>CM051497.1:16318397-16349338 GCA_028031935.1 Paedocypris micromegethes | reverse complement strand
TAATAATAAAGGGTTAGGGTGCTTTCCCAGTAGCTTAGTCTGCAGAGCGCTGGTATTTGAAACGCCAGGTCATGGATCCCATTCCCAGGGAAAGCAGGAAGATGTTGAATTGTAAGTCCCTTTGGGTAAAAGCGTCTGCTAAACGACTGTAAAGTGGAGGAAACATAAATAGACACGCCCCCTTCCATTTTGATGCCCAGAGTGCGCCCTCTAAGGGTGAACTACTTGTGAGTACAGTATTTTCATCACGTTACACATTTATTTATTTATTTATTTATTTGTTTATTATTTATTTATTCACATAGAAAATCACAACAACATAAAAGTCAACATATTAATAATAATAATAATAATAATAATAATAATAATAATAATAATAATAATAATAATAATAATAATAATAACAACAATAACAACAACTACAATCATCTAGTTCTTTCCTATGATACATGCTTGAAAGGGAGTACAAAGTACAAGTACAACTTATCTAGTCCTACCGCCTTTTATATTCAACTATACATCTTTTTAATGCTTGCACTGATATCCATATACCTTTCACAAATTGAAAGTCTCGAAAGATTCAAAAGAATTAGATAAATTATTATTATTATAATTTTCTTATTATTTTTCGTTTTTTTTCTCTATTTTTTTACACTATATGTTTACTGTTTCCCTTTATTTTGTCATTGTTACTAGTGGCTATTTCAGCAATTGAATGTCCCCACTGTGGGATCAATAAAGTTCATTAATTCATTCATTCATTCATATTATTATGATTATGATTATTATTATTATTATTATTATTATTATTATTATTATTATTATTATTGTTATTATTATTATTATTGTTGTTGTTGTTACCACCACTGTATTGTTATTAATAATAATACTACTATTAATATTTCTTTGCGCATATACAGATGCAATATTTGCAACATATGCAAATACAATATTTGGTGTGCTTTTGTTACGACCATGAGAGTGGTGCGCGTGTGTGCGTCACCAGACTATGTAATGTCAGTATGCGCTCATTGGTTTCACCTGCCCTCAAATCAGGTCTAGTGAACGCACACACTCTGACAGGAATCACCTGGTGTCAATCAGGCTCGTGGCTTTAAAGATGAGTGAGTCCAAGTACTGGAAAGGATCATTACTCGGGTATGCTCGCGTTGTTCTTGTTGCTGTTTTATGTTTCATGTTCCCTGTCCTCGGTTTATTCGCCCCGGTTTCTAACCTCTGCATCTTTGTCCTGCCTGCCTCATGAACTATTTCAACCCTGACTCGAGCCTGACGAACGTTAAGCTATTAAACCTTCCTCCTTCCTGCAAATGAGTCTCACTCTGCATCCAGCTATACAGAACACAACAGCTTTGTTTGGAAAAAATCGCGCTTAATTTTAATTGTTTAAAATGTAATCAATATATTTTTGTGCGTAATACAATTATTAATAAAATAATTGGCTAATTAATTAACTAACTAATAAAAGATTGGGCAGTTTAAAATATCATTTTTTAGGGGGATCAATTCAACTATCAATACATTTTCCATGCTAATCAGCGCAACAACGCACAAATCACCGAAGTAAATTAACTCAAACAATGTATGATGACGTTTAAAAAATTAATTCAAATTAGTGATTTGCTTTTTTGAAATGTTTTTGTCGTGCGTCTTCAGTGTTTTTTATTGTCTTTCTACTATTTTTATGTTATTTTCTCGCTGTTGTAAAAAGCCATTCGTTCGCTGTGAGACCAGAATTAGTTATTTATTTAAGCCACAATTATGATACTTTCTAACACTAGATGGCGGTGCTCGTCTAAAAATAAATCGTTTCAATCCTTTACGTTGTACATAACTGTTTAATTTAAAAGTAACGATTACAAATATATTGGTCGTATATTTTATTTTTATAATGGTTATCGGTTGGTCCTTTTTTATTTATTTATTTATTTTATTCGCGTAATGTCAAAAGTCAGGGATCATGTTAGTATATGTTCCTGCTTTTGTTTAATGCCGTTTCCGCCATAACTTCCGATAAAAAAGACCACAGTCTGGGAAAGTCCTGTATTCTGATTGTCCCTAGTCTCATCCACAATAACCCCGCCGCGGGCTTCCTGCTCTCGCCGGGGAGGCTGGCTTTAGGATGAAGGTCCAGAGAGTCACATGGACCAGAAGTTTTTATCGATGCCCAGAATCCGTTACTTTTCCTCAGGCGCGTCTAGAAGTGCTGCGCTTCTCAAAGCAAGAGTTGAATCCCACGTTTGTTTGATGCGACCCGGAGCCTTTCTGGACCACGCCGGTTTTTGCAAAGTCTGGATCCGATCGCTGAAAACGGGTTTTGAAGGGAAAAAATGACAGAGGAGAGCAAAGTCGAACCTCGCGCCGATGGCGGGAAAGATCTGGAGAAACAGCTTCGCCTCAGAGTTTGTGTGCTGAACGAACTTTTGAAAACCGAGCGGGATTATGTTGGGACTTTAGAGTTCCTGTCGGTAAGTTTGATTTCCTACACATTTTCAGTGAAATATTCTGGTATTTGGTATTTTGTATGACTGACAAATTGTTCCGTACGTGCGCTATCACACTGTACACACACAAGTACTGTAAACACTACGATATTTCTTATACAACATTTTAATTTTAGTGTAGTTATTTGCAGTATTTAATAATGTCCAATTTAATACACCACAAAGGGGTTTCAAACACACAATTTGCAAGTTTTTTGGCATATGTTTTCTAAAACTAAACTATATAAACTAAAACGAACTATTTTTATACGCAAAAACGTGAAATACGCAAATTAATAAATAAACTGTTGAAAGTATTTAAATTGAATTAAAGTATCTATGAAATGAGGGCATATTATGACATAATTGTTCACAATTATAGCATAAAACTACATCATATTTTAATCTTTTCACATTATCTGATCAATCAGTGTCTGTAGTTCAGAAGATTGTGTCGGCTTGTTGCACTCAGGACTTGCTGTTGACCCTTGTGTTTAGTATTCATGAAATGAATGAGGTCTGGTGGTGAACCTCAATCCCAAGACCGTGCTGAGCCTGTCAATCCTGCTGATCACTTGGTTACAGATATATCTGAGAAGCGTGTAGTTTAATTCTGTTTAACATATTCTTCTTCCCCTAAGTCATTGACGGGTAAAGTTTCATTAATTGGGCACACAAGGAAAACAGTTTCAATCTTACCCATGTTATTGTTATTGTAACTACAGTACTATGCGGGTTTCTCCACATTTTGGTCAACAAAGAGATTATATGTAGCAAATAAGTTTTAAAAAATGCTCATAGAAAGTTTTTTGCAGTGAAGGTTGGAAACATGCAATCATTTTCTGAACCGCTTTTTAAATTTCTGGGTCACAGGGAGCTAAAGTCAATCCTAGCAACCTGGGTCCTGAAGGCAGAACACTGGATTGGTAGCTGACCAATCACAGAGCAGAACACACACACACACACACACACACACACACACACACACTCACTCACGCCTACATGTTCAACCTGTCACTCCACTGCTCGTCTCCTTACACTGGTTCCAAGTCGCTGCTATGATCAAGTTAAACACTGCACCATCTGCACGATCCTATCTCAAATCTCTAGTACAGGAATGTTCTCACTCACGTCAACGACGATCAGAGAACGAACGGCACTTAGTAGTTCCTCAGCAACAAAAAATCACATCTCTTATTAGAACTTTATCACGCTTGGCTGCTTACTGGTGCAACAGCTCATACATTTCAACCAGATTCTCTACCATCTTTATGACATTTAGAAACGCTGAAAATGGAGCTCTTTAAAGTAAAGTAAAGTAAGGTAAAGTAATCTTCCACTGTAAAGGCCACAAACACCACAAGCATTGCCGGGGAAGAACTGAACTTTGTCGATAACAACAGTCGACAGTTGAAGACAATGGCTGCCGGGGGGTTGTGTTTCTGGCCGGAGGACCTGGAGAATTAGTGCCATGCTGAACAGAGGGCATTTTGTGTTTGTGAAAATGAGAAGCTCCAGACAGACCGGCTTTCCCAGTGGAACCATCAGGAAGGTGTTGCCAGGAGGGAGGCTGTGACGTGGGAGCTGGGCTCACTGCCCTCCGTTTCCTGGTAGAGGAATTCCAGAGAGAGTTCAGAAAATCAGGAAACTATGGTGGATAAGATGACTTTCTTGAATTTGATGAGAGAGAAGGATTGTTTCTGAAACCCATCTTTATCATAAAACTCATTTGTATAAATTATGGTGTTCGCTAACTTTCATCGTTGCCTCAGTGCTGACCTGGAATTTTTTGTCTGGAATATTCTTGTGCAAACAATAGCTTTGTTGCTTCCTCCATTGTTGATGATTGAAGGCAGTTTGTTGGTGTCCCATCACTAGTCTGGAGCTCAGACTCTACTTTTGGTCTCACCATCTGTTGCTTTATGGATACAAGGTGAAAACGTCTTTCAAACAATAAAAAAATCTGATGAAAGCCATTTATTCTGGAGACACGGACAAGTCTCTCTAAACATTTTGATTTAGTTTTACAGTTTTATTAAATATTTAACCAATAAAAAGGTTTTAGACAACCACACATTATCTTTACATTTGTCCATTGGTGTGAGTAAGAGTGAGTCTGTTTGTCCCACACAGTAATCGGTTGGGCATCAATCCAGGGGTGTGTCTTACCTTTAGGCTCAGAGTTGCTGGGATTGGCTAGAGCTCCCTGTAACCTACAAATGGAAAAGTTACCAAAATTTCAATGGTTACGTATATTTGCATTTTTAATATTAAAACAAGTATTCAAAAAATGGTTTATGTACTGTAGAAGTAACCTAGTGCAGAATGTTTGATAAATTGATCCTGATTATTAGTTAATGTTTTTGTAATTCACTAGCTTTTCTATCTTTAGGAAAATTTCATATTTGTCCTCAAGCCTGCTTAAAGGATCTAAAAACAATTAATCATGAAAAACACAGTTTAAATTTAATGATGCTGTTTGCAACTATAGATTACTAACTTAAAAAAGTGGATTATTTTACACGGATAAAAGAGAAATATTGAAGATGTGAACCTGTTTTGGTACAGGTTTGAATATGTGTTTTGTTCTTCTTTTCATCTGCCAATCAAAAGACAGCTTTTCTTCTTCACACGTTTCCACCTGTCCTGCCGCTCTTTACACCTTGTGCGTATGTTCCATCCATTCTGTCCCACAGCTTTGTTTTCAAGGAATTGCATTTTCCTCTTGGATCATTAAGATTCCAATCATGCTAATTAGTTTGGCTTTCTTTTCCACTGTAAGGTCACAGTGGTTCTCATGCATCACAGCCTTTCTTTATCTCATGCCGCTGTTTTATTATTGTCCGAGACGCTGAATGCCCAGCTAACGTGTCATCCGGTCTTTATTTGTGCGGCAGACCAATTCATTCCAGAGGAGTCTTTATATGGCCTGGGAATCCCGAGGTAAAGTTCTGCGTTTCATCTGCATGTGCTTTATAGGGCTTAAATCAAGGATGCTGTACCTGCCGGTGGAATTCTGACCTTCCTGTTGTTGGATTCTTGCCGTTTGTTTCTCACAGTTGCACAGCAATAAAACCGGAAGCTTCTCATCACTCTCCATAACTATAATTTAATCCCAAACTTCTGTAGGAATTCCATCGTTATTAATTAAATACGGAAAACTTAACAATTGTGATTGTAAAAAAGATGTTTTGTCACGTGTACCTACGGATCAAGCGCTTTAGCCAGTCATGGTCGTATCAAGACAAAAAAATCCCATTCAAATTAGGCCCTAGTGCTTTAACTCGCACCGCTCCGTCTCTGGGTCTTATGTGTGATTCTTTGAGCACAGCCGGTGAGTTCCTTCAGGATTTCCTTCCTGCCCCTCCTCTGCGTGGTCATTGTACTGCGCTTCCTCCGGCTGTGGGGACACATGGGCCGCTTCACATGGCTGGACGCTCTGCCAGGGCATCTGTCTACGATCGGTCTTTGGAAGACAGGACCTGAATAAAAAGCTGTTTGTCAGACCTGTTGGCCTGTTATATTCGATAATGAATGTGTCGTGTCATGTCAAGGCCTTTTTAGTCATGGCCTTGTGGCTTTGTAATGCTGGATTTAAGTGTTAGAAGAAATAGAGCATTGTGAGTTGTGTGCCTTGAGGCCGTTAAGACAAAATACGAGGCGTTTGTGCGCGTGACATGAGAAATGGACATTGCTGGACGATGGTATTTTTGCACTTCCACTCAGTGAAAAGTGAAAATTGTCACCTCTAGGTGTGAAAACTCTTTTTTTTTGTGTGTTCTGTCACACAAGACCTTAGGAGTGATCTACGATGCAGTGATCATTTTCTGATCCTCGTCTCCGTTTTTGCGTTACGAGGACCCAGCTGGAGTGCCAGCAACTCTAGAGATGAACGTGGGACAGACACCCCTAGGTCTGTAGGCAGCCAATCACAGAGTGGGACACAAAGAAAACTCTGACTGGGCTTCACACATGAGTCCTCATGAAAACAATTTTCCAAAATAAGTTTTGAAATATGTAAAAAAAAATAGACATTGGGTAAATTGGGTAATTGAATGATATTTAAACCAAAATTATTACATCAATAAACAAGATTTGCTTCAAAACAAAGTCTTCTGTTTTATGATTTTTGATTTTATGATCATGACGTTTATGACGCATTTTTTATTTTGCATAATTTGCAAAATTGTACAGAACTCAGATGTTATAAGCAAGAACATGGCATCGCTATCAATAGTTCCTCAGCAGCTCATTTTTTTGTTGTTTTTTAATTTATTTCCAAGAATTTTCAACGGTTTAGCTGCTCACAATGCGTGGAATATAAAACTCGCCTGCTTTTGTCCAAAAAACAATTACAAAAGACTTGGCAACAGCTTCAGGTTTCTAAGTACCTAAACCTGAGTAACCTAAAGCCTGTTCTGGTTGCAGCACTTCTTTATCTCAGTTCTGTTATTCAATCCACAGATAATCAAGAAGAGCAGGTGAGAAACAGCATGAGTGCACTTTCATCCCGCGGGTCAGTTAAAGGCCAGTGCTCCGTACCAGGAAATCACTCAGTTTTCAGTCTAACTGTTTTAAGCCCTAGGACTTTGGGGACCATAGAGACCAACTTTTTTAATAATGGAATTATTAACAGTACTATATTAGATAGTTTCAAACGAATAAGACACTGTTGTCTATGAAAGACTTATCAATACAACAAAATTACGGCTAATTCCTGCCTCGTGGACAGCGACACCCTTTTTACAGCAGAACAGTGAGTGATGTACAGCGGTGATTTTTGATTATCTTGCTTGATTTAAAGTGCCGAATTATAGAAAAAGGGTCAAACACTTTTCAAAAGTGGGAGCTCTGCACTGTAAACTATAAAAATCAAATATATAAAATTTTTTTGAATCCTTGTAATCACATTTCTAGTTCTAAAGTCATTAGCGACAGACCACCATCTTACTGGTATCTTCTAGAAGCCTGTGTTAGCCAGTCCCGCTAGTGACTAGCATGTAGAACATTGGTTAGTCAGGGCCACAGCTCATTCAATGACAATGATGGCATTGATACCAGAACACTTGGTGGCCGCACTCTTAGACATTAGCATTCAAGCTACTTTTAGAGATTTTCAACAGGAAGGACTCTGAACTTTCCCTTTTACCTTTTCTGACGGACCCAATTGCAAGCAAGTTTAGCGTCAAAAGCCTCATGAATCCAAACAGCATTGGAATCAGCTCAAAGCTACAGTTCTTTCAGCAGGATGCAAACGCGTTCTCATGTGTCACACCTGACCGAGCCTGAATCATTCAACTGTAAAGTTTCAGGCGACTCGCCACGGACTTCTTTTGGAGGCTAAAGGTGCTTGACAGTCTTTTCAGGATCCGTCTGCCATCGACCTCAAGAATGAGGGACATTTTGACCGATGAATGCACATGTTTCTGACCTGTTAGTTTTTTTCCACGACGACTTCTAGTTTTCTTTGTCCTGTGCTGGTCCGTTAAAAGTGTTTGGTGGCAATGTTTTGCTGGTGTTAGCTGAAGGCCACAGCTAATGGACTTGCACTGCGTTTTGTTTTATTTTGGGTTTGTCCATGCTAGGTGGTTTTAATCTTGTTCTGAGTCTGTGCAGCCCAATGACTCATAATCTGGGAACCAAACTTGACTTTGCTGTGACTTTGCAGGCCACAACATACACGCAAATTAAATATGGATATTTAAAATAAATCCAAGTGCCAAAATGTGAGCACATTTTTAAAGAGAAAAGGAAAAAAATGGTCATAACTTTTTTATTTGAGTTCCAAGTGGACTCAAATAAAAAAACAGTGTCTGAATTGTATTCAATAGGAGAAAAATTCTAATTTTCTTTTGCTTCTGACACTTTCTCAATTAGTTAAAAATCAATCAAAAATTAATGTTATTAATGCAAGTTCAATAGTCTTATAGTCTTTTGTGCGCTTTGAGACACTGTTGTAACTGTGAAAAGAGGCCTAACAGATGCACTGAACTTGAACTTCAAATTGATCTTACGACAGAGATGTGTTGGCTGCTCAGTGTTTAGAACTAAAATAGTTTATATTCAAAATTCTCCATGTTAATTAAAGCTGATTTTACCACAGTGGAGATTTTACTATAGATTGTACTATAATATATTTGTTAAACCTTGTTATAAAGGTTGTTTTTTGTCCTCCAGAAAAAAAACTAACTTTGGGCTTTTCTGCAAAATACATCCAAATGGAAAAGACGGATTTTGCTGTTGTTGTAAATATATATTTTTGCACTTTTCCCCTCTGGTGTTGCATAACTGATTTATCATCTCTGTTTACTTGAGCTGTCAGTCACTTGTCATTACAAATTGTGGTAGGAAGGAACCTGGCTTGTCTCAAAGTTTTTGTGTATAAAGTTTTTCGATTGTCTTCGGAGTGAGTTTACAGAGAGATTTATTCTTCCTGTTCTGATAACATTCTGGTTTGAATGAGATATAGATGCTGGAATTTGGTGTTACATAAGAGCCGTGGCTTTACAAAGCGCTGTCCTGTCAATAGGGCCAGTGAAGACGCATGCACACACACACACACACACACACACACACACACACACACACACACACACACACTCACACTCACATTTACTGCTTCCTAGAACCATCTTAAACTTTCAAGACACATTGTAACATGTTTGGACATTTTGTCAATTTGCGCAACTGAAGTTCAAGTCATTTTAGATTAGAAAAAAGTTAAGATCCATGAAGCACTCTCCGTTCTGTATTGTTTCAAATGTAACGAGTGAGTTCTGATTTGTTGTTGGCCTGTCAACATAAATGGATTAAAATGCACTGTTTGCATTTTATGGGTAATGACCTATTATATGATATATACTATTAGTACTGGCCAGGAATTGTAGACAACAGCAGATTTTTAAATCTGATGTCTGTGTAAGACTAAACGTGTGCTGGAAGTTGCTTATGAAAAGCGAAATACAGTCGATACCGCTCTATGCTTTCCTTGAGATTCAAACCCACAGTCTTGGTGTTGCAAACACAAGGTCTACTGGAAGCAACACAAGAGCCACTTAAACTCTTGTGGTGAGATTTACTTTAGAGATTTTTTTTTCTTGTAATTCATATGTACAGGCTACTCAGGATATAGGCCAGGGATGCCCATTACGTCAATCGTGCTCGACTGGTCGATCGCAAAGGCACTGTGAGTAGAACATATGGCATTGGGAAAAAATGTCGAGGAAAAAAAAAGTTTAAAAGCTCTAGCAAGTTTGCGAGTAAGAGAGGGGCTAAAAATTAGTTCCAAGGATGGAACATGTAAAAAGCGATTGTACCCCACACGCAATCTTAATCCAGAATTTACACGATTCTGCCAAACTCTAATTTCCGAACAGCTGTGTGTGTGCGCGCATCGGGGCGGAGTTCCGTGCGATTTTGCGCAGCCACGGTCACGTGCGCTTATTACCTACACAAGAACAAGTCGGTGCTAGTCGAGTTTAAAAAAACATACAATAATTAGAGAGAATGAGTCAAACACAACTGTCAAGTAAGTCTGCTATCAACTCGGACATTTATAATCTGTAGATCGCTTTGACTAGGTCATTCGAAAAGTAGATTGCGAACCGGAAAAGTGTGGGCACCCCTGATATAGGCAAACCACCACTGTCAACTGGTTATGGTGGTCCCACACTGAACTTGTTCATTAAACTTGTTAATGCATTCAGGGAGAACGTTACAGCTTCAGAAACACGATTAGGTCTGATGCTCTGGCTGCAACGTTAAGCCCAATTTGGACCTACAGTAATCCCTCGTTTATCGCGGTAGATACGTTTCAAGCCCGACCGCCATAGGTGAAAATCCGCGAAGTGGAGGCACGACATTTACATATTTATTTAACACTTATTCAGACTTTTAAAACACTTTTTTCAAGTAGTATTCTTTATTAAAGTAAAGTTAACAAACATCTCCCTGCTGCACGCATCGTCCCGGCGGAGATATTAATTTTCAAAAAGTGTGAACGGGGGGCTCTGGCGGGAGCGCAGACACGGGCGTCGTTTTCCACAGCTGGCGGTGGTCGTGGGGAGAAGGCCGACATAGCGATGCGCATCTCCGCGGTGAGACGCGTCTGGCGGCGGTTCGTCTCGAGGCACTGTGAACATCCTCCGCCGAGATACGGTCGGTAATAAAGAGTAATAAATATGTATATAATATGTAATTTGTAATAAAGAAAAAAAATTCTCGAAACAGTGACTCCGTGATAGTCGAACCGCGAAGTAGCGAGGGATTACAGTATTGCAATCTTCTACTCTTCGCTGACCTTTTTTTTGCATGTTAATTTCTCAAGAACTGAGACTGTTCCATTTCAGTCAATGAAGTTGTTGCACAAATGAATCTAATGACACTGTCATCTCTGAATTTGAACTGGAGATCGCTGATGGGGAAAGTGGAAAGTCTTTCTGTGCAAGAATTTGTGCAGAAAATGTGTAAAACCAAAAAAAGTGTTGAAAAGCTTTTCCAAGTTTTAAATTGCTAGTAAATCTGATTTAAATCTAATAAATTGCACTTTGGATTTTGTTTTACCAAGTCTGATCTGAGTAGATTTGTGCTGGATCTGCAGCAAAGATGAGCTGTTTACAGATTCGCAAACAGGAAATGCCTTGTTTTTGAGATGTTCCTGTAGTTAACGGCTTCTGCTAAATTTTATGGGACCTCAGTTTACTCGTCACTGTTACATAATCGCTGTCATGAACATAACAGATTGTGATTGGAATGAAGAGTCCATATTTCATTAAGTTGTGTACTTCCTGAAGTACGAGTTCGAATCCATGCACATTTTAGAAAATGAAATTTCACAGCAATGTGAAGCCCATCTACTTCTCAAAGGTTCCAAGTGATGCAATATCCAGTGCTCTAGAGCGATGCTACGCTCTTTCTGATGCTCCAAAAGGGACAATGTCCCTCATCCAAGCAGAAACTCTCTCTTTATTTGGTGTTACAATGCATCTTTGTAAATCCAACACTGTGTGACAGCTTTTTCCGCCCTCCTGTTAGCAAATCATAAAAGACATGCGACTGCGAAACTTTGCTTTGAGATATTTATAATCCAGGCGTGACAAGCCAATTATCGCAGGCGTGAACAAGTGTTCGCCAGCGATTCAGATAAGATGCAAATAGATTTGTTTGTGTTGAAACTTTCCCGCGTCAGCTTTCTCCAGATCATACTGTGTGATTGAATTCATTTCTGTTTACTCAGATTTTCTCCATGCAGAGAGACTTGAACACACGGCCATTCATCAGAACCTGAGATAAACCATCTGACGTTTCTGCTTCCTGGCTATTCCAGTCGCATGTTCATTCTGTTAATTTAATTTCCAGTTGTATTTGCTAAATTCCCGTTTTTGTGTGGCCTTCTTGGTATGATTGCCCTCTGTGGCCTCCCTGCTGACCTTTATCCAATTGGAGATCTGACATATTGGTTATAATGTTGAATTCTGTTGGCCTCAGATGGTGTTGTTCCTGACCCTTGCAAGCTCCATCTGCATTTGCCAGTAGTTGGTAATTCATCTAGGGCAGGAGTGGGCAATTATTTTTTCCATGGGGCCAAATGGGAAGCAGAACATATTGTGGAGGGCCGGACCAAAACACTGAACTCAATTCTGCATAATAACACATAACCTTTATTTAACCAGGTGAAAAAACAATAATAATAATAATTGTAATAAAAATAATAGTAATTGTGTTTCTCTATGGTTTGAGCTCCAAAACTATAGAGCGAGTTGACTTTGTACATCTTCTGCTTTTAAATCAATACTCAAAACTCATCTGATTTAATTTACGTTTGACGTAAATTGAGTTGTGACATTATTTTATCTGTCTTTTTGTTTTGTTTATGTAATTTTTCTTTTACTATCTGCTGTTTTTATGTATATTTTCATCTGTTTTACCTTATGTTTCCCTGTACATCACTTTGTTTCAATTAAGTTTGTGTTAAAGGGCTTAAAAATAAAGTTACAGTTTCAGTAAAAAAAAAAAAGCAGCATTGTTTTGACAAGTTGGCGAGACATTGAATTGTCTGATCTGGAGGGGAACAGTGAACTAATAGTTCAAAAACTCGTTCCATTTCCTTAAGAAAGAAAAAGGCAAAATAAACCCAAGTCAAAAGAAACACACTTACCTGTACATCACTGGATTAAATCAGATTAAATGATTAAATGCAGCGTACAATTTCATTATTGGCAATACTGACAATGTCACTCACTTTATACTTTACTACCTGAACTGGCACCAGCTCAAACCTATAAATGGTTTTACTAAAAGCTGTGTCTTCACTTTTACAAAACAAAGGAAGTGGTGAGGATGCTGGGTTTTCTACCACAATATAATAAAATGATTTAAAAAGATGGTGTGTTCTTTAACTGAAATATTCTTCTTTATCTTCTTTAACCAAATCCTGTGTGTGTGTGTGTGTGTGTGTGTGTGTGTGTGTGTGTGTGTGTGTGTTCCAAACAGATACTCCTCCATCGCCTCAACCAGTATGCTGTTTCCAAAATCGATAAGAATATCACAGAGGAGACTGTTAAGGTGAGTCAACTGAAAAGTAATTGTTAATAGTAGGGATGTACCGAATATTCAGCCACCGGAAATGTTCGGCTGAAAATGGCCAAAAAGTGCATTTTCGGTTTTCGGCCGAAACACTTTTATCACCGAAACAATCCGGCCTGGAAGTGGATGCCGTAAGAAGAGACCGCGAGAGCTGCACGCAAACAGACACACTTCAGACAAATCACTTCACACCAGCGGCTCTTAATGGAGAACATTCTCTCTCTTCTTACTGTGTTTGAGCAACAAACTAAAGAGATCACCTTTTATCGCAGCTCTAAAGCGCGTAAATACCATGGTAGAAAACTATGACAAGTCCGTGCTTAGAGTCTGTCAGCGCACGATCCGTAGAAATATGTTCGAATCCTCCCCACTTCATCGCGACTGTACTTGATCCGCGTTATAAAGAGCAGTATTTAGACGAGGAGCAGCGCACGCGAGAAATGGCAGGATAGAAGAACAGAACCGGCGCTAAGACCAAGACAGGGCTGAAAACAAACTCATCCCTCTGCACCAGACGTTGTCTGATTTGTACAGTGAAATCCTGCAAGAAAGTACCTCTAATAATACTAATACGTAGGCTATTTTGTTTTAGGCTACTTTATATGTGACAGATTGTATATTTCTGCAAGATGTATATTTTTTATCCACTGGCCTTATTTAAATACAGTCTCAAAGCTTTCTCAAATGTCAGTAACATCGACCTATTTTTACCATTATTAAGACCTGCAGAGAAAATGTTTTTTCCTTTGCACTTGTTCTGAATGCACTTTAAACTTAAATGCAATTTTTAATGGAGGAACTTTTAATTTCACAACATTTCCGCAGGCCAGTAGGTCAAGTTAAACATTTTAGTTTGAATTATATTTTATACTCTATATAAATACTATATAATACTATATAATACACTGTATCATTATATAATATTATAGTGTTGCATTATACTTGATAAATATTTGCACTTGCAATGCATTTGCAATGCCTTAGTTTTAGTAAAGTTAGTACACCATTATAGCAATAAATGCAATTCTTTCGGTTTTCGGCCATGCTTTCTTCTTTTTCGGTTTCGGCCAAGAATTTTCATTTCGGTGCATCCCTAGTTAATAGAAATATTATTTGAAAAATTATTTTTACTAAAATCTTTTTACTGCTGTAAAATTGCCATTTACATACAATACGGTATAGATACTGGTCGAGTTGCATTTCCGCCGGCGGAAACCTGTTTCTGACAAGACGATGGCGTAAACCTGTCCGAAACTAGGTTTATGACAGTTTCTGACAGTTTACGTGAAACCGGTCTTATCTGCGTTGTGTGATTTTGTTGTGTTGGAAGAACAGGCGGACTCCAGATTCCCTCACAATGACTTTACTGGCAACTGAAATGATGAAAAAAATAAAATACCTCCACGTGCTGCCACCGGCATTAAGCACTGCACGCCAAACTCCACATCCACACTCGTGGGGTTATAAGGGAGGAAAAATGGAAAATGTACAACAATATTACAACAATTGACAAATGAAAAGTACCTGAAATGATGAATAAAAGAAAATAACTCCACGTGCTGCCAGCGGCATTAAGCACTGCACCCCAAACTCCTCTACATAAAAGACAATGACAATAAACAAAATACAATAAATAACACGGACAACTAGGAAAATATTATAAACAATTCACATTAAATCAACTTAATATGTATAAAAACCATTATAAAGAGACAGATGGACAACACTACAAGAACGCAACCTACCTCATCCACACTCGTGGGGTTATGAGGGAGGAAGAGGAAACCGCGCACGCGCGAGAGTTTGGGCTGGCAAACACTTAAAGCGACAGCACACTTGCATTGCTGAGACACTGTGCAATTCTATTTCTATACTTGTTACATACGCCGGCGAAAACTGTCCGAAACTGGCAGAAACCTGGTAGAAGGTGTCTTATCCCTCTGGTGAGGTGTCAGAAACCAAAGACTAGCTTTAGTTCTAGTTATAGTCTACTTGTGTTACATAGAACTTTGAAACATCCGTATAAATACTGTACATTATATTTGGAATTATATTTCGTGTAGAATTCAGTACTTTTAAAGCAGGTATTATATTGATGATAACGAAGGGGTTAAGAAGACACATGTCACAATGTTAATTGCTGATATATTCAGTGCACAATTTGAATAGCAGAGATGAAAACAAAATATCCATAACATTTTTATCAACAAAAATGTTCTTTGAAATTTTTCTTCAAAGTGTTTTATTTCACACATTTGAGTACTTACTTGTTCATGTCCGGTCTTTAAAGTTCATTAACTAAATTCACTAATTCTTCGTAAGGTTTAGCTGTAGATAACATTATGCTTTTCAGTTGAGTGTAAAATTAATGTTTGATATCAGTCAAAAGTCTAGAATAATAAATTAACTTGCTGATAGTTTATGCCACTGACACCAGTATACTGTAGTACACAGTAGTGTTGTCTAAAGTATCGATATTTCGATAAGTATCGATACTGAAAAATCTGAAACGATACAATACTGTGATCCAAAAGTATTTTGGAGAGCTGCTGCTCTCTCTCAAACACTCGCAGGCGCGAGCGGCTCTCCCTCACACACACACGCACGCACGCACGCAGGCGCGAGAGCTGCTCTACTAACTCATGTGTCTCTCTGTGGCGCGGGGCTTCACAAATAAACGATACACACGGTGGATTTCGAACGTAGTATTTATTCCCAAAGCACCAGTCAGCATTAGCGTTATCTTCTTGGAGAACTGTGACATGTTTGCCTTTTTTTTTCTTTTTTTTCAGTAATCATGCGAAGCACATTTGAATTTATTGAGAGTACTGTAGGTGTCTATGCGCTGATCAATAATGATGTTTAATTAAATCCCGAATCTAAATCAGTTTATATAAATACTGCTGTTCAACTCTGGTTGATTTAAGCAGATCCCTACCACAAAATACCAACTGGTATATTAATACAAGTTTGACAAGTAAGCTTATTAATTTTAAATAATTAATCTAACAATAAAAACATACAAAAATATTTCTAAATTTGTAATATTTCTTTGAAAGCACCATGAATCTGCAGTGAAAACTCACTCAGATCCTTTTATCACAAGACCAGCTTTGAAACAAACAAACAAACAAACAAATAAAACATATAAAATATTGTACTCTTGTACTTTTCGAGCTCCTACCAAATTCATTTGTTTTAATTGAATCGTTTAAAAAAGCTTTTAAGTTGAGATTTTTTTTTCTTCTGGAAAATTTTATTGTAATGCAGTTTTATTTATTTATGCACTTTATTTTCTTGGGATTCCTCATTCAGACACATTTTCATGATCCAGTCTTATGTATTTTTTGCATAACGAAAAAAGAAAATAAAGGCCCTAAAATTGTTGCAGTATTTCCCTATGGTATCGAAAATGGTATCGAGTATCGATACTTTTTTCCAAGTATCGTATCGAATTGCTATTTCCAGTATCGTGACAACACTAGTACACAGACAGTACAGTCGACAACGCTTAATTCGGCCGCCGGGGGGGCAGCCGCTTTATTGGGAATAATACTAAAGTCCCAAAACAAATCGTGTCTCATAACAACAAATTTCTGCCGCTTTACCGGGGCAATAAAGCCGCTTTATTTGGGACATAAATTGCTAAAAAGTAAACGGACATCATTCCGTGAGAGCTCATGTCATTTGATTACACGTGCGCACACACACAGCGGTCTAAGAGATATTCTGCTCAGAACATTAGTTAAAACTGCTTTGCTTTCCGATGTGTGTGATGACATTACTCAGAATCAGTCCTTCAGGAGAAAACATCAGGGCAGATTGGACGGATCTTTCAATGCTCAAATTTACGCTGCTCAGTTGTCTTTTAACAAGTTGCTCCGTCATGCAAAGTGAGTAGGTGGAGTGTGGCGGCGGTTTCGGAAAGAGGGCGTGTCCAGAGGTGCTTTATTGGGGCAGCCGCTTAATTGAAGCAAAATGTCCGTGTGTCCCGATTAAGTGGTGTCGACTGTATATATTGCTGTATTCAACTATTTAAAGATAGCCCAAAAATATATACCCCATTCATACCCCAAAATAGCCAGAAACAAAATAGTTGCATGATGAGTGAGTATAAAGAGCAGCTATGATTGATTCATTCTGCATTAGAAACCTTTTTAAACAATCTTTTGGATTTCTGACGGTTTTCATGCCCCAATTTGTTCGTTAAGAGATAACTAAACGGTATTAACCGCCAACTAAAGGCTAACTAAATTCTGACCCGGAAAACAAAGATACAAGGTGAACGTGAAGTTCTGAGCATTTGTAAGGCGCTTTTCACGCTTTATCTCCCAGTCCAAGAGCAATAATCAAAAAAAAAACACGGCCAAGTGGCATCACCTCCAAGCATGTACACTTTCAAGAACAATCCAATCAGAGCAATAGCGAGCAAAGGCTTTTGCTAGAGCCAAGGCTGTGTTTTCCAGGTGAGATGGACGTTTTATGTCATCAGCCAGGTATCGACAGGAAGTACGCCCACCGATTCCCTGGTCACCTCCTACAAATACAAATAATGAAGCCCCTTTTTTGCGCAACAATGTGGTTCAGCTTCACAAACGACCCTTTTATTCAACAATCTTCAAAGTTTGTGTTTTAAAAGCCATTTTTCTTTTGTCCATTCCCGGGGCCTGACAGTTACATTTAGTCAGTTGCGTTTTTAGCAATAGTTTTTGCAAATTTAGCAATTCTACGGTAATCTTAGCAATATTTCAGTTTCATACTTGAACGTTTTTTTTTTTATCTGAAGAAACATGCAGGGAGTGTGTTTCCCATCACTCTGATTGTGAAGCGAGATTTTCAGAGAGGTGTGAACTGACCTCAAGAGCTGAAACGATTGCACTGATGTCTTTTTATTTTTTAACCATTTTTTATTACCGTACATGTCATCCTTTGATATGATCACGTACTTTTATAAGAAGTTCCTGAGTGTACTACTGCTCAGTGTGTGTCAAACTAGGGTTAACATTCCATACAGAAAAGTCTTTCTGCTTTTTCTGAGTGTTTTTTTAAGATGAGAAGGTTTTGTTTATCCCTTTGAGGAAATGGAGCATGAATGCATGAAGCAGCTGTACACACAGTAAATTGTAGCGCTGTTGGTGAAGCGTGACAGTAAACCTGCCTCCTGCAAACACCGTCATGTAAACAACCACAAACTGCATTCACTGTGATTCACAGCGAATAAGAATATCTTCGTTTGAGGACTGGAGGCTCGAGGTCCTCAATGTTTCTGGACATGTTTTTTGACCTTAAAATTGGTTTAAAGCATTTCAGAGTCGGATTGGCTCCCTATGGTAATCAGTAATTCAAAAATAAATAGAAATTATAATATATATATATATATATATATATATATATATATATATTATATATATATATGTGTGTGTGTGTGTGTGTGTGTATATACAAATGTGTAATTTATTAAAACAATATCATAGCTTTCATAACGTACAAAACTGAAGCATTTCTACAAATTACTACAATGTACATCTGCTAGAAAGTGTCCTGTTTAACCACCTGTTTAATCAGTCCGTTTCCACATGCTCCCCACAGGTTCTTTTTTCTAACCTGGAAGAGATCCTATCCGTACACAAGGGCTTCCTGTCCATGGTGGAGGAGCTTCTGCAGCCTGACCCACACCCATATCATGAAGTTGGCCGCAGCTTCCTGCACTTTGTGAGTCTGTCTCTCACTCAATCACGTAGACAATTTGTGAAAAATAACATGGCTGATTAAGTGAAAGTATGATCTACATACGTATGTCCAAAATAAGACTTGTTATTTTGTTATTATTTTATTAAGACCAAAATAATACTGATTTGTTGGTATAAGCTTGGTAAACCACCCTTTTCGAAGTTTGGGGAGAGCTGCTAATTGCCAATTTCAAATATATGCATAAATATAAGCGTCCATTTTTCCTTATTTTAAGTCATATTTCAAGTTTCATATTTCAAATCACACTTAAATGGAATCATGTCGCTTTTATGCAGCGATGCGCATGTGTGATGTGTCCTTTTTTATTTTTTTTTTTGAATAATGGTTTCAGAGGCAGACGTGCATAAAGGCTTTTTATTGGCTCAATAACAGAAATAAAGAAACTTTACCCATGCCACACCACAAGGAGACAAAATAACACTGGAAGAAGTAAGATTAAACTAAATACAATCATTAATATTGGAATAGACAGTCCATATCTTTTAGATTCTCGGCTAACGGCTAGCGCCTGAAAACGAGTTGATAAAAATGCAAAAGCTTCAAAGCAGAATGAAAATAATTTTTTTTTATTTTTCAGAATGAACATGCATTCAGGTGAATTGTCATTAGAAAATTGACCATATAGGTATAATTTTGTTTGTCCCACTCTGTCTATGCATATACATATTGCAAAACCTCAAATAAATACCTCTATTAGAAGACCATTATGATGGAAGGGTTTTAACTAGAATGCCAACTTTATATAAGAATGTAAATAATAATGTGTATGGCAGTGTATAAATGCAACTAATGCTAACTCATAAAATCAGTGGTGGAAAAACAACTTATTCACATTTCTCTGTTGCTGTCTATAACAGCCAGGAAGTAACGGCACCTTCCAGCTAAAGTTTGGAAACTAGACAAAGATACAGCCAACGAATGTGGTTCTAAAGAGCAGTAGACACATGAATCGCTTATTTACCTTATTTAAACATATATTGTCCCCTTTTAAGACAATTGCTCCTTGTTGCACCGCAACAGGTTTAAGTAAACATGTTTAAGTTTCATTTTAAAGTTTAAAAAGAGTTAAAGAACTTCAAGCAACAAATGAAAGCTTCTCATTGGCTCTTCAAAGAAGCCTTGGCTACCATTGGCTACGCCTGGAACAGCTGTTGTCAAGCTCATTTAGAGCTGCTAATTGTCTCTCAAAGCAACAGTGCAAGCCCTAAAGTGCAAAGAGTTGTGTGTACTGTTCTATTTTTTATTGTAATATTTATAATACGTTTAATTATTTGCCTTATTTAATTATCAAGAGAAGGATCATTTAGTTTCTAAATGATCGCTAAATTTTGTATGCAATTTTTGTACTGAACTCCCTCTATAATTATACAAATGTTTATGTTAAATGACCATATTTTTTACTATTCTGTCTGGAAACTATATCAGATCAAGAGTCCAGTGATGAGGACTACCTGCCAAATATGAGGTTTGTGTGCTTGCTTGCAGAGAGGACGATTTCAGATATATGACGAGTATTGTGGAAACCACGAGAAAGCTCAGAGGCTTCTGCTGGAGCTCAACAAGATCAGGACAGTGCGAACACTTCTGCTGGTGAGACCCAAAAATACTGCTTTTCCTGTCTGAAATGCACACAGCCCAGCCGGCAAATCAGACCATATCATTGTAAGCGGCCCATGTGAGGTCACTTAGAAATTACTAAATGTTGTTTGTTCATTTAAAAAATACATGAATACATACATGCTTAGCATTTTTCTTAGCAATTTTAAACTTAGAACTTTGTTTATGACTTAAAGTTGGTTAAGTTCATTTTTTCTTGCAATACTTTAAGTGTGCAATCAGAATGAAAAGTGCAAATATACACAGTTAAATAAGGATAAGGATAAGGAAGGATAAGGTGACGGCAATATGGCCACTAGGGACCATACTGAATTTGTGCTCTGCATTTAACCCATCCGTGAAAGTGCACACACACACAGTGAAGTGAACACACACAAACCCGGAGCAGTGGGCAGCCTTAAGCCGTGGCGCCCGGGGGGCATGTGGGGTTCAGTGTCTTGCCCAAGGACACTTAGTTGCAGAACCCGTAGTAGGGGGGATTCGAACCTGCAACCTTTCGGACACGAGTCCATGTCCCCTACCACTGGACCACAACTCCCCATACAATATACGTATACTGTATGTTGTAAATGCGCCAGACCTCAAGCAACAAGTCCTATTTGTTATTGTGTCCTACTCCAACCTGCTCTGGTTATGGCATGGTGAGCTTATAATGTAAGGAGAGAACTCTTTTCCTAACAAGCAGGACCGAGCCAAGGTCAGGCCTTGGCGGGCATGCACGTGTGTGTGTGTGTGTGTGTGTGGTGTGTGTGTGTGTAATACTATATTTCATGACCTCTAGTGATACATGGCAACTCCTTTGAGAGTCTGAAATTCATTTCCTCCAGCCTGTGATGACAGAAGTGTCCTTCAACTCTCTGTCTTACAGTAATGCACGGAAACTGACCCATCCACACACACCACACACACACACACACACACACACAACACACACACACACACACACACACACTTAATACACACATACACAGTCCACAGACGTACACACACACACACACACACCACAACACACACAAACACACACACAGTCTCACAGTCTTTCTCATAAGCACACACACGCACACAATTACATTCATACTTGTGCACACACAAACAGTCACACAGTCTTTCTCATAGGCACACACACACACACAATTACATACATACTTGTGCACACAGAAATGTGCACACACTACACACACACACACACACACACGCATACTGTACAAGCAGTCACACACAAACACATACATAAATGCGCACAATTAAACTCACACAATTTTGCACGCCCTCACACACAGGCCCTCTCATACCCACATACACACACAGACATGCACACACACACACACACACTCTCAAACGCGCTCACATTTTATACCTGCATGTCACCTTTCTAAAATGTTACTAAATTTCAAGTCAATGTAAATTCAATGCTTTAATACTTTACAATTTTAAGAGTATAAAGTAGATTTCAAGCTCTGTATAGTGTCACTAGCTGACTTCATACTGCTGGTGTAAATTTGTGGCACCACTGTAATTTCATTGAAGTGGCTCCTTCAGATAACATGAAACACAATGAATTGTTCCTGGTGGAAAAGCTGGCCGCTGGTAATTTATATGGTGAGAACGTGAGTGTTTCTTGATTTACTGCTTCACAAGTCTTTGAACCTGAGCTGCTGCGGCTTTACGGCCATAATTGAATTTGATTTAATGGGCGTTTTTATTGCCGTGACCTTGGGAGGAAACATGCCATTGTGTCTTCTCTTTGAGACTCAACTGTCGAGGTGTAAGTGAAAACCAGTGTGTGTGTATGTATGTGTGTGTGTGTGTGTGTGTGTGTTCAGAACTGCATGCTCCTGGCTGGTAGGAAGAACAGTGAAGTTCCTCTGGAAGTTTACCTGGTCGCTCCCATCCAGCGCATCTGCAAATATCCATTAATCCTGCGAGTAAGTAATTGAGTTATTCTGACGTCTTTCCTACTGTACTTGTCTTCAAAAGCTTAACTTGTGTATTATTCTTGGTTTATTTATAAATTATCATCAATATCAATACTATTGTCATTTTTGTTTACTTTTGTAAAACAAAATAATAATAATAAAATAAATAATAAAAAAAAATATATATATATTAAATATATTTAGATACTTGGAATACTAAATATAACAATAAAAAAATCGTTTTCTTAGAACAATTTTTATGAATTAAGAAGAGTAGTCGTTTAATGCAATATTTTCCCAAATATTATTAGATCTCCGCCAGCCTGCGGGGACACGCAACCTGCCTTTATGAAATATTTTTCCTCCTTGATTACGACGATGTAACATAGCCGCAGGTTCGGAAGCCACGTGCGTGCCGCAAAACGAACCGTGAAGTATTCACTTTCACATATTACAAAGTCATCAAACCACAAACAAACCACACTTAGACCACCTCCGCTGGTGCATCGAGCACTGTTCGCTTTTGGGGCCGTTTAGAGGGGTCTGAGATGAGGTGTGTTCACATCTATGGGCTGAACCGCTCCAAAGCATATATGTGAACACACCATGCGATCTCAGGCCCCCCTAAACGGCTTCTTTTGATCTCACAATGAATGAAGAAAACTGGTATTGACGAAAACCTGCCTCTAAAGGTGCGATATGTGAAAACCTTGACCATTTTCAACATGCACTGGCCTCTTATCTTTTTTCTGGGCCTATTTAGAACAGCTTTTGAAATCTGTTTTTAAAGCCTTGTTTTTTTTTTATATGATCTTCTGACTCGTTTTTAATTCTGATATGTTCTCTTGGATCTTTAGGAGCTGCTGAAACGGACCCCCAGAAGACACAGCGATTTCATGGTGGTGCAGGAATCTCTGCAGGTGATGAAAGCCGTGTGCTTTAGTATTAATGAGGCCAAAAGGCAGATGGAGAAGCTGGAGGTGCTCGAAGAATGGCAGTCCCACATCGAGGGCTGGGAGGTATGGCTGCTTATAGTTATAGAACTTTAATACTTTTGTATTTGTTTCTATTATTTTTTCACAATATTTCACAATGATCGAAACTTTTAAAATCACCAGCACTCATCATCACACATTGAGCTCTGATCAGCTCTGTCGACTCTTTCCATCAGTGTCGTTCAGTTGATCCTTGTTGTGCTACAGTGATCAGTGTGAGATTAATGTGGAAGTTTTTCATATTCACATGGCTGTCTGCACCAGAAATACTTTTCTGATTGACCTATAAACCAACCGCAGCTCCAGACAGACTAGTTCCGCCTCTTCGCACCTGTAATTGTCATGTGACTCATGGCAGGTAGCGGTGAAGGGGTTTTCCTACCGACCAGTGTTTTAATGATGTGTGACAATGGCTCTGATTGTGGCTTCACTACGGCTTTATGAGGCAGTGAAAGATGCAGACATGTTGAGCTCAAGTCAGCGGGGCAAAACCTCCCCAGAGCTTGAAATACTAATTGATTTAAGATATGGTGAGACTGAAGAAGGTAAAGATTTAAAACAATTGATGTTCTTTTTATGACAATTGTAAATGTTTACTTATTGTGTTTGCAGGAAAAATGTACATTTTAAATGTTTTTCCTCTTTCTATAACTTTCCTGTCATTCTTTCACACCTAATTTATTAGTATTTAATTCTTTATTATTGCTTGATGTTTGCCTTTTCTTTTATACTTTTCTTTTGTTTCACTTGTTTCAGTCCATCTTTTTTGTTCCTTTTTTTGTTCTTTTTTTTTTTGTCTAGTTCCATCTCCCTTCTCTTAGCCTTGCCCTACTTTATTTCAATCTTATTTTATGTCTGTCTTTTTGTTTTATTTTTCTTTTCTTTGTCTTCTTTTTCTTTCTTCCTTTTTTCTTTCCATTCCCTTTTTTGTCTTTTGTCTGTTCTTTCTTTATATTTTTTCTTTCTCTTCTTTTTTTATTCTTTCTTTGAAAGAACTGAATCTGAAAATTCATTGTGGTACACAACAGTGGTACCTGTTTCGTGAAATGGACATTTTGTAATTTTACATGACAAAATATTGTAATAACTGTAATAAAAAACATCCGATGATACAACCACCATGTAGCCAGATCAGCGCGAACCCTGACGTCACAGGGTTGTTAGCCGAGCCTATCGCGCGGGTTGTACTTTTTTGTGTAAACATAATGAATCGGCACAGACACTGTTCCGGAATGAAACGGAGAACACAACATCTTCTCTCTGTACTGTTGTTGTTGACAAAATAACACGCCGGTTGGTTGCACAAGAACACATTATTTCTTCCTTATTTCTCTGTTAAGGAAATTTTGTCTTTCGTAAGCGGAGGTACCACTTAAATACTCTTATTCAACAGCACTTCGTTTCAACGTCACTTGTATTTATGGTCTTTTTCTCACGTTAGTCTTTTAGTCATTAAGATTGTGATGGACTAAATCGTGTTGAATGGTGGTGGTTTGTATGCTCACCACTCAACTGAACCGTCCTTTTTCATGAATCCTATAACTTTTCATCAAAATATTAATATTGAATACACACGGTTGTTTTCACTCTGTTTTGCAAAAGGCAATGAAGAAATTCTTAATTAATTTGTGCCTCTTCCGTAATTCACAACTGCATTTTCTTGATCTCTGTAAGCTGTCATAGCGTGTTTGCGTCCACAATTTTTTTTTTTAACAAATAGAGGGAATTTTTGCATTTGCATCACAAAAAAAACAACCTTTCACATATCTTTGTGCTGGAAGAAAAACAATAATACCATGTTGTGTCTTGCGTTTCGGTTGCGTGTTGAAATTATTCTAACCAGGTTCATCTGCCCACACATCAACCATTATAAAAACAGAGCCGAATGAAAAACAGGCAGTTGGATTTTATGAAGGAAAAACAGTTGAAACTTTTATTGGAGACAGACATGGGTTAGAAAATGATGTTGAGTGAGTTTTGTTTTAAGTTCTGCAGTCGGTTTGTGTCTGCAGCACGTATCTGCGCAGTCACACCCTTCTGCTGGACGGGAAACGACATTCAGTGTAGCCACAGCTGTCACCGGGCTCTTTATAAGCAAGCCAGTGAATCTGTCTGGGTGTTTTTTTTGTGCTCAAGTTCCTGCACATAATGTCCAGCGACTCTTCCAGCTTTTAAGAGGTACATAACAACCTTTTGGAAGCCGTTCCCATATCTCCTTTACCCTTTGGTGCTTCATTAAGGACCTTTTGCCTTCCTGTTACATCATGTTCGAGAGAGCTTGAGAAAACAAACAATTGCACACATGCGCACTCACTCACACGCACACACACACACACACACACACACACACGCTTAAAGTACCGTATTTTTCGTCATATAAGACGCACCCAATTTTAAAGGAGGTAAATCTAGAAAAAAAAGATTCTGAACCAAATACTGTAGTAAAATATTTTATATCAACTGTATAAAAGTTATCAGCAGTTTAAGAACAATTGTATGCCAAACTTGTAACATGAACAGTCAGTAAACGGTGAAAGTAGGGGTGGGCTATATAGCGGTGTTAACGTGAATACCGGTATTGAGATGTTCCACGATATGGATTTTGCAATACTGTGGATACCGTGATAATTCATGAATTAGACTTTTATATAAGTATATAAACACCTTAATACAGTATTACACAATAGTTTCGTTACAAGTTGTAACTTAAAACTACCAATGACGGCACGGACATTACTAATGGAACACAGAAAGCAGAGTAACAGACTGAATTTAAGAGAAGAGCAGCTGTTTTAGTTTTAAAGACGCGCGCGCGAAAATCTGCTTGTTTTATTTTGATCAAAGTCTGTTTTCGTTTGGAAATCATGGTTTCACAAGATTCTGCGCAAGAAAGAAAGCGAGACAACTACAGTAGGCTCCCTTTCTCTTTCTCTCTCTCTCTCTCTCGCTCGCCCCATTCTCTCTCAGATTTTGCCAATTATGTTAATTCGGTCTACTAAAATGCAATACCCCGGTATTGCATACTGAGATGGCGGTGACCGCGCTCAGCAGATCTCTGCATTCGCCGTATAAGACGCACCGATCTTATACGGCGAAAAATACGGTATGTATTTTTACATATACACACATTATGTGTAATTACACTATGCTGGGTTTGACAATATAAATGGCCCGGTGGCCCGGACATACTTTTATAACCAACCGGGCCACCAGATCGGTCCAACAGCTGGCCCGGTGTGCCCAGTAAAAATGACTCGATACAAAAAATTAAATTTCTCATTATTTACCTGCATTTCTGTTAAATTGTTTCGTGATTTAACGAAACACACTTCTGTTGCGGAGCGCAAGGCACTGCAGCGGGTGGTCAAAACCGCCCAACGCATCACCGGCTCATCACTCCCCACCATTGATGACATCCAGAGCAAACGCTGTGTGCGGCGTGCACTCAGCATCACAAAAGACTCTTCCCATCCTGCCCACAAACTGTTCTCTCTCCTGCCATCAGGGAAACGTTTCAGTCTCAGGACCAGGACCACCAGACTGAGGAACAGCTTCTTCCCCAGAGCTGTGTCACTCCTGAACACTCTGAAGCACTAACTGCACTGCCCCCCCTCATCCTCTCCCACTGCGTCTACTTGCACATTGGCCACACCACACTGATGGCCACATTTGCTGATCTTGCACTGGACTTGCTCTTTGCACACAACAGTTTACATTTCTCTGCACTACTGTACTTTGTTTTGATCTTTCATGCTCATTTGCAACACATTTCTATTTCTGTTTTTGTATTATATATTTATTCTGCCACCACCCTTCTGTATATTGCCCTGTAGTTTCTGTCATAGCCTCCCTTATGTATATTCTGTTAATACCTTACATTCCTCACTATTATGCACTTTATAATACATTATCGCTTCTTTTGCACTTCTGGTTGGACCTTATATATATATATATATATATATATATATATATATATATATATATATGTGTGTGTGTGTGTGTGTGTGTGTGTGTGTGTGTGTGTGTGTGTGTGTATGCATTCATATTTAAATCAATTAGATTAAAAAATATATATATATTATATTTCTTTATTTATTTGTGTTTCTTCGTTTTCCTCCAGTTTATTTTTCTCAGAACAATTGTAAAAAGCATTTCACAACCAAAATCACTGAAATCAACACAAAATGTGATTTAAATATGAATGCTTTATTTTCATCTCAGGGCTCCAACATTACAGACAGCTGCACAGAGATGCTCATGCAGGGAGTTCTTCTTAAAATTTCAGCAGGAAACATTCAAGAACGTGCCTTCTTCCTTTTTGACAATTTGCTGGTGTACTGCAAGAAGAAAAACAGGTGAGTCTTCATGCCATTCGGCGTCAAATTAGTAGACTGAGATGCATCTATGTGCGTTCACATGTTCACTTCCACAGACGCTTGAAGAACAGCAAGGCAGCCATCGAGGGGCTTCGTTACCTGTTCCGAGGCCGGATCAACACAGAGGTCATGGAGGTTGAGAACGTGGACGATGGAACAGGTGCGTTATTCTCCATTATAAAACCTCTGGACATTTCACTGATTGGCATCGTGCTGCCTAAACTACTTTCCGTTCACCATTTTTCCTCACATTAATGACCGGTGCCACATAGTTAAATCGACAACCCCCCAAATTCTGTTAGGGACTGATGGAATAATTCTGAACTTATTTTATTTCTCGCTGAATAATCTATGATAAAGTGGAGCCCATCTTGGTTTATGGCCTTATGAAATAAACAAAATCATAAAAAAAAATTAATTCAAGGTGGAGACTGGGGTCATTTGTATACAAGTCCAACTTCTGAAGGAGCTCCCAATTTTATTGGAATAATACTGAACTTGTTTTATTTCGCTTTTTTTTTTTTAGATAAAGATAAATCTTTTACACACACACACACACACACACACACACACATATATATATGTCTGTAAAAAAAAAAATATATATATATATATATACATATATATACTATATATATATATATATATATATATATATATATATCTTTTGTAAAGATAAGCATATATCTTATAAAGCATAAATAAGGTATAAGATATTCGATATAAGATATAAGACGACCCTCTCGGGTGTGGGTGCTGAGAATGCAGAGCCAGGGACCGTGGTGACATAGAAACAGGTTTTACTGATAAAACAACGACAATCACTCACAGAGAACTCGGGGTAAACTCAGGAACACGCAGGTGCGGCTACATTTACCAACAATGAACACAAGAACAGGTGACACATAAAGGTGTTTTTTGGTACAAATTTGAGGTACAAATGACAAACAGCAGATACAAATGAACCACGTGACTACATCCAAGCACGGAAACAGGGAAACAGAACCAGGGATTGTGGGACTTGTAGTCCGTGGCGCCATGACAGATATGCATATATCTTATATCTTATGCATACATCTTATAAAGTGCAGCTTTGTTTCGAACAAAAGAATATTTTTTTCTATATACTAAAAAGGCCATCTTTCCTACTGACTCCCAAAAATCAGGTTTAACAGATTACAAGTCTCAGGTGACTTGACTCAAGTGATATGGAGTGTGAGTACTCCGTTTCCAAAAGTCAATGGTCCGATCTCAAATCAAACAATCTCAAAGTCATTACAATATGAGCAATTCCAGTTGTTATCCATGTGGACATAAAGCAGTGCCTCGATCAAACGCTGCCTCGTCTTATTATGTATAACGTCCTTATTCACACTGTTGTGGATTGTGTTGAGCCAAGCACATAACTACTTCAACAGCAAACGTTAGAAAAATTGCATGTTCTAGCCAGAATGACAGTTTCTTGGAGCCCAGTGACTGGATGAACTCTAAGTGGACCTTGTCTTGTCTGAGAACAGGCCCTGATTATCAGTTCTTTTTGTAGAAGTGATAATTTATTCCCTGGCAAACGTATTATCTGGCCTTTCCACAGTCCACAAATTCCAAATTAACGCAGCTAAATATTTAAGATAATGGTGATTATATGTTATATGAGGAAAGACAAGAAAGGGGATTCTTGTTCTCCGATATTCCTTCGGCTTGCATAGATCCATTGACTTCAGAGAGATTGAAAGTCTGAAGTATAAAGAGTAATGATATGTTATTATGTGAACAGGGCTTTGTTCAAAGTCTTAAGTCCATTAAGTCATTCCCTTTTTTTCGTTTTAGTTCATTACCCAACTGGTTTTGCTCCAGATGGAATGTTGTAATCTGTCCAATCCCTTTGCTGAATTGACTGCGACAGTCATTTCAACCAACAAAATGCTCGGGAGGGTGAAGGAAACGCCGGCGCCCAGACTGACTGATTACTCTGAGAACCAACGGCCCATTGCTAATGCTTGTAAAGAACAAAAAAGGCTATGACTATTTTTCACCATATTTTAGATACGTATCCCTTTCAAAGTTAAGTACAGAACTTTGTCCCACCGAGACAATGATGCAATCATTGCTTCAAGATGGGTTTTCATTTCTGACCACTTTTCAGGATTGTTTGAATGGGATGTCGATTCTTCACCTTGTTGCAATGAGAGCAATCGATGCACCATCTGCCTGCAATCCATCTCATCACAGGCTGCTTGATTTGTGCTGGATTGATGTGGGAATGCACCGTTTACCCTAGATGTTACTGCGCGTATGGCCTTCACACTGTTTTATAGCTAATAATTAGGGCTGTCAGTCGATTAAATTTTTTCAACTAGTTAATCGCACTTCCTCAACCAAATTACCTCAATAATTTAAATCACAAACCTCAATCACAAATAATAATAATAATTTATTATTAATAATTCTTTAGTATTAACAATTATTACATAACATGAACAAGTATAGAATCTTGTAATATTGAATATTGAAGTGTAAAATGTAAATTAATGTAAACTCAACACAAAATAAACACTTCTTTAAATACTGTAATATACCGTTTTCACTAAAGAAAACAATGAGTAAGTCGGTCATAATAATTAAAAAAGAAATAAGTAATTTAATTTGAGGAAAAGAGACAACATAAATGCATTTGTATAATTGTGGCAAAAGTATGGCACTGAGAATTACCGTAGTCTATCTGAAAAGACTGATCACACATTTTTATCTAAAGGAACAAATGTCCTACATATGGTCTGTGCGCAGTGTGCATGCGCACACAGTCGTCTGAGAGACTGCAAATAATTGAATTGCACTTTATTCTTTCTATAAGTGCGCTGTGATTTCAACTGTACAAAAAACTGTACAAATAATACTGAATGGTTTTGAAATGAAACTCATAAACTGGAAAAAAACGACAAAACCAGAAATACCGGAAGAGTATTAAACTTCAAGATTAAACTTCGGAAGTGTGGAGGCCATACTGAAAGAGAGGGAACGACGAAAAAGTAGGAGTGTTTTAAATTGCAGAAAGTTAAACTAAACTAATTTAATTTAATTAATCGCAAACTTTGACAGTCCTACTAATAATATTTATTTTGTCAGTAAAAACAGTTTTTTTTACAAGCCGCACCTGTATATAAGCCGCATCCGCTCTATTTTTGAAAAAAAAAAAAAAAAAAA
>CM051497.1:16288015-16318377 GCA_028031935.1 Paedocypris micromegethes | reverse complement strand
AAAAAAAAAAAAAAAAAACCATATACAAGCCCTACCTGCATATAAGCCGCATCCATTCTATAAAAAAATGTTCCCTTTCTAGTCGTTCACTTGACACTACGGATGGGCACAATGTTACCTGTAGTGTCTCGCTCCCTCCACTCAAGGAACAAGGGTTTCAGTTGAAACCTGGAGAGTTTTGCAAGCCACAGATATGTATGTTTTTGGATTAGATACAGTGCTCATAGAGCACTCATTAGATACATCGCTACTTCGCGGTTCAACTATCGCGGATTCACTGTTTTGCGGATTTTTTTCTTTATTACGTATGTTTGCAGATTCATGGCTTCGCGGATTTTTTATTACATAAAAAAATGCGTAAATTATAAAAATTATCACAGAAATATATCTAAATATTCGTGCGCGATTATATTGTCGATTCTTGAGCCGTTACCACCAAAAGACCCGTCCGCTCCTACTTCGCGGATTTTCACCTAAAGCGGTCGGGCTTGGAATGTATCTACAGCCATAAACGAGGGTTCACTGTTTTTACTACAGGAACAGAATGATTTTGAATTGTAAATGTACATGTATGTCACTAAATAAATCCTTTCCTAACCTGTATTTTAACACGGCAGAAACTTTGCTGATTAAAACTTATAAAAATAATATCTGCTTAGAGCGGCCCTAGCGTGGAAGAAAATCTGCAGAATAGCCGCACCTTTGTATAAGCCGCATGGTTCAATTTTCTTCTTTGATTATGAACTGGTTATAATCAATTTTCTAATTTTCTACAAATTCCACTTCCAAAATTTCCAAAATCTGATTCCAAATTACAATTCCAAACGTTGTCACCGTTTCTTGTGGAAATGTCATTCCACTTTCAAATGGGAGCAAAATTTCATTTCTTTTTAACTGTTTTTCTTTTCTTCTTCAATATTGTTTCCTATATTGTTTTTCCCCCAGTGACTTTGAATATGACTTTGTTCAGCTTTTATCCTCTATTCAATGGCTCCACATCAAGAGACTTGAATTTGTATCCATTGAAATCAGCTTTTCATATATATATATATATATATATATATATATATATATATATATATATATATATTGACATTTATGTGTTAAGTTTAAGTGTTTGGGCTCTATTTTCACAATCTCGATTAGTTTCAATGTAGTTTCTGAGTCTCCACACTCCAACTTTTATTTCACTGTTTCCTCATTCTTTCCTGTCAAGTTTTTTCTTTCATCAATGTATTATGCATAGAAATGGATGAAAATTGTCCTCCTTCAGGATATGTGCTTAGCACTGTGATGAGACATGTTGTTTTAGACTATCGTGACCAGCTTCATCACGTAATTTCTTCAGAAATTGCATAATCTAGATATCAAATGTTTTTTTTTGATGGCTTTAGAATGTTTCATTGAAATAAGCAAGTTGTGTGTTTGTGTGTGCAAGGAGGTTGTCCGGGATGACAGATTGGCATTGACTTCTTGTTTCTGTGTTATTGCCTGTAGCGGATTTCCACAGCAGTGGGAACATTGTAAATAATGGCTGGAAGATTCACAACACCGCAAAGAACAAGTGGTTTGTCTGCATGGCCAAAACACCGGAAGACAAGCATGAGTGGCTGGAGGCCATACTGAAAGAGAGGGAACGACGAAAAAGTAGGAGTGTTTTAAATTGCAGAAAGTTATGATAGAACTACAGTAGAAGAAATGGTGTTTAATCTGATAAAGTGGTGTATGACGACTAGTGTGGAACATGTGCGAGACTTTTCTTGAATAGTTAAACAGAAACTGGAGCAAGAGACAATAACTGAACTGAAAACCACACTTCATAACAAGAAAAGCGTAACCGATAGTGATTACATTCAAAGGAACAAACTAGAAATCAAAGACTTGACTGGAGCACTTTACTAATGAAAATCATCCAATAAGAAAGTAGAAATCACAACAAAGAAAAATCAAATGTGACCAGTGCATTTTGTATTAAACCCTGACATTGTGTATTGATTTATTACTGATTTATCGATGTATTACAATATCTCTGAAATTACTATCCAGTCATTTATTTTTTTAAATCATTCCATGCTATTTATTTTACAACTACTTAACATTTATTTTACTAAATGTTTTTATTGTTTGATAAGAAATGTATAATGTCTAATATTAAATAATGTAATTTCTCATTCTACAAAATACATTCTAGAAGCACATTTTCCTCTATAATAAATCACGTATTTTTGTGTTACATGAAGTTTAAAAAAAAATTGCCAAATTAATTGCATTGTGAGACACATCATTCCTATTATAACAAACCTACTGAAGATTTCATGCATGTTTCCACTGTTTCTGTCAGCACTGAGACTAGGAATGGAGCAGGACGCCTGGGTGATGATTTCTGAGAAAGGCGAGAAGCTTTATAAACTCATGAGCAGACATGGACACCTCATTAAGGACCGCAAGCGCAAACTCACCACCTTCCCCAAGTGCTTCCTCGGAAGGTGGGTCACTGTCAGTCTGGATAATGGCTGTGATGGACTAGGAGATGAAGCCGGTCGCGGCAGGGGTCAAGGCCAGAAGTGTCTTAAGAATGAAAATGTGTGGTTGAACGAGTGGACCAGAGTAAGAAAACATGATTTTTTGATCAACTTTGGCCAGTCTTAAATGATGCAAAAGCGTTTGGTAGAACAAATCTTCCCACATACTGAGTCAGGATTGATCTGTTTCTTCTAGCTATTTTTAAGTGTCTCATTGATTTTGAAAGGTGTCTTGTCTCACGTCAAGGAGATCCTGAGTTCTGGAAACGAGTTCAGGGTTCTTCTGCGTGGAGTGATTTCATGGTTGTTTCAGAGACGCTGTGATTGCCTCCTGCTCTGCTTAGAAGATTACATAGAAAGATACGGAAGTAACATGATAGATGCATGTCTGATGGTGGTTAGACTTTGTTTGGAAAGATCTCTTTGTATGGAGGCACATTTCTTTTAAAAATTATAAACATTTAAGCACTGAAACACTGAAAAACCTAAATTATTAAAAATATTAGACAGGTTGAGTGGGAGACAGCGGATCAGAGTAAAAAAGAAAGGGTCTAAGTGATCAAAAGAAAGAAAACAAAGAATGAGAGAGAAAAATGTAATGTCTCTAAAAGTCGTAATGCTGAATTTTTTTAATGTAATTTATAGGGGTGGGACGAGACACTTTTCCCACGAGACGAGACGAGACACTAGGCTCACGAGATCGAGACGAGATTTAGATTTTTTTTTAAATAAAAAAAACCTTCGATATAATATAAGGAGAGCCATATTTTATCTGTATTTATTTAACTAAAACATTCATAACTGTTGATGCAACATATTTTCACCAATTGCATGCAGTCATAACCAGATAACCAACATAATATTGATCATACAAAATATGATGCCATAAATTGCCAGGCAAGTATTTCACAAAATGTTTTAACTGTCAATAGTATAGAAAATCCATCAAGCGCAGTCATTAAACACTATTTATAAACAAAGACAAGTCTTCCAGTAAATTGTAAAGAATGGTAGAATCATTTTGGCATCAAGTTCAACTCAACATCAATCTACTTCTTTATGATTAAATTCACTGTGTTAATTTTAGCTCTAAAAAACAAATGTATTGAAAGTGTCACTGGCCAGTCAATTATAGAGAGAAAAGAGAGAGAGACAGAGACAGAGACACAGAGACAGAGACAGAGACAGAGAGAGAGAGCAGAGAGAGACAGAGACAGAGAGAGAGAGAGAGAGAGAGAGAGAGAGAGAGAGAGAGAGAGAGAGAGAGAGAGAGAGAGAGAGAGGAGAGCAGAGAGACAGAGAGAGAGGAGGGAGAGAGGGAGAGCGGCTTCCTACTTTAGCTTTGTTTCTGGTATTCGTCGCTTTTCTTGCCGATTTCTTTTCTTTTTTTACGTGAAACCATGATTTCCAACCGAAAACAGACTTTGTTCAAAATAAAACAAGCAGATTTTCTCGCGCGTGTCATACGTTCTCTTAAAGGCACAGCGCAGAAAACGGAGCAGCGCATATGCGCGTCGCAGGTGTGATCGATTAATTCAGTCTGTTACACTGCTTTCTGTGTTCGATTAGCAATGTCCGTGCCGTCATTGATGGTTGTAAGTTACAACTTGTAATGTGTTATACTGTAAAGGGTTTATATACTTGTATAAATATCAAATCCATTAATTATCACGGTATTCACGGTATTGCAAATATTTCAAAAATGGCGCCAAATTCTCGCGATATCACGAGATTCAATTGGATCTCGCGAGAAGCATCTCGCGTCACACCCCTAGTAATTTATATACCGTATTGTCTGGACTATAAGCCACACCTGTATATAAGCCGCATCTGCTCTATTTTCGAAAGAAAAAGAAAAAAAAAAACATAAACATGCCGCACCTGCATACAAGCCGCATCCACTCTATTAAAAAAAGTTCTTTTTCCAGTTCACTTGACACTACTGGGGACAACATTACCTGACAGGGACCAAGGGTTTCAGTCAAACCTGGAGAGTTGTTCAAGCCACAGATATGTATGTTTTTGGATTAGATTTTTTTTCTTTATTACATATGTTCGTGGATTAATTATAAATTAATTATAAAAATTATAAAAGAAATATATCGAAATATTCGTGCACAATTGCAAGGTTTGCTGATGTTGCGCGCTTCTCTTGCGCGCATCTTGCGTCTCGCGCGCTTCCCGCGCGTCTGGTAGCGGTTGGAGAAGGGCCTCTCTCGGACGTCAGCAATGTCGGACGCCCCAATGCTCGCGGCTGATATTTCCCCATTCAAAAACTTTGAAAAATCTCCGCGGCCACGCATGCTACGTATATTATTAATGACGATTTCATTCTGTTACTTTACGAACAACATTTTTTTGTTTTTATGTGGTGCAATAATTTTTTTTTGCTTGCATTCATTAAATGAATGAATGTATGAAATTGTATAGTATTGGTAGCATGATAATTTTTCGTTTTAACACTTCCTGTTTTATTGCTTGACATTTGTTCCGTTGTACTGTATGTATCTGCTTAACAATCTTTCGTTTTTTTATGTTATGTCAAGTATGTGCACTTACTTGCCATTATTACTAGACATCCCCTCCTGTGATTTTTTTTTTTTACTGATGTGTTTGTTAACATTACTTCAATAAAGCATACTACATGAAATAAGTTTTAAAAGTCTGAATAAGTGTTAAATAAATACATAAATGAGGATTTTCACCTATCGCGGTCGGGCTTGGAACATAACTACCGCAAACTACTATTGTAGTTTAGTTGATTATTGCAGATTCTGAAGCCTCTGGTAGATTAGACTGACATGCTGAAATGCTGAAATCTGATTGGACGAAATATAAAACCAGCCTGCACTCCTTAAACAGCAAAGTCAAAAGAAACCCAGTGGAATTAGTATAATAGATTTTATCCTCTGTTGTGAATAAATGAATTTCATCTCAGAGCCGCATTATGAAGGCCTCACTGACCCTGACTGATATAATTTCACTTGAACTCCTACGATTTCCTTCACACTTCAACCACAAGAGCATCACAAAATTTTTCACAAATAAACTCAATCCAATTTTGCGCGCTTGGGAGTCCAGGGGATTCTGCCTCTGGCATGAGATGTGAAGAACACACTTTAATGCTCAACCAGACTTTAAAAAGCCCCTGACCACAAGCTAGACTTTCCCTCTTTAAGGGTTTTTTTAATGCTATTTGTCTGTTTAAAGGAAAAAAGGGATGAAATGGTCTTCTCAAAGAAGAACTATTCATAGTTGTGGTCAGGTTCCGCTGTAAATGGATTTAGAGGTAGAACTTTCTTCTCCAGGGTTTGACAGACAGACAGGATTTCATTATTTCAGAGAGCAGATAAAGCTTGTTGAGTGGACTGTTCTGTTACCAGATGTTCAGAAGAAACTGTGTTTGTGTAAAACAAAATCCAGGAAATATATTTTTTCAAATATACTTTTGTTGTATATCACTCTCTAGCTCGCTCCATGTCGTCCTCCCTCTATTCATTCATTTATCAATTAAAGTGTTCATCTATTTCTCTCTCATTCACTCTTTTTGTTAATTTCACTCAATTTTTTATAGTTTTTACTTTATAATATATCTTTCTCTTTTCAATCTATTTTTTTTTTCGCTTTCTCCCTACATTTGTACTTTAATCCATCTTCCTTTCTCTCATTTTTTCTTTTCTACTAAGTCCACCCCCCTTTTTCTCTCTGTCTCTCCTTCTGTCTCTGACAATCTTTTTTCATCTCTCAGCATTCTCTCTCTCTCTCTCTCTCTCTCTCTCTCTTTTTTTCTCTCTTATAAGATTACGCTGAAAGATGTCATGCTCTTTTGGTTTTAACATCTCAAGACAAGAAGTTGGTGTTCTTGTGTAAATCTCAAGGCACACTTACACAGATACACGGTCTGTTCTAAAACATCCATTTTCAGTGTATTTAGAGTGTCTTGATTTTAAATTGTAATGTCTTTATATCTTTTCTTTCTGTCACAGTGAGTTAGTGTCGTGGCTGATGGAAGTTGAGGAGACCAATAATCCAGAAGAAGGAGTTCATTTGGGTCAGGCTCTTCTGGAAAATGGCATCATCCACCATGGTTGGTTTGATCTAAATATGCATATAATATGTCACATATTCAAGTAAAACTATGGTGGATAGATAGATAGATAGATAGATAGATAGATAGATAGATAGATAGATAGATAGATAGATAGATAGATAGATAGATAGATAGATAGATAGATAGATAGATAGATTCAAGTTTATTGTCATTACACATGTACAGGTACAAGGCAACGAAATGGAGGAGAGAGCTGCTGCGCTCACGCGCGCTGCCAATGGATAGATATTAAACCTGCAACTTACTTCAAGCCTCTTGAGGGTTTTAGTTTCGCTTTAAAATCAATTTCAAACATTTTCAACAAATTTTCATTAAATCAACACAATTTAGCATTGTCCATTTCAAATGGACATGAAAAAAACAACAACATTGCAGCAGGACGGCAATGTCCCATCACCAGTTGAATGTCCCATTTTGTGTTAACTAAAAGTAGAATTAATAGAGGAACAATAGAAAATAACAAAGCAAATCAAAATTCAAAATTTTTTGTCCCCCAAATTATAAATGAACTTGAACTTGAACGTGAAAATCTCTGGGTCACTTATGAAATATAAATTCTTCTGAGTTTCCAACTTGTTTGACCTTTAGTCTATATTGTTTCGTTTTTTAAAATCCTTTCTGAAATCTTTTTACTCCATAAATGTGTCACGGGGACCTGGAACTATCTGGCGGGCCACACCCTGATTGGTGACTTACCAATCACAGATCAGAATACACACATTCTCATTTACACTAATGGATATTGTTCTAGAAATATATCCTGAACTTGTCTTTGGACTGTGGGAGGAAACGGTAGACCAGGAGTAAACCCACGCAAGCACGCGAAGAACATGACAAACTCTACTTAAGTCTCAAATGGGTCTTTCTTGCTGTGAGGCCCTAACCACTACGTCACTATACAGTAAAGCATACAAGAATGCTACAGCAATCTTGTTGGATTAAACAGGAAAGGTTTAGTTTTTTATGCTGTTTTAGAGTTCCCAAGATAATTAGCTGTTTTACACACTGTTCTGTTTATATAGCGTATGCTTTTTTTGCACGTTCACTCCCTGCTGTTTGTTTAATAGCGAGTGAAACCACTATTGTCTGACTTCACTTCTGCTTCATCAGCGCCCAGCGCATGGATTGTGTTCTTTAAAGAGACTTGATTGGCTTGCAGCCAGAGCTTGATGCTAAATCACTTTTCACTTCACTGCTTCCTAACAGGGAGAAATAAATGTGCACATTAGGGCTCCCCGTCCACTCGTTCTGCTTTTACAGCTCGGGTGAGAAACATCTTGAATTCGCTGAGCAGGAGGAATTCTTCACAGATTACTTTTTCACAAGCATGTCGTGTTCACATGCCGTTGAGAGAGACAGACATAATGTCAGCTTCTCTTTTCAACCAACAATGGGTTATTGTTTTTAAAAGGTTGGATTTTATATAGCAAAATAAATGCATGAAACTGTATGAGAGTTGGTTGAGAGAAAGGTTGATGTGACATCTAAAGTAGAATGTTTGCAACATTTTGTTTGCTCACATCTACTCTTTGGCATTGATTATCATTGGTTATCATTTGAGTTTTATTGGCTTTGTACATGTACATGCACAAAGGACATGTTGACTGGACACTCTCCACTGTTCCCAGTTACAGACAAGCACCAGTTTAAATCAGAGCCAGTTCTCTACAGGTTCCGCTATGATGATGGAACGTTCCACCCTCGCAGTGACATGCAGGATGTGATTTCCAAGGTGACTCTCCTGCATGAAGCAGCTCTTCTGCAAGGGCTGCTGCAGTAATGACTGTCCTTCTCCTCCTCAGGGTGTCCGGCTGTTTTGCCGACTTCATAGTTTATTCACACCAGTGATCAGGTAAGTGGCCAGTGTCTTACTTCCACCTCATTACTGCCGCCTTCTCTCATCCAACCTCCTGCTGCTTCTTTCTCAACTAAAGAGAAGGAAATGATTCCTAAATGCCCTCATGCTCCTATATAGAAACCAATTGTTTCTGTTTTGTATATGATTTCACGTCTATGGGAGCAACCATCAATTTTTACAATCTCCTTTCTCTGGGTCACGTGGAGCTGGAGCATAACTTTTTATTTTTTTAGTATGAAAAGAAAAGTGTTTTTTATCATTTGACAAATGGTAATTTTTCATAATTTAATCTGCCAGTGTCAACGTTTTGTAATTCAATTCAAGTTGGTATTTGTTTTATATTTTTTGCAATTGTATTTTTTAGTTCCTTTTACTTTGACTTTGTCATAGAACAACCAACAAAACTCAACAAGTACGTTCTGTACAACTGCTTTGGAATTGACTTTGGCTGTGAAAAGCGCTCCTTAAAAAAACTGAACGTGAAATTTATGGAAGCAAATTTGGAATTTGAGATGCCATTAAGAATCTTTTTGTCTATATCAATTGTATAAAGTTGGAACTAAAAGAAGTATACATCTTGAAAAATTAATTACAGATACGCAAACTATGTGTAGAGTAACGTTTTCTCAGCTCTTGTACAAAAAAATGCCATTAATGTAATAAAAATATTAACAATCAGTAAATTAGTTATATGGATTTTTGTTAGTTACCCAGAAAACACAATGAAGTGCAGTAAATGCGCTTATATTCAGTAAAAAAGTCAGTATATTTACTTTATATTGACTGTATGAAGTATTGCACTTTAACTATTGAAAAGCTCTCTAGTAAAATGTGTGTGTGTGTGTGTGTGTGTGTGTGTGTGTGTGCGTGCGTGCGTGCGTGCGTGCGTGCGTGCGTGTGTGTGTGTGTGTGTGTGTGTGTGTTTAATGGCTTAATAGCATTAAGTCAGTAATGAGATTTTTCTTTAACCTCATACACCATCAGCAGCTAAACATGTGCATAGATCTTCATATTCTCTCACTCCGTCTCATGCCGCACAGCTATAATTGGAGACTCAAGCTGAAGTTTAATTGTCTGGTATTTCCTGCTGGTTGAAGGAGCTCGGGAGTCTTCATCGCCTCCGCATTAACCGTGTAAAATTTCCATCTGCTGTGCATCCCACTGTCTATGGGTTTAGAACTTTGCTGTCGGTTTTCTCAACAGCAAATGTTCTAAAACAAGGGTTTTGTTGTGGGTTTGAAGGCTTGTCCTGTGGATTTCAGAGCACATTTGTCACAGTGACAGTTGTGGACACGGCTACAAGTGGCTCAGAGTCTGTGCAACCTCACACTTCTGCTGTCTGATTTAAATAAATCAATGTTTGATGGAAAGAAAAGACTTCAGGATTGGACAAGCTTTGGGAGAGCTTCCAATTTTCTGTAAAAGGATGTTTTCTTTCAGACTCCTGAACTCTACACATGCTGTCTATGTTTAGCAGTGTGGGCTTTGCAGGCCCTTGTGGCCTAAAGCAGCTTGTGTCCCCCAGGAGACTTCAGGCTTCATGGGAAAATGTTCGCTATGTTTTACTTCCTGTGCTTTGGAAGTAGCCACAATGCATTTATTTGGCTTATTCCATTGAGGTTTCAGTTCATAAAGTCAGACCACATACAGTATTATGCAAGACATTACAGTGGATGCTATAAATTTAACGAAAGCCTTTTTCTTTTTTTTTAAACCCTCAGTGAACTATGGTCTTTTCAGTTTATATTAGGATATGTGTTGAGTTTTAGTCCTTTATAGATTCACTATTTTCGGTATACGCTCGAAGCATCATAAAATCTGGATCTGACAGAATCTTTGATCTGATCCAGCCTGAGCTGAATCTTATTTAGGTCTCCTCCAAATATGAATCTTGAATCAGATTTGAAATTGTTCTGAATCTGAACCAAGTGTGAAAGTGAATTGGGTTTGATCTGATTTTTGTACCAAATATACATTTTGAACCTGATTAGAATATAAATGTAAATTGATTTGAATTGATAAGATTCAAGATTCAGAACAAAGCAGAATCAGACATAATTAACATTCATAATTTGTGGAAAATCTGAATCTTCAACCTGTTCAGAACATGAACATGAATAAAATCTGATTGTTTATTCCAAACATGACAAGATCTGAATTTGATTTTCTTTTTCTGATCTGATCAATTAGCAATACTGAATCTAATTGGAATATGAATGTGAATCAGATCTGTGATCAAGTTGGTTTCAAATATTGAATTTGAATCTTGTTTTGGGTGATTTTAATCATTTTTTTCCCCTGGCACATAGGGACAAAGACTATCACCTACGAACCTATAAATCTGTAGTGATGGCCAATAAGCTGATTGACTGGCTCATAGCACAGGTAAAAGCAGTTTGACTGAAAACACGAGACATTCTGGTGGAAAGCTGGTTTATTCTCCGTTTCTCTGAAGGGTGACTGCCGCAGCAGAGAAGAGGCACTGATCTTGGGAGTGGAACTTTGTGACAATGGTTTTATGCATCATGGTATGTTCTCATCTTTTGTTTCTCAAATCTCACAGTCAAAGAATGATTCTTTCATCTGTCGTTCATTTTTCCAACTTAGTCATTGCCTAGATACTAAAGGTGTCCCGATGCAACATATTAACTTCCGATACAATACCGATATTGCAGCCACCGATACAAATCCGATCAAAATCAGCACAAAACATGAATACTTTAACCTATTTTGTTGTGTGATATGTATGAAAGGCTAGATCAACAGGAGAACAAAAGTAAGCAACACATGGGAACAAAAGACCAATTTATTATCTGTTGGTTGCATACATTTAAACCTTTTACATTAAAAAAATAAAATAAAAAAATGAGGACAGTTGGTGTGGCCTCGAGACAAATTCAGAGAGGCATGAGGTCGATAAAAGCTTTAACAATGATGTTTAGCTTATTAAACTTAAACAAATTTTTGTATTGGACTCTTTTAAAATAAATAAATAATAGTGATTTCGAACATTTTCCGAAATAAAATTCTTGGCCGAAACCGAAAAAGAGGAAAGCCTGGGCGAAAACTGAAAAACCGAAAGAAATGATGGCATTAATTAGTAGTACCTTTGCATTAATTGTCACGATGGTTTACTAACTAAAAACAAGGCATTGCAGTTGCATTAGTTCATAATGAAGTTTAAAAAGAATAAATGAAACAATGTGTTGCAAATTATGCAAATATTTATTAAGCATATTGCAACGCTATAGAGTATTAAATATAAATAAAACTGAAATGCTTAACTGGACCCTACTCATGTGTACACAAACAATAATATACACGCCTACTAGCCTGCTGAAATGTTGTACAATTAAATGTTCTTCCATTAAAAGGTGCGTTTAAGTTTGAAGTGCATTCAGAACAAGTACAAAAGATACATTTCTCTGCAGGTCTTAATTATAGTATAAATAGGTCGCTTTTGAGCTTGTCATCTCTTTAACTTTTGAGAAAGATTTGAGACTGTATTTTACCAGTGGATAGGAAATGGGCATTTTTATCAAAGTAAAAAAATGTGTATCTTGCAGAAATATGACTACAATCTGTCACATATAATAAAGTAGCCTAAAAACATAATAGCCTACTTATTAGTATTATTTGAGGTACTTTCTTGCAGGATTTCATTGAACATTTCAGACAAAAAGGGTGCAAACCCTTCATCTGGTGCAGAGAGACGCTCTGATCTGCTCCGTCTGCTCTACTCTGCCCTGCCTGCGCCGGTTCTGTGCGTCCATCGCTGTCTGTGTTCATTCTTGCGCGCGCTACTTTAATTCCTCCAAATAATGCTCTTTATAACGCAAAATCAAGAACAGTGCGAATCTGCGAATCAGTTCGCTGACAGACTCTAAGCACGGACTTTTCATAGTTTTTACCCCGCGTCCCGTATCAACAACCACTTTGCGTATGTCACGGGGAGCTCGTTATCTGCGCTGCGCTATATCTGCGCTATAAATGCATCTCGGTAATTTCATTCAAACGTTGTGCCATATTTTGCATGCAAAACACCGGTCGACTTACCTGCACGCGTAATGGTAATAAACACGAGTGGAACCCGGACATTTTTGTGAATGTATAAGCCACGTGAATTTATCGGACGCCGCGAACAGGACGTAAAAAGAGAACATGTTCCCGCGAAAGAGGACGCTTGCTCACCGTATATAACTCGTTAGTCTTGCGAAAGTGCTCGTGCAGAGTTTTGTGATGCTGTTTCAAATGTGCAATGAGTTTGGATGTATTAAACTTTCCCGATTCTGTTCCACCGCGGGACATTTATGCTCGACAAGCACTACAGTCATTTGGCAGAAGTTTCTGCACCGTCTTTTGCACTTTAATGAGAAATACTGCCACACGGCCGACATTACTCTTTTTCTTTACTAATTGCTTGCAAGCAGCAGTGTTGTGATCATGTGGGCTTTGCGCGCCGGCTCTAGGCGCTGCTGAATAGAAGAGCCGTAATGGAGTTTAGAGCGGAACGCTCATATTTATCGGAGATTATAACGGAGATTTTTAACGCAATCTGATTCTTTTTTTTTGGCTGATATCGGACCGATTTCCGATATCAATATCGGATCGGGACATGCCTACTGCAGGGTTCCTACGGGTGCTTGAAATACTTGAAAATGCTTGAATTTTAATAATGTGTTTTCAAGGCCTTGAAAGTGCTTGAATTTTAAACGAAGTGCTTGAAAATGCTTGAAATTTTAATTGTGTGGAAACAAGTCATCTTATGAGCAGTGTCTCTTCTCGATCTTCTTAATGATCGGCACATGTGCAGTCGTTTGAAAGATATGCGAATGATTGACATTTTACCTGCAATATTATGCGTTAAAAATAATCCGCTAATTTTGACAGCCCTACTTTAAATGAACATTTTACGACAAGGAGCTGGAAAAACATGGACCTTGAAAGTGCTTGAAAAGTGCTTGAATTTTATCTTTCCAAAAGTGTAGGAAACCTGCTACTGGATACGTTACATAAATATGAGAAATGTTTAAATCTATTTAATCTCATAGTTGCTGACCTCTGCATCATATCTCACAACCTACATTAGTTAGACACAATCCTTAAATATAAACCATGATTGTTCACAGGTGATTCCCATTAACAGCTACGCCTGGGAATTGTGGGAAATAGAGTTCCTCAGCATAGTGGTGTGGTTCAGAGAGTTTGAAGCTTTTTTGCAGTTTTGTAAAACTGAATAATTGACTGAGCCTGTTTCTCAGAATATTGACCCTCTCTACTCTAAATGTTTGTGGCAGATCAAACTCGTTGTCATGGCAATCAATAGTTGGTTGCATCCTGCACTTGTTTTAATTACCACATGTTCTAACCGACAACTTTTGTTTTTTTCCTCACAGTTTTGGAAAAGAGTGACTTTAAAGATGAGCCACTACTGTTTCGATTCTTTGCTGATGAGGAAATGGAGGGCTCCAACACCAAACACAAGCCCATGAAGCATGACCTAAAAATAGTGGAGAACATCATTGCCAAGTCTCTGCTGGTGAGGGACATCATACGCAGCTCTAGCCACTTGCACAGCTGGATCAGAACCATGTGGGTTTGATCCTCTTGTGTGGGGCTTTTCTAAGACTCTGACCTGCTTTGGTTCTCGAGTAATTCTGCTTGACTGTTCCTAACCCAGTCGCTCATTACTTCTAAACATGTGGTCAGCGTTCTTCACGTGTAGTCTCTGCTGGACAATGTACTGGCTTGTGAAGTACAGTATCACACAATTGCTCTCGTTTCAGATAAAGCCAAGTGAGGATGGCTACGGCTTCACACTGGAGGACCGAAACAGAGTGACTATTGTGAAGTCAGTGGAGAAAGGTTCTCATGCTGAGGTGCGAGTCTCCATCTCCTCTGCTGCTGCCATATTAATTGCTGCTGATGGTAATTTATATATATATATATATATATATATATATATATATATATATATATATATATATATATATATATATTAGGGCTGTCAAACAATTAATTGTTTTTAACTTGGTAATCGCACTTCTCCAATCAAATTAATCGCGATTAATCAATTAAGCACAAAAAATACCATTTATTATTATTATTTGTATTAATAATGAATATTAATAATAATAAGTATAGACATTTGTAATATTGAAGTGTAAAATATACATTTATGTAAGCTCAACACAAAATAAACACCTGTTCAAATACTGTAATATACTGCTTTCAACTAAAGAAAACAATGTGTAAACCAGTCATAATTAAAAAAAAAAACAATTTTATAGAGGAAAAGAGAACACAGATATGTATTTGTATATTTGTGTGGCAAAAGTATGGCACTTTCCATAATATGTATTCAGCGTCCGCGACACTTTCAGCTTAAACTGCAGCTCTTTAAAAGCAATCGCATTATCAGTCATTTGGCCACAACAACTTTGACTTGTTGTGAAGCATATAGAGCTTCTAACAGGGAATCGTATAGATAAACTGTTCCCCAGCGTCTTCAAGCAGACGAGCCGCGCGTGTTTACAGGCGCGAGTACCAAGCGCATGCGCGAGCATTTACAGCTTACAAAAGAAAATGAACCAAATGTGCGGCGCAGTCATCAGTGCAGAAAACCTGTGTTTTAAACGCGGTCGGTCGCGCCGTTCTCTACATTTCTCCATGATCTGCGCGCGTTCGTTTGAGAGACGGCTGAATGTTTCCTTGTTGTTCCCTTCCTTATTAGCGAAGTGCGTCGTGATTTCAGCTTTGCAAAATGTTGTACACATATATACGAAGTTATCAACGTTTTAAAGTGAAACCATCCGTCAAAATGTCCATTTATTGCGCGTAAAAAAAACTCGGAAGTGGGGAAAAAAAAACCGGAAGTGATTTACAGCGATAATACATTTTTACGCGATAAACAAATGTCGGACGAGTTAATGCGTTAACTTTGACAGCCCTAATATATATATATATATATATATATATATACATCGTATTTACTCGCTTATAAGTCGATCCGCTAATAAGTGGATCCCCCCACTTCAGCTGTAAGATTGTGGTATTTTGTTTAGACCCGGGGGAAGAAATGAGAGAAAAGTAGAAAAGATAGAAATGAGTAGAAACCGAATGTTGGGTTTCATATAAAGCCAATTCTGGTTATTTGGGGCCCGTCGGGATACTACAGGGAAAAAATGATAAAACGCCTGTTCAGATGCTCTTTAATCCTATAGAAATAATAAAACTATTCAGACACACTTGGTGGTAAAGGAAACCTAAAAATCCAGTAACCCTGTTTGTTTAAGTTGGTAATAATCTATTTAAGTTATTGTTAATATATGTTTAAGGTTTAATTTGTCATTGTGGGAAAAGTGCCCTGCCCCTTTAAGGGAAAAAGAAACAAAAAGATAATGCAAACAGGTCAGCGTTCTCCCAGGAAGCGACGGCTAATGCTAACTCGTGGTTTGGGAATAAATACTACATTCGAAATCCACCGTGTAACTCGTTTATTTGTGAAGCCCCATGCCAAAGAGAGATCCAGGAGTCGCTCTTTTATTAGAACTGAGCCGAAAGAGTGTGTGACTGCGTGCGTGTGTGTAAGAGAGTGGTCAGCGGAGTGCTACTCCTTTGCACGTCCTAAATGTTAATTTAATTACCGCGCTTGTGTCTCTGCTGTTTATTTTCTTCGTGAGAAAGGGTGAAATATCTGCGCACTGTTCTGAGTAAAATAATTTCTATTTCAGTACACCGCGCGTATAAGTCGAGCCACCCACTTTGAAAAATTGGTATAAATACGTTATATATATTTTTTAATAGTTGGATTTACTTAATTGCATGTCAGCTTTCGATCCCGTTTTTAAGCCCATTCAAATACTGTATGCATTAGGGACGTTGCTTCGGTTAAGCACAACTTTGGATATGTGCAATTTCCTCTTAAGTACATGCGTCATTTGGTCCGGGCTACATAGATACACATTTGAAACACGCTCTGATTGTTTGTGCTCAAATCTCTTGGAATGTCACCAAAAGGCTTTGTTTTGATTTTAATACAATATAGTTGTAGTAGTTGAAGTAGAGAGGGGGGGTAGTCATCCACTTGAGTTGTCCAGTCCAGATTAGTACACGCTCCACTTATGTGCATGATTAGGTCTGGCCTATGACATGTGTATATAGAATGGCCTATGACATGTATACTGTATATGGAAACTCACCAGACATCTCTGATCATTTCTGCGTATCATAGACAAGGCGTTGTTAATGGAGTTTCTTTGTAAAATTGCTACTTTTAGAAACATACTGAGCCGCAAATAAAAAAAAAAAAGTATTAAACATAGTTTGATGGGAAAGAAAATGTTGTTATTATCTGTGTGTCTAAATTAATGTACTCTGTAGTCTGGATGTGGAATAGTATGTTTTTAAACGCTGTCATTTTACCATTAAGCATAGTGGTCACACCACAAATAGTGTTGTTTCTGTGCCTGATATGCAGAAATGTGTGTTGAGTCGTCACATTATAACTTTTAGACCAACAAGTTGAAAACGACAGTAATGATATACATATATACTGTATCATTTTTAAACATCTTCAAAGATGATAATTGATGTTGCAAAAAAAATTATTTATTTTTTTTAATGATTTTACACGTGTTTAATTTGTATGTACAGTAGACGTCTTTTCTTGTGTCTGCTGTAAAGACCAGGAAATGTAATGACCGTGAAATTTAATGAGACCAACCATGAACTTGTTCTTTATCAGTCCTTTACTGTCATCACTATTATTTGAACAGATTTACATTAAAGTAAAAAACACTCTCTTCAGTCTGGTTGATCAGTGTGGACCCTCAATGTGGAGGATCCGGCAGGAAAAAAAAAAAAAAACAATAAAATCCAGCTGTGCACTTACATAGATGAAGAGAGGTCTAATAAAACTGACAGCAACGGCAAAGACGACAGACAGATGCACGGAAAGAGAAGATAGAGGGCAGATGTAGTAGCAGGAGGGTGAAGAAATCATCAAAAATCTTTGTCTAAGGATGGGGAGGTGAGGGGAAACAGCAGTGGACTAGGTTTTGTTGCCGGAGAAGAACAGTTTATTTATAGAACATGTAAGACCAGACCAATTAATTCAGTGATAGCAGTGTGAATGAATCAGGTCCACTTGAGAGAAAGAACATGTGCACTTATGGATATAAACACTAGACTGTTCATTCATCTTTGTCGGAGTTTATTTGATGCTTTTCTGAGCGTTTTTGGAGTTGCTGTGCATGTTCTTTTGCTCTTCTGCAGATGGCTGGACTGGAAGTGGGGAGAAAGATCTACGCGGTTAATGGAGATGTGGTTTTCCTCAGGCCGTTTGCGGAAGTGGAGTCATTCTTGAAGCAGTGCTTCCACAGCAGGGCTCCGCTTCGAGTTCTGGTCAGCACTAAGCCAAGAGAGTAAGTCTACCGTGTCTGAAATTATCATACACCCTGAAAATAACACCTAGCAGGAACTATAAATAATATCTCATGGACAAACAGGATGCACTTTCATACATTTTCCAAACCACTTCTCTATGTCTGGGTCATGGGGAGCTGAAGCCAATCCCTGTATTTCTAGGCCTGAAGATGGGATCTTGGATACAGACATTTTAATTTATCATTGAGCTTCAATTCTCATTGCCGGTTCATTTCACATCACAGGAACAGACACAGAACACAAACTTTGGCATCATTTTGGACATATCAGGCTTAAAAAAAGACGTTTAAGTAGAAAAAGCATTTAGCAATGGTTTATTAGGCAATAATTAGTCCAAATACCGTATTCTTTGCCATATTTGGATTTGTTGTTGCTGTTGTGACGTGAAATTTCCCCGCTGTGGGACTAATAAAGGATTTTTTCAATTTCAATTCAATTCAATATACGTAAGAGACACCCAATTTTAAAGATTCTGAACCAAATACTGTAGTAAATATTTTATATCAACTGTATAAAGGTTAACAGAAGTTTAAGAACAGTTGTATGCCAAACTTGTAACATGAACAGTAATAATACCCAGTAACATAGTAATAGCGAGTAACACTGCCCCCACATTAGTAATAATAGCGAGTAACACTGTCCCCACATTAGTAATAATAGCGAGTAAAACTGTCCTCACATTAGTAATAATAGTGAGTAACACTGTCCCCACATTAGTAATAATAGCGAGTAACACTGCCCCCACATTAGTAAGAATAGCGAGTAACACTGCCCCCACATTAGTAATAATAGCGAGTAACATAGCATTGCCGCTCCTCACCTCCTAACGATCTGCGCTATGGTAGGATCGACTGGCAGAGGGCGTGATGATGTCAGCGCGCACCGCCGGGTGCACTAAGATGGCCGACGGCTCCGGTCTAGGATCGCGGATGGAGCCGCGGACCGGAGTCGCTTTGCGGATCTTTGCTTTCGCCGTATAAGACGCACCAACTTTTCCCCCTCAGTTTTGGGGAAGAAAAAGTCTTATACGGCGAAAAATACGATACTTACTAATTTTTTATACCGTACTGTCTTCTGCCACTTATTCAGGGCCTGGTTGCGGGGGCAACAACCTCAATATTATATTATATAATAATATAATATATCTATACTAATATATACTATTCTAATATATAGAAGGTTCTGTTTGGTCCAGATTGAACTCATTGTCTGTCTGCTCCACAGAACTGTGAAGATCCCAGACTCTGCAGATGGATTGGGCTTTCAGATTCGGGGATTTGGCCCATCTGTGGTGCACGCAGTCGGAAGAGGTAAGAACTACACATACAGACCGGATGAGATCAAATATACCGTAGATATTCTAAACTTCTCTTTAACAATAAACTACATCTCTCTAGTGCTGAGATGGGCGTGACATTTAATAAACAAAATAATACTCTCTCTCTCTCTCTCTCTCTCTCTCTCTCTCTCAAGAAACATACGTGAAACCATTGGATTACAAAATTTAGTAACTGTCACAATTTTATTCTGATTGTCAAAATGAATAAAAGCCACAGACTCCACAATTGCTGCTTGCAGCTATATTTTTCCCTGGACTTTTTTTTTGTGTGATTGTGTTTTGTTTGGGCTGCCGAAGAAAAGTTTGGATGGGAGAAGCAACGCAAAGACCATGAAATGTGATCCAGGATCAATTCAGAGGGATTTTCACTTTCAGACAGTAAACGCAAATCAATGCAAAGCCTTGTGTTTGTGAAGTTAATCAATGAATGTTTAGCCAGAAATGCGGTTTCTTCAGTCTGAATGCTTTACTGCTTTTACAGAGTAACAAAGACAGACAGTAAAGACAGAGAGCTAAACAATAACCCGTCCCTTACAATCCAATGTCCAATTTATAATTTTCCATAATGATGGATGGCCTGCTTTTCTCACGTTCTGTCTTCATCTGGAAAAACATAGTTTGTTTAACCCAGAACAGTTTTTTATAGCTGGTGTGGTTGAAAACAAGTCCATTAAAACAGGATTTTAGGAAATCACATTAATTTTAATTGTAAACATTTGGTGTTCAATTTTTTGGAGCCAAGATTTGGTGTCAGTGAAATGTGAAACTATTCAGATTGACATTATTTGACCCAATATTTTTAAATGCAAATCCAAAAATAGGAAATAATAATCACCTTTTTTCCACTGGAATCAGCATCATTTCAAGCAAAATGTTATTCTCTCAATTAAAAAAAGAAACAACTCAGAACAATCAGGATAAAAAACACATTGCTAGTCACATGAATGGCACTCAGTGTAGCCAATGAGAGAGAGTCAACAAGCAGATCTCCAAGCAGACAACCAATCATTATGGAGCATCCTTTTCTCTGCTGGCTCTTTATTTGCTCTCTTCTCTCTGGACAGGCACTGTGGCAGCAGTGGCTGGACTTCACCCTGGTCAGTGCATCATTAAAGTCAATGGAATCAATGTGAGCAAAGAAAGCCACGCCAGTGTCATCGCCCATGTCACGGCCTGCAGGAAGTACAGACGACCCACACAGGTCAGATGGCCATCAGACTCTTCTCTAGTAAAACACTACAGCCTTGAAGCTGTTCTCTGTGAATATAGAGCAAATTCCTTTTCTGTCCTTCAACCAGAAGACGCTGAAACGGTCTGTAAAGATGTGTGAGCTCCAATAATAGAGTTCAGTCAAGGCAGAACATTCCAGAAAGAAAGAAAATACAACAATTACACAGAACTGAAAACTGTAACGATTTTCTTATTGTTACAGTATTAGCACATTGTAAAAAATAATGTAATGTACGGCATAAAATTAAAAAAAGTAATTAATCTGTAATAACATTTAGAACGTAATAGTAGACTTTTCACATCAAGGTCATACTGTCCAAAAATGTACACAACTACTATTAAGTGCACAATACTGTATATAGAATTGTATATAAAACTCATTATAGAAAAGGCCAGAATGCCGGCTGTGTGCAGAGATACCGGGAGCAAGTAAAGTGTATTAAAGTGCAGTAAAGTATAAAAATTAAACCCTTGGCACAGGGATAAGAGAGATGAACGGGGGGGTTCGTGCTGGCTGGACTCTGGTTTCTTTCAGGCCTGGAAGAGAGATGAAAATGTGGTGCCCCCATCACGCTCAATAGTGATGGGGGGCCATATGTCACTCTTCTAGAATCTTCTTCTCAAATCTTCTCGCGTTCTGTTGTTCCATATTTCAGCAAGACGCAATTAAGTGGGTGTACAACAACAGCGAGAGCACTCTGGAAGACCACCAGAGATCCAATCACAAGCCCACCGGTCAGGAAAACGGAGAGGGGTTTGAGTGTAAAGTCGAAGGTGCAGCCAGGAACATGCCACATGTCTGCTTTATAAATCTGACAACTGAAGAAATTGTTTGTGTGTTCAGCAGAAGTCATGGACAAGTTCAACACCATTGCCATTATGGATGGGAAGAAAGATCACGTTAGTCTGACTGTGGACAATGTGTATCTGGAGTATGGAGTCATGTACGAGTATGACAGCACGGCTGGGATGAAGTGTCACGTTCTGGAGAAAATGGTGGAACCCAAAGGCTTTTTTTGCCTCACAGCGAAGGTAGAGTGACTGACACAGGCATGTCATTATCTTCAGCAGAAGCTCAGAACCACTATCTTGCACGTTGGAACTTCATCATAGGTCACGCAAACCACACTTAGGAGCAGGAGTAGTCACAATCATTTCTGCACATCACAAACGCACACATTTTTGGCCTGTAAACTGCACTTCCCTTTCATAGTCTGGTGACTTTGACGTCTGTCAGTTACCTAGAAGAGTGACTATGGGATATCGGATGACTAGCATTCGTGCCTCAAAACTTCAACAGGCCAATGAACGGTCAAGGTCATAGCTGCATGAATTTGCATGTCATCTTTGAACCTGTACCAGGTGGTATAAAAGGCGATGCGTGCATCATGCTCGTTACCTTTCTGATGATTGAAGCGTTCGTGAATGCCTTCAATTCGTCGACTTCTCTGTTGAAATCGGCAGTACACTCCAGCGGCCTTTCCTCTTCCCGAAAAAAACGGGAGTAGCTGAAACTCCCTGTTTACGATGACGAGAGTTTCATCTGAGAGCTCCTAGACGTTAGATACATACGTTCATTCCTTCTATATCCTTTATTAGATGGCTGCTGTCGTCGGGCGGGCGCGGGCGTGCTTTCCTTTGTCTTGGTGAGCGACAGAGAACGCCTGCATGATCCCGAGATTTCATAAGTAGCTGATGAGAATGTTGCGCCTGTCAGTGCGCACACGGTTTCTCCAGTGAATGTTCCTCACTTACCAAGTGCGCTGGGCTTAGTTCTCCAGTGGTAAGTATCTGCCACGGTTGTGGACAGACCGAACACTGGTAGGACCAGCTTAGCCGACCGGGGTGAGTAGAGTGAGTCTTTGGACAGTCCCTGGTGCCATCAAGTCCAGACTAGTTGCCTAGTTCCTGGCTGTGTTCCTCCACAAGAGCGATACTCGCAGAGTATAACGCTTGTGTTTCCCGAAGGGATGAGGTCGAGTAGTAGGGCTATGCTCTCTTCCCTCTCCCGAGCTTTACTCTGTTTACAACAGACACTGGGCTTCCTTCGAAGAGTGACGTCTCGCGCCAACTCAACGCAACACTTCACACCAGGTGAGAGGTGTTCTCCGTCGACCCTGGCGAGGGTCGCCCACGGCACAGGTCGAGAGCCAATGGTTCCTTGGTTGGCCCGGTGGAGGTGAGTGCTATTACCCTCCGGGCTAGCCCCACCTCTAGATGCTGTGGAAGATCCACTGAATACTCCTCGGCTAGATGCGCCGGAGGGGTCTTTTTCGGTAGGATGCTACCCTGGATGTGGCCTGTTGTATTATCCCATTGTCAGGTAACTGACAGATGTCGAAGTGACATGACTATGAAAGGGAAAGTCTATGGTTACTTGCGTAACCTCAGTTCCCTGAATAGGTCAGGGAACGAGATGTCTCTTTCCGCAGCCACATTCAGGATATGCCGCAGGAGGTCTGCGTTGGTGACCAGTGAAAGGTAATGTGCATGATGCACGCATCGCCTTTTGTACCACCTGGTACAGGTTCAAAGGTGACATGCAAGTACATGCAGCCATGAACTTGATCGTTCATTGGCCTGTTGAAGTTTTGAGGCATGAATGGCTAGCCGTCCGATATCCCATAGTCAGGTAACTGACAGATGTCTCGTTCCCTGACCTTTACTGGGAACAGAGGTTACGCAAGTAACCATAGACGTTTCTCTTGAACTGTTCCTTTTTTTTTCTACTTACTATGTTTGCAGTAAAATTGTATTTTCACAGTATTGTACAAAATTATTACAATGAAAACTATTTTATTTTATTTTATTTTTATGATTCTTGAAAATCAACACCTGCCTGTCGTTGGCAGAACGCTGGTCTCTAATCCAAAAACTTCTACTCTGTTTCCAAAATTACAATATTGAGGAAACCGGGGTTGAAGACTTTTTCATTGACCCTTGGTGACAGCGAGTCACATGCGTCTGGCCATTGGTTTAAAATAAATTGACTAAGCAGCAAGTTTCAAGCAAATGATGAAAAGTTCAGGTGCAGGAAGTTTTTTATCCTCTTCAAGTTTTTTTTATCCTTTTCTCTGTCATTTATTAGATTATCGAAGCCCTGGCCAGGAGTGATGAGCAGTTGGTGCAGGCCTGCTCTGATCTCATCCCCGAAGACCTTCAGACTAGATTCAGTGGCATGTGCAATGAGAGACTAGAGCACATAAACCGGAGGATCACCAGCTACAGGAAGGTGAGAGGAATGTTTTATTTTGCATTATTTATGTTTATTTATGTTTATTTATGTTTTATTTAGTTTGATGAGTTTCAGTTTCTCAAAATCTCACTTTCCCAGAACTCCCAGTGTCTTGTGCAGTGTTGAGAATAACGCATTACAAAAGTAACATATTACAATTAAATATTTTACTTTTTGCTGTAATGCAGAAGTGTAACATATTACTAATTGTGTTTACATGCAAGTAACACTTGCCTTACAACAAACGTTTGACCCTCAGGAAAAAAGTACTTCTGTGGAAGTAAAAGTAACATGCCCAATGTTTTACTAGTAAAAGTACTGTTACTAATACTGATAAAACTACTTTTAAGTAAAACAGTAAAAGTAATGCAAGAAGAAAAAATGCCATTATTGAACTATATTGTTATATTAAAATGTTTCTGTATATAATTGCATTGACAATTAATGCATTTTATTACAAAAGAACCATATGTGCGCACTATTAAGCATTGACGTGTTTCAGACTGGAAAATATTACTAGTATTGTAATGGTGAAAAAAATGTCATATTTCAGAATCATGTCATCAATGACCTTTATTTGAGTGACAAAATAACAAGATTCACCAATATGCTTTGTTCAGTTGCAAAAGCTGGAAAGTTCTATCTAGAACTTTGAAAGTTCTATCTTAGATCTAAATCTAACTGACAGTATAAGGTAAAAAAATATAGGTGTGTTATATTTTTCAAGGCACAAAAATGTTTCCAATGGGCGCCATTGAGCTAGGTGACATGTTACAGGAAGGAAGAAAAAAAATCACGAGAGAAATTGAAGGAAAGCAAAAGAGAATACGAAAAGAAAAGTCAGAGAATTGCACTTGATCTGTTTTTGCTCAGTTTTCAACCGTAGTTGTTTTGTAAACAGAAGTACAGAAGTAATTCTGAGACCGTAGTTTTGTAATGCAACGTGTTACTTTTTACAAACAGTAACAAGTTACGTGTAATTTATCAAGCGTGTAAAGTCTTTCTGTAGAAACAGATTGACAATGAAATGTCTCTACAGAAAGAAGGAATACCGTTTGAGTTTGGTGAGAGCCATGACTTGGTGTCCAGACTTACAGTAGTTGGATATGCTATTTGCCCCGTCATTGTTTCCTGACCATAGCATGGATTAAGATTGATTTGAAACTTCAGTTTCAAGGAGGTTGGACCCTGTTAAAGCATTTAATTGCTTTGGTTGTCAGTGTTTTAGAAAAATTTATGTCATTTACTGAATGTAATAACAAATTCCATTCTTTTTAACAACAACTCTGAGCATCCAAACCCAGCTGGCCTTCATTGATGAATTTGTGACTTCATTCATACCAAAGGAAACAGGCTTGTTTTATGTGTCCGTTTTAATTTTGATCAGCTGCTTTCATATGGACCCAGATTTGGAAAGTATGTTTAAAGGCATCTGACGGTTCTGCTTATTTTTCCGCTGTGTACTGATTCAACTTCCCACTCAGCGCTGGATTAATTAGTTGTTGCTTCATCGACTATAAATAGTTTGAACATCCCGTTCCATTGCATAATTTTCCTTTGCAGCATTTCTCTGTGGGGCCCATGAAAGGTCTGGCTGGGCCCGGGCCCTGGCCCTGGACACTGAAGTTCTTGTTAGTCAAAGCCAGTCAGGAATGTAGGAATTTCAGTCTACAAATTCACAACATCCAGAAGCAGGTCACTTTAAAACATTTTCGAAAATTTGGAAAAGAGCATCAAATGTTTTATGCAAGTTTTTTTACTTGACATTTTATTTATTCTTTACCTTTATAAAAGATTTTTGATTTATATATTTACATGTGAGAATGATGTGAGGATCTTATATTCAAAGGAAAAGAGGTAGGAAAAGGAATAGGAAAAGCCTCAAGCCTTCTTATATATATATCGGCCTTAAGAGTATTGACTCTGAATGTTGATTTAAGGTCTTTTGGGTCATTGCATCTATAAGCCAGAATGTTCTAGTGAGATCATGGTTTCATAGGAACTTAAAACCCAATTGTATTATAATCAAAACTTGTTCAAATTATGTAATTGTAAAAAGTAGTGGCATGGTCCCTGTGGATCACCATTTTGTTCTTCTACAACATAGCTACTAGTCCTTGCGATTCACATTCCAGGTTCAGGTGAAAAAGTCTCTTCCCAGAATGCCAAAAGGCAGAGGCGGATGAGGACAAAAGGTAGAGAGTTTGCTTTGGTTTTAGTGAAATAGAGCAGGTCCTTCTCACCATGAATACCTGCTTTTCAAACCAGATTAAATGGCATCAAGAAGAACACTTTGTGAACTGTATGAAGCCAGATGATTGAACACAGCTTTTTGGATTTTTTTGTAGCAAAAAAGCCATGTTTTGGAAAGGAATAGGATCTCAATGTGGCTTTTTATTGAGTCGAGTAGCCATTGCCTTTCCAAAGGTGTTTGGAACGCTTCCCAATGGAAAAAGTTGATTGGATATTGAAGACGGAAACAGTATTGGAAAATTGTCTGTTTGAGATAGTAGGACGCCTGGAGAGCAGTATCTTATAGTATGAATACAGTAAAAATACAGTAATTTTATTATTATTAACTGATTTGCTTATAAGACACACTTAAAACCGTAACAGATGTTTAAAAAGTTTGTGTGTGCCTTATTATCAGAAAAACAAATTTGTGCCTTATTTGTGACAAAAGACAAGAAATAGTCAGTGTCAGTGGCGCGTCTTTAAATATTTTAATCCATCTATCATAGTCACCAGCAAGTCCTAATCTCTCCTTTTCTTTTCAGTTTTCCCGGGTTTTGAAGAACAGGGCCTGGCCAACATTCAAACAGGCCAAGACCAAGGTTTCGCCTCTACACAGCAGTGACTTCTGCCCCACCAACTGTCATATCAACACAATCGAGGTATCCTACCCTAAGACCATAACCTCCCTTGGAAGTGCCTTTGGAGTTCAGCTGGACAATAGGAAAAACACGCTGGAGAAAGGAGGACACAACTCCGACCAGGGTGAGGCAGTCCGACACTCGAGTAGTTACAGCTCTTTAGATTTTTAACATCTTATGTTATACGCAAAAATAGTGTTTTTCTTTTTTCTGGGTCATGGGGAGTTGGACAGTTGGGTGATAAACCTTTTGCTGGGGATTTTGTGTGTTAGGCAAGATGAACCCCATGGTCTACGTCCAGCATAATATAACCAGCATGGCTGCTCCTTCTGGACACAGTCTGAGCAGAGCGGAGGGACACGGTCTTCGCTTCCTGCTTCGGGAAGACGACCTGCTCATCCTGGAGGCGTATCACAAACTTCTAACCAAACTCACCACTGTTGTCAAAGAGATGGAGAGTTACGGCACGCAGATTTATGAGTGAGATATTTATGTTTTTTTTTTCAATCCCTGTTTTAAATGGATGAATGGTCTGATAAATAGTCGGTGAATGAGTGAAATAATAATTAATTGATAAATTAACAGACACACGAATGAATGAATGAAGGAATGGATGGAAAAACGAAAAATGTTGATGAATACATAATCGAAAGCTTGACTTTGATTATGTTTCGCTGTTATTTATAGTTTTCTGTATTGTTTCTTTACGGCAATTTTTCGTCAACCTCTAGGTCTTTTTTTAATATGTGTCCTTTGTAATTCACTTGTTTATGGACTCTGGAAAAAGTGGAAGAATGCATTTTTTCATTAATTAATTTACCCTCATTTGGAAATTCTTGTAAATGAAACTCTAATGTAGGTGTTGGACTTCAAGCGTTCAAGTTTTCCCAGATGCCTTACTGAATAAATCCTGGGGGAATGTTGCTTTGTAATCTTTGTTTTTTCACACGACCCACCATCTGGAGTTTGCATTGAGGTCTCAATCGTAGTTATTTCTCCAACATCTGTGTGTTTGTGTGGGTTTGAGAGAAAGAGAAACACTTGAGCTGAACCAGGGTGGGCTGCTTCCTGTCGGAGAGGAGCTGTTGATTGCTTTATTTTCCCCGAGCACATTAACACCTCAGAGGAAATGAGACACTCTGTGGCAAAACCCCAGGTTCAAAATTCAATTCTGAAGAATAAATAAAATGAATGCAACAGTAACCAATACCGGAAATGCAATTGTATAGGAATTATTTGAACTTGCATTGTGTTTGTAAGAGGGGCTAATTGGGGGAGAGAGAGAGGGGGAAAGAATAGTAGAGGGATAGAGGTAGAGACGGACGGAGAGAGAGAAGTGTTGGTGCTAGAGGGAGAGAATAGAGTTATGGATAGATGTAGAGAATGAAGGCGGAGAGAAAGAGACTGTGAGTAAGAGTACTATGGGAGAGAGTGGAAGAGTGAGAGAATATTATAGTGAATGGGACCGAGAGAGAGGGAGAAAGTAGCACAGTATGGAGAAGAAAGTTGGAGAGGGGGTGAGTAGAGGAAAACAGAGAGAGGGAAAGGCAGAATATGAAGTAACAGAGTAGTGGGAACAGAGTTGAGGGATTGTAAAATCGTTGAGAGTAGTAGAGTGGGAAGAGAAGTAAAGGAAAACTGATGCAAGTGAGACAAGTAAGAGGCAAAGAAAAAAAAGAGAAGAAGAAAGACGTGGATAGTGGGAGTTGAGAAGAGTAAAAGATGGAGTAGTTGAGTGAGAGAGGGCACAATAGTGAGAGAGAGAGAGAGAGAGAGAGAGAGTGTGTGCAAGAGAGAGAGTAACATAGATGGTGACTGAGTAATATGTTTGAGTAGCAACATGTGTCCTAACAATAAAGCGACAAGTTTACAGAGGTAACGGATCAGTGACAGCGACATCACACTGACGTCTGAAACATTCCATTTGGCTGTGATGAAACGCTCCTCTTGGTTTTTAAGGAGCCATAGACATGACAGGGCCAAATGGTCTTTGTGGACACGTCAATTACGGCTGGTGTTGAGGTGTGATGGAGGTCTGAGTGTGTGTTTAATAGGAGAAGCATCCTTGATCTGGTGGAAGATAATAACCTTCTACACAGCCCGGGGCAACAGAGTCTGGTAATGGCTGCCTGGAGGCGGTTGCCATGTAGCCATCCTCATGCATCACTGACGGGAAATAGCAGCAGTGAGAGTCTCTGCTTTCTTTGATCTCTACAGATGGATGGTGCAAGACACACCTGAGCTGCTCTAAACGTTTTTTGGCCTTTTAAAGTGACATGAAGAAGTGCAATGTATAGGCTGATTTTTGCTTGTTTGACGCATCTTTCAATCGAAGTGTTTTCTATGTGTTTATGATCAGTGAAGCATATTTCTTTTTGAAAACATGTCATTAAGGGTATATACATATTTACACAGAGGATAGTGCGACGTGAGTGAGTGTGTAGGAGTGAGAGGGAAAAAGAATGAGATTCAGAGAGAGGGGTTGGGGGCAAGAGTGTGGAGAGGAAGAGATTGAGAGGAATTGAGGAGAGATTGTTTGAAGGAAATAGTGGAAAGACTGGGAAAAAGGAAGAGTGAAAGAAAGAGAAGAAGACAGAGACTAAGTGAAAGGAATAGTGGAAGATAATGAGAAGGAGAGAGTGGTAGAGGGGAAAAGTGGAAGACTGCGAGAGAAATGGACAAAATTGGAAAGAAAGTAAAATTCCTAAACTGCCTGAGAGGGGAAGTTTGTGCTCTGCATTTAACCCAGTCAGCTCAAACTACACACTTTAGTTAAGGTCCTAGATTCAAACCTGCAATGTCTGGGTGGCAGGTTCAACTCCCTACCTCTAGGCTAGAACTAACTCAGAGTGGAACATGAAGGAGAGACGGATAGAGTGGAAATGTGAAGTGTGAGAGGGAAAGAGAAAAAAGAGAGATGGAGTGGCTGTGGGAGTAAGATATGGGATAGAGGGATGGGGAAGAAGATGGTGTATGGCTTGTGTAGACATTACAGTTTCTTGATGCATTTTAAAGAACAAAAGGATTGTGTATTTGTGTGTGCGTGTGTGTGTGTTTCTGCGTGTCTGTTCTCTCACTGCTTTGGGGCCAGACCTACAGATCTGTTGTTAATGCTACACTCTACACATCGAGGTACAGCACAGGAATGATCTGCATCAGAATTGTATTAGTGCGTTCATTGATGAGTATGTGTTTGTCTTGTTCCTATGGAGACGCTGACAGACAAACAAGTCCTTGCGAATGAAATTCCGCTCACGTTCTGAATAAAAGTGATATTTGAAATCCACTGGAAGCGTCTGCAGGTGTTTTCCATTCCACGCTGTCAGATGTTTCACATTCAGACCCTTTGTGTTTAAAACTTTTTTGATTTGACCAGAAGTCAAGATCCAGTTCTGCTTGAAAGCGCCGAGTCATCTGTGTGTGATCAACTAAATTCCAGAACCTTCTGTGTCACAGCGATCTGACGTTAAGACCCCAAACCACATCACCCCCCAGGGTATCCTCATTGTTGATCCATCTCCGCAGCCTTTGATGCTCTTCATCCTCCGTTTCCTTATGGAGCTCCAGCTAAGAGTGGCACTAGATGCTGGGGGTTTATTTTAAGGAGAAATGCTGGAGAGCTCAGAGCTCTGGGTTCATCTGGCTGGTGGATGCTTAGCTTTGAGTGTAAACTTTCCCCTGAAGTTTTGTTTGTTGTACCTCAGAGTTGTGGCTAGACTAGAGATGTGTGTGTGTGTGTGTGTGTGT
>CM051497.1:16274930-16287999 GCA_028031935.1 Paedocypris micromegethes | reverse complement strand
TGTGGTGTGGTGTGGTGTGGTGTGGTGTGGTGTGGTGTGGTGTGGAGTGACCAGGCCTCATGGGTCCAGTTGTTCTGTAGGTTTGAATCTCAGTGGATTCTGAAGAAAGTCACTCAAGAAAAACTAAAAAAAAAACTCAAAAAAAGTTTGAGTTTTGCTGGTCTATGATTCCTTTGTGTATTTCTTTTAGTTTTGTTCTCTTCCTCTCTTTTGAATGTTGAATATTCTTTGCTCTCTTATTTTTCTTGTTCTCTTTTTCTCTGTTCCTCTTTCTTCATTTTAATAATAATTATAATAATTATAATAATTAATTCGATTTTTTATTTATTGGCGCCTTTCATGACACTCAAGGTCGCCTTACATGACACACAACATTCACACACACACACACCAATTGCCCGGTGAAATAGCGGCAGCCAATCTGCGCCAGCGTCCACTTCACTCGGGCATACACACCACACGCTCACACACCAGATTAACCTGAAACGCATGTTTTTCTCACTGTGGGGGAAACCGGAGCACCCGGAGGAAACCCACGCAAGCACGGGCAGAACATGCAAACTCCACACAGAAAGGCCCCGACCGGCCTCGAACTCACACCACGAGTCACAGTCAGAACCTTCTTGCTGTGAGGCGACAGCGCTACCCACTGCGCCACCGTGCTGCCCTATTTAAATCCTATTTCTAGTCCTATCTATTTTTTATTTCAACCTTAGTAAGAAAAATTTTGTGCAGAGTTTGTATGAGATACATAAATATATAAAGGTTCTTGTGTATTTGACCCATTAGCAATGTGGCTTGAGTATCACATCTCACAGTGGTCTTTCTCTCATTTATTCTTTCTTTCTTGTTTTTGATCAGTTTGCTCTCCTCCATCACACATCCTACGGGGTCTGAAGGAAAACCCAACGAGAGCTACATCTCAACGGAGAGCGAGAAAAGCGAGCGCAATGGAAAGAAAGTCTGTTTCAACGTGGCGGGAGATGAACAGGAGGACTCGGGTCACGACACCATTAGTAACCGCGACTCCTACAGGTACCGAACACCAGAACATGCATGTCGCCAGTGTCTTGCTCAAGCACACTTCATATCCAGGGTCCCAACCTGAAACCTTTTGATGTCAAGCCTGACTCTCTAACCACTTGGCCACAACAACATATCTCTCCGGAGAAAAACTTCCTGTTTGTGCAGACAGGAATGATGTCATAATCTTTCCTGCACGAACCAACACAACACAAGTGACTCATGCCCATCACTCTCACACACACACACACACACACACACACACACACACAAACGCACAAATGTTTTCTTGCAAAATGAGTTCATAAAGAAATATTTACTGTAATTTTACTTTAAATATTTTACTGTAAGCAACATTTTACAACAGAATTTATTTTACATTTTGCAGCTAGTAACCTTTTGGAAATAGTTTCAGCAAGTTTAATTTTTTTTTTCTATAAGTCTGTTGTACGTAGATTTGAGTGTGTGTGTCATGTTTTTGTGCGTGTCTCTGTGTGTCTAGTGTACATTTATGCTTGTGTATCTGTGAGGATGAATGTGTTATACTAATGTGATCACTTGCGGGGACAAGTAAGTCATAGGTGAGACCCCACAATGATATAGATCTCTGAAGCTTGTGATTTTTTTGCAGTGACTGCAACAGCAACAGGAACTCCATTGCGTCCTTCACCAGCATCTGCAGCAGCCACTGCAGCTCTTACGTTCACAGTGATGAGATGGACTCAGGTATCTTCTAATGTCTCATCCAATGTTCAGTTTTTTTCCCTCTGCACAATAAGAAAAACTATGTCAACTTAATCAAACCGAAACAACGTTTGCCAATCAAATGCCATGTAAGAGCCACTGCTGAACTGATGGAGAGTAGAAGTGATGTAATGGTGAGTCAGTAAAGGGTTTGTCTCCGCACAGGAGACGAGATGCCGACTAGTGTGTGGGTCTCTCACGACAAGCAAAAGAAACTGCACTGCTTCTTGGAGCATCTGTTTGGTCAGGTGTGTGTGTTTGCTTTTTTCTGTAGCGTCTACAGAGCGGTGGGCATTTGTTTGTTCCGGGGTTCGACATGAGAAAATATAGCCGTACCGAAGCAATCTCAATCTATTAGCAATTGAATCTATTATTCACGATTTCAGCACAAAAATCTACAAATAGAAATGAAAATTCACATTTAATTTGTCACACATAAACATACCTTTTTTGAAATACAGTGAAACGTTTTTTTTCTTTTATACGTACAGTACATATATATATATACTGTTGCCAAGAGTGGCGTAGTGCAAAGCATCTTGTGCAAAATTACGCCCAGTTTCCTCAAAAATAACACTTTAGTATACACTTTATCAGAAAAAGGCGATGTCAAACTACGTTGCACGAGGACCAAAATTGAAAACACACGTTATGTTGGGGGCTGAACAGAGTAACCTGTACATACTAAAACTATAAAGTCCAGAAAGTAATCAAAAAAGTGCTTTTACATACTGTAAATGTTACAATTGTTTTTGTAAGACTGTGTGAGGCCACGTGTTCTTACCGTGTTAAACGTCACTTCTGCAGGTGGAGTCTGTCTCCAGTTTGTTGAAAGGAGCCACGGTGTCTCGTGTCTTGGAGCAAACCAAGTGTTTCACTCCTGCCCGAGGCCTTCAAGGTATCGAGAATCAGGAATCGCTTTCTGAAACACAAGAGTCATTGACAACGTCACTAATTTATATAATAATGGCAGACACAGAGAGAATGAACACAGAGATGATTTTAGAAATCAATTAATTGCATGATGGTCACAGAAAACTGTGTGAGTGTGGGTTCTCAAATCTTATGTTCTCAAAACAATTCATTTATAATTTACTGATGATTGTTGAAAGATTTGACTCTTGGTTATGAATATTTATTTTCCAGAATTCCAGCAGGATATGGAGCCCAAGTGGAACTGCAGTAAGAAGCTGCGGCTTCAGGTGAAACAAGACCCGTGGAATCTTCCCAGCAGTGTTCAGGCTCTCACACACAACATCTCTAAGTCTGCAGAAGGTCAGTGGACCAAAAATATTTTATCTCTCTTTAGGGCTCAAATGAAAGAAGTAGCTCATGCATTCATGTATATGTATATGTATAATGAATAATATATACATTTCTGTAAGACTGTTTATACGAGGGAAATGTTTAGTAAAACGCAGAGTGCATTTGTATAATTTTTAAAATGATTAGAACATAGTTTAAAGCCATTAAAGCCCCCATGGCTTGCTTCAATCCTCTTGTCGTTGATTCGTGCGACCCACAATTTAAAAATAAAAATTTAATTAAATGGGATACATTTTTTAAAATATTGCAAAAATGTGTTTGTCACAGGATTAGTATTTAATTGACACTAAACACTGTGGTTATATTTAACACATTCACGATTCTCTGTTCTTTTATTTTTTCCTCCAGAGGTGAAATCTCGACTCCTGTTGGTGTTACTGCAGTACACCGGTGGGTGTTGATTCGTGTTTACACATGTGTTTCCACATGACGCATGACGAATAACCATCACTTATAGTCTCTTCAGTACATGTTTTTTTCATAATGTACGTGGTGTGATGGTTTACACCGCGAGGTAGGCAGCCTTTTCAGGTCACCCTGAATACAGTCCACTGAAGATTACCCAACACAGCAGTTCACACAGAAGCCAGCATCTTTCAGGAACAATCTGCAGAGTCAGAGCATCTGAGAAACCAGCATCCTTCAAGAACAATCTTATGAGGAATGGAATGCCAAAAGATGCATTTCTATAGGATGTAATAGGGAAAAGTGACATACGTATATATTAGTGGTGTGAGGTATTCTACTTTTTTTACACTCTCGTGTGTGTGTGTGTGTGTGCAGACTCTGAGATCCAGCTGAGGAGGGATGTAGTGTTCAGTCAGAGTCTTGTGGCCGTGGTCTGCACCTTCTCTGAACACTTGTTGTCCATGTTGAACCAGGCTCTCAGTGCTGAGAGCGAGAGTCAGGAATCCAGTCGCCGTTGGCTGGAGCAGATATCTTCTGCTGGTCTGCTCTTCTATTTCCAGTCTCTTCTTTCCCCCAATCTGGTGAGTTTCTGCCATGGTAGGCTTTTGTATGTCAGAGCAGGTTAAAAGGATCCTGCTTGCTCTTATTTTCAGGTCTAATATATTAGTGCTATAAACAAAATTTTGTGGATTTTGTTTTAAATTATTTTTAATGAAATATCTTCACTACAATAATACAGAGGATAAAGACGTTTTACAAATTATAAAAGCTTGTTTCTTGTTGTTATTTTAGTGCTTAATATTAATTAAAAAAATACATTTTTGTTGTTTGTTTCTCTTGACTTAATTTGCTTATATATCAAATCATATTTCTCAAACGAAAGCAGCATTTATTTATTCCAGCCTCCAGAAAATCTTCAATAAATTATTTATCATGCTTTTATAAATAATTTAGAGATACTCCTATTAAAGCGCAATAGAAGTGAATGCTTTTAGTTTAGTGTAATGAATTTAAATACCTTTATTTATACTTAAATTGCTTTTTATCTATTCATAGCAATTACGCAATCTGAGGCTTGGTTAAAACTTTGAATTAATGTTAATGCAAAGCATCTAATTAAACAAACAAAACAGTAAGGATCTTGGAAAACAGTATTTTCGTGTCCTTGTCAAAGCATCACTGTATTTGACTTCTTTTCATTGATTGTTTAAATTCACTTCACTAAACTCACCTGCAGAATGCAGTTGTTTTCATGTTACTGAAAGACAGCCACAAGGTCAGAGTGTGTGTGTGTGTGTGTGTGTGTGTGTGTGTGTGTGTATGTGTGCGCGCTTGTGAGACTCTGAGAGAGACTCGGAATTCTGTGGATTGATGACGCTTCCTTTTGTGTCTTTCTGCTGGATATCTGGCACACTGAAGGATTATCATGACACGTAAAGGGTTTCAGTCAGCGTTCTACTTTATATTTCTCAGATTTTGACTGTGTCTGTGTTTACTTGAAATTTATTTATAAAAGGTTTGGTTTTCTCTGTCAGTCACTTCAAATGATGAAGTAATTGTGACTGAAATGAAGAATTTGTTGTATTGTAAAATTGTAATGAAATGCAAGTCTCTTTGGATAAAAGCGTCTGCTAAAGTAAAGTCAAATAAAGCAAAGTAAAGTCTACTGTCTCAAATGTAAAGCTTCAAATTAAAGATTAATTTTTTAATTTGTAGCACAAACAACATACTACTTTAGAACAGAAAAGATATCATTTTAAAGGATCCAGCTAAGTCTTATTTTCAGGGCTTAAATGTCAAAGCATGCAGCATGCAAAGATTTTCTTTTTTGGGTTCCTAATGCGAGGAACCCCTCATTAGTAGGTGTGTGACGAGAACTTGTGGTTCAAGATCTCGCAAGATCCATCGCTTATCGCGATATGCGACTGGTTTGCGAGAATTTGGCGCTACATTTGTGACAGTGTATGGGATCAAATTTGTGCCAAAAAGATTTGTGCACGAGCCTCTACAGTTGAGATTGATGCTCTTACACTCAACTGTGACTCTTCTGCTTGAAGACAAATCTTTTTGGCATGGATTTAATGCCTTGCTCTGAACAGATTCCTGCCATTGTCCCGCCCATCACGACAGGTCCCACTCCAAGATCGTTTGTGATGATATAACGAACGACTTAAACTGTAAAATTTGTTTCTAAAATAAAACCAATTATTTCAAACTGTCGTTAGCTGCACATGTGAGTTACATTAGATTACTATCGAAACGATTCACTCTCACTGCTGTAGGTAAAACACATTCAGATGTTGTGGGTCTCATCCGCAACATGAGGGTCAACATCATGAAGGGAAACCTTCAATAAATGTAGTTTATTGTTGTGATATTCCATGTTATGTTTTGCAGTGCAACTTGTAATACAGGATTAGTGGTTTTTAGAGTGAAAATTAAGAAAACGCAGTCAATTTAATCATAATGAAATACATTGATGTTGAGTTGAACGTAGAAGCCAAAAGGATTCTACCTTTTTTTACCAGTTACTGGAAGATCTTTATAAACATGTCTTTGTTTATAAATTAGTTTGTTTATTGCCTGTGCTTAACGGAAATGTGTGGTTTTTTTTTTTAATACTATTGCCAATAATTGTAATTGTTGTGTGGAATTGCTTTCCTGAAAAGGGTCACATTTCAAAAGGGTGATTACAAAATACTATTGCTCTCCATATATTTATAGCTTTAAAAGAAGGAAAAAGTCTCAAACCGTGGGCGAGAAAAGAAAAAAAAAGTTGAACTGCACAGAGAAAAGTCACAAATTCTAGGCCCACAAGTAATTTATAAATCTCCAGTGCTATTTCAACTCTTATCTCAGGAATACTGATGCTCCTTCTTAGCACATAGAGCCAGCTATTTCCTGACTTAATTTTGCTTGGCAGCTTTGTAGACCATCAGAGGAAAGAATTAAGGGGGTCTTCCCACGTACAAAGCAGAGGTGTTGTTTTCAGATGCATGAAGAGCTTCCTGTGATGGTTTATCCACAGCCAGCGGCTCCTTGTGTGTGTATGTCTCTCAAGAGTCAAAGATGCTTTATTTTTTTCTTTTTTGTTATTTACTCAGTGAACGAAACAATGCTTCTGAAGAACCTTGGGAGACACATAATATACAGCAAAGGAGGAAAACAATGAGATAAAATACTTCTTTGAGTAGTAAATGTGCTAAATACATTCTTTATATGGACAAGAATGACAGGAAGCATCCAAAAAAACCAACACTATCCTGTGAGTTAGTGGACAGAAGTAGGGAGTTAGACTAGCGAGCAAATCACTGGTCAATTTGCTGAAATGCCTAGCACTGTAAATTTCTTCTTGGACTCATTTCTTCTTGGACTCATTTAGGGAAGTTGTTTTAATGATTTGGTATTATATTTCCTCTCTTTCAGACTGATGAACAGGCCATGCTAGAAGACACGCAAGTCGCACTCATCGACCTGGAAAAAGTCACCTTCAGTTTCCGGCAGTTTGAAGGGGAACCTCTGGTTGCTAGTGAGTGTTTCACACACACACACACACACACACACACACACACACACACACACACACACACACACACACAAAACAATGTTGTAGTTCAGCACATGTTTAAAATCAGATCGTTTTTATAAAATATTATTTTCATAACATAGTTTTATGGTGCGATTAGTAATGCCTTTGTGACCATTACAAGCACAGCAATGAGTTGCACACATTTAACGCAGATATGCTGGCACTGACTTCCTGGGTCACAGAAAGGAAGTAGTGACTTGGATATATTAATCCAAATGACTTGATATTTTGTAAAAAAAAAAAAAAAAAAAGCATAAAGACCTCTATCTACGCGTGCATTTCAAAACCACTGTTTGTTACTTGAATCTACACTTGGTATAACATAGCTATTTTAAAAGGCCTCCTTTTGGTCAGACCTTGGACTTGGTATAATGCAGTGAAACTTTGTTAAAAGCTTGGGATAAAAACATCGCCAAAGTGCATAACAGTAAATGTATTTTGTGTAACTGTAAATTGGTCTTAATACAATTTCAAAGTGTGGTGAATCTTTGTCTCGCTCTCTGCAGACATGCCTGTCTCATACCAAGTGGAGGGCACACGGCAGGCCTTAAAAGTCTGCTTCGTCCTGGAGGCGATCTACTTCCAGCAGTTACCCCAGAGGCTGAGACTGGGTGGCAGCTTCAAGATCTACCCTGTGCTGTTCACCCAGGGTAAGTTGAGCTTGTATTTGTGCCATTCCGTTTCACTGAATCTGTGTTGAGTTTCAGGAATAGAGATACTGTTACAAATCATCTCACTGATCTTGTTTTAATCGTTTTTGGAGTGAAAACTTTCATAATTGTCGTGATTTGCATGCACATTTGCCTGCATGTACATTTCTTTTGACCAGAGCCAAGTTTGAGGGTGACGTTTTTTTGCAAAAAACATAAAAGCTCACACAACGGGCACAAATTTAGAACCAAAGACCCATGCAGAATAATGAACTGACATTGTTAAAACTAGATCATTAAAACACACTGTAAATCGACTCAACGATGACAAGAGGATAATTAGGATTACAGGATCAAGACTGGATTTTCAAAAGCATGATAAGGTTAAGTAGAACATGATCTAACAAAAAAACAAGAACTAACAGAGAAAACAAGAACTAACAAACGGAACTCACAAGCCCTGAAGTGAACTCCAAATGTCCAGAACCCAAACATCTTTATTCCAAAAATCACAAAACAACCCTGTACCAAACATAAGGTTCACTTGTGTTTAACAACAGTCTAATTAAATATAGAAACCCATTCAAAACATGAAAAACCAGATTAAATGTATATAAGGAATGATGTCACAGGTGGGAGTATTTTCAAGACACTCAAACACGATCCTTTTGTACCTTAAATGACTTGTGGGAGTGTGATTAGTAATGTCTGCAACTTTGATGATTTTATTTTGTACAATAATAGAGCCACAAATGCAGATTTTCTATATTATTTTAGCTTTGGAGAGCATGGAAGGCTATTACTACAGGGAAAATGTTTCCGTGGAGGAGTATCAAGCCCAAATCAATTCCGGATCGCTGGATAAAGTCAAACAGTATTTCAAGAGAGTTCGGTAAGTCTTCTTCACCTGTCAATCAAATTACATTCAATCAGAGCTGTCACGCTATTTCCAGATGAAGGGATTTTGAGAATTCAGAGAACATTTTTGAGAAGTATTTTTGTACTTTTCTTAGGTCTAAGTTTTCCACTGCAGTTTAAATGGGTGTTGAAAGTAGCGTGTATTTAAACTGAATTTCGGTGTTAATATCCACAATATGAGTCAATCTGTTATGTTTATGGAAAGTAGTCATCATGTGGGACTCTAATAACATCCACTGGTCCACTGATGCTTCTAGCATCTGGTCCAGATCTGGCTTCTAATTGGTTTCGGTGTGCTGAGGTCAGCCAAGATTCATTGTTGTTGTAGTAACGTGTGCCATCAGGGTTTTTTTTTTTTTTTTTTTTGCTGGAATCTGAATGAAACCAAGACTGCCAGTTGCATCGGAGGTCAACAAGTGCATTGGTTTCTCGACTCACAGATGCTTTTACAACATGATGACAGATGAACTCAAGCCCCTCTCCCTAACTGAGTTGGTTAATTAATGATAAATAAATCCCACCACACATTTATTTTGCTCTGTACATCCTCATATTCGAATAATCAATCTACTTCAATCTACAGTAATCAAAGAACTTCATTTGGTTTGAACAATATATATACAATATATATAGTCCGTGAAAATTGATTATTTTATGTTGACTTTATTTCTATTGTGAGTGTACAGAAAAATCAAATCAACTCAAATGTCACTGATCCAGAAAATACACGCGAGATACTCCATGTATTAATGTATATGGCTTATCAGCTCATCATCCTGAATATTAATGTTTCATAACTATCGGCATGTAGATTTGCAGAGTTTTAATAGACAGTCTGTGCTTCTAAGCACCATAGTGTCCCTACTGGTTTGAGTTTCTCAGGGTATATTGAGCCGTGTTTCACTGTAATGGTGTTGAAAGCCCCTTCCAGGTAGACTCACTTGAGTGTGAAATGAATCGACAAACCTTCGGCTGTAATTTGGAGCAGATGTCAGAGAATAAAAAGAGAGAGGCGTGGGGAGCAACTGCAGTGGTATAATGACAAAATATGGCTTGGTTAGGACTGTTTAAAAAAAAGTTTTATAAAGACGTTAATCCTAAATGATCAAAGCCACATGTTCACACTCAGTTGTTTGTTTTTTTTTTCTCCCAGTTTCTTTCATATTAAAATTTTGAGACTAACACTGTTATCTGAGTTGAGTCAAAGATCCATATGCAAACAACAGGCTTTAATATTTAAAAGGCAAGGGAGGAATCAAGTCGAACACACAAATGAAAATCAAGGGCGGGCAGAAATATACACAATCCATAAAATAAGCAAGATTTAAAAAAAAAAAAAAAAAACAGGAAACTGGTTCAGGATACAATGTAAGCACTCAGTATAACAATACAACACTGTACTTTGTAAATGGTGTCATCGGTGATGTTTTGTATATGCTGCATTTGCATGATTGTTACTAAAGTTGTTGAAACTAAAACTAGTCGACCAGGATGATCAATACTAGTTGACCAGGAAGATCAAGTTTGTCTGACCAAGCTCAAATCCGACCAAGATCATCTCAAATTGTCCTATCAAGAAGATCAAATATGTCAACCAAGAAGATCATATCTGGCTGACCAAAAGTATCAAAATGGCCCGATCAAAATGATCAAAAATAGTCGGCCAAGAGGATCAAATCCACCTGACCAAGAACTCGAGCCGACCAAGATCACAATTGTCCTACCAAGAAGATTAAACATGTCCAATCAGGAACAACAAAACTGGCTGACCAAAATGATCAAATTCATCTGACCAAGAAGATCTAGTTGAGCTCAGCAAAAAGATCAAAGTTGCCCAACCAAGATGATAAAATTTACCAACCAAGGTCAAATCCGTCCGACCATGAGGACCAAAATTGTCAAAACTAGTTGTTACGCCTCAACTGGTGTCTGCGAAGGGTTCGTTTACGAGGTGTAACAGATTAAACAAAACAGTTAGGTTAAAGTAAAGAAGAAAGTCTAAATGCAACACATGAAAGAAATGAATGAAGGGAAAGCATTTCCACCCTCAGCCCCAGAGTGAACACTCAACTCTCAAGTTACACAAAGAAGATTTATTAACTGAACAGGGAAGTTACTCAAAAGGAGATAACAAAGTGTGCAATGCCGAAAATAACAAACAAAAAAGCAGCTACCTGGTATTTAAAAAAAACTAACTTGCTTAAAGACTCCCTCTACACCTTCGACTGCAGGCCAATGAACGGCTCCAACGCCACCGTTAAGTTTGCAGATGACACAGCGCTGATTGGTCTCATCAGCAATAACGATGAGACAGCGTATAGAGAGGAGGTCCAGCACCTGACCTCGTGGTGCAGCAACAATAATCTGCTCCTCAACTCCACTAAAACTAAGGAGCTAATAGTGGACTTTAGGAAGTCGAAAAGTGACACACACAACCCCATCAACATCAACGGGGGTTGCCGTCGAACGTGTCTCCTCCTTCAAGTTCCTCGGCACCCACATCACTGAAGACCTGACCTGGACCACCAACACTTCCTGCCTGATCAAAAAGGCTCATCAGCGACTCTTCTTCCTGAGGACTCTGAAGAAGAACCTGCTGCCCTCCGCTTTACTGGTGAATTTCTACCGCTGCACAATAGAAAGCATCCTCACCCACTCCGTCACTGTGTGGTACGTAAGCTGCTCTGTTGCGGAGCGTAAGGCACTGCAGCGGGTGATCAAAACCACCCAACGCATCACCGTTTGGATTGTACTTGTACTTGCCAATGACAATAAATTTGAATCAATCAATCAATCAAAATAATGGTGAAAATTAACAACATAGATCTTCCCTAACTTCCTCTCTAAACCAAAACCAGAAGAAAAAGGGTACAAAGAAAATGAGGCACACACACCATAAAATGGAGATGGCTGGGGGAACAAGATTCCTCTAAATGGACTTACACCAGGTTGGTTTCAACAGCGTAGACCCACAATTCTGGTAACCAGAGAAAAACCATCAACAACAACGATCAGCGCAACCACGTTTCAGTCAGGAGATAAGGGGAATAGCTTCACAGGGTGGCATTTCTGGGCTGTTCTTAATCTGTTCTGGGCTGTAACACTAGTCGACCAAGAAGATCTAATTAGGCCAACCAGGAAGATCAAATCTGTCTGACCAAAAAAGATCAAAACTGTCCTACCAAGATGATATAATTGTCCAACAAATATCCAGTTAGGTTGACCAAAATGATCATAATTGTCGGACCATGATCAAATCCGGCCAACCAAGAAATTTTTCATGTCTTGGTTGGCCGGAAAAAAAGAAGATCAAATCAGGTCACTCAAGAAGATCAAATCAGGACAACTTATAGACCTGGATCATCCTAGAAATGCAATACTGACCAACAAGGTAGATAAAAATTGCTGACTAATAAGATCAAAATCCTTGTTTACTTGACTAGGTAAGACAAAAAATCTGATCTTGATTTTTGTCTGTGCGTTCTGTTCTGTGATTGGCCAGGTTGTGTTCTGCCTTCAGGTCTCGAGGGCCAGTATTTTTTCCAGCTCCTCTTGACGCAGAAATAGAACATTTACGACTTCTGAAAGTGGATTGTTTGACTTGGCTATGGAGTCACAACAAAAGTCAGGTTGTTTTTGGTGTAGAAAAAGTGACTGTCGCATTTAAATTTTGATTAGCAAGTTCTGGTGGTTAGCTAGTTATATTATTCACTGCATACTAGTGATTTTTTTTTATACAACTCTGGATCAACAAAAGTTTGTGTTATGTATCTGATGGTACAGGACTGGGTATGTGTCGTGTTTGAAGCAGATGGGAAGTTTGTTCCTGTTAGGAACAAACATATTGAGGCTGTGTGTTGGACAGCTGGATTAATGGCCTGGTGTGTTTGCAGGTAAAATCTAAATGCTTGAGTAATCACGTGTCTCCGAGTTAATGTGAAACCTGGAACTGGTTAAATGACCGGGTCCCAAAGGCATCGACCTCCCACCACTTCATCCCACCTCTCACTGTGTTTGTGTGTGTGTGTGTGTGTGTGTGTGTGTGTGTGTGTGTGTGTGTGTGTGTGTGTGTTAGCAGCGTGACATCACTTTTGTAAATCTGTTTGTAATTTGTTCAGGTCATACACTGGGTCAGGCCTGTGGTTGTGGCATTAAACTACATATATATTTATTGGCCCACTTATAGACCGTATGGCCTGGAGGCTTGATAATGACTGATGCATCAAGTAAAAGATGCAGAAAATGTGCAAAAATGCAACCACAGGTCCAGTAATAATTGCACTATGTGGCCAGTACAGTACACTGTTTGGCCACTGTTTTATGCATTATTGCTTGCTCATGAAGACACCACAACTATCTCATGAAATAGTGGCAAATATGATGTTGTTTGTGTGTGTGTGTGTGTGTGTGT
>CM051497.1:16239559-16274923 GCA_028031935.1 Paedocypris micromegethes | reverse complement strand
GAGAGAGAGAGAGAGATTCTGAGGTTTTAAAACGAAACAGTGGCTGCAAATAGCTTTTAGGCCCGGAGAGAGCCACAGCAAACTCGTTTGTCTTTGGATCCTTTCCAATGTTTCCATTAAAGTCCCTCATAAGAGCCCATGAAGAGAAACACAGGCCGTCATTTACTGCATAATGTAGCTCAAAGTATAGCTCACTGTTGAGTTACAACTCCTGCAGGGGTCCCCTGTCCACCACACACACACACACACACACACACACACACACACACACACACAATCATGTTTTCTTTTTTCTTTCTTTCTTAAGGCTAGTGGACAATGGGTTCAATAATACACACGTTTTATGGGTACTTACAGTTTGTTGGATCTTTCTTGGTCTTGAGTATTTTTTTGTTTAGCTTCAGTTCACCATACTGGCAAAGCATATTTGATATTACCTGATTAAAATTGATCAAAACTGGCAGACCTGTAAGATGAAAACTGGTCAATTAGTGAGATAAAAATCTAGCCAATAAATATGATTGAAACTGGATGATTAATATCAAGACTTGTCAATCCAAAATATCAAAACTGGCCGATCAATAACAATCAACATTTACTGGCCAATACGATCAAAACTGGTTGAATACTGTGATTAAAACTAGCCAACAAATAAAATAACATTTTGCAGATTTTACAGGAAAGCAGTTTTTTCTCAGTCGACACAACAATACTGTTTTGATTACCAGATGATTTATTAAATAATATTTGAGCTGTGACAGCCAAAACTATGTGAACGGTTTGAACGAAGAAGTACTTTGTTTATGTGTATGCAAGTGTCACAAGTGTGAAGGTGTTTAGTGGCCCTTTGGTCAGGGAGTTTACGTATTTGCAAGTCACTGCTTATTACCAGTCAAATCTGCTTTAAACTCACTTTTTTGTTAATTGTTCTACACTTACCAATAAAGATGGAATTAAAGTTCCTGTTGTTTTTGTAAGAAAAAAAAATAGTAAAAAATATGTATTTAAAAAATCGATATTCTTGTTGTGAATAGCTGCAATTATTTTTCATTCAACTTCACTGCTCCCTTTTTCTTCTTGTTTTATATTTAGATGGCCATAATTACCAAACAATGTGCATTTTTCTGTTACAGTAAGAGTTAGCATTTCATTGATGAAGTGTTTCTCCGTCTTGTGCTAGTTCTGCTCGTGAAAGTGATCAGCGGCAGGACGATTGATCCCACGACATAAATCTTCAGCTCCATCTGGTGCCGCTTCAGTCTGCCATACGCGGCTGTTTGGATTTGTGTTGCGTGAAAGCCTTGTTATGTGTGTAGCACAGCAGGCCGTTCTATTAGATCAGTGGACTCTTTAGCCTTAGTACCATAGACACCAGAGCTCTGCAAATCCTACATGTCAGGATCTTCTCTAGGCTTTGCTCTGATGCTGTCATTTTTATATTTTATTGTCTTAATATTGTTTTAATATTGTCACTCGGGCCAAAATTGTTCAACCAATAATATAATATAATAATAATAATAATAATAATAATAATAATAATAATAATGAGTATTTGTAGGGCGCTTTTCACAGTTTTAACTGTCTCAAAGCGCACATGTAAATATGTAAGGGAAATGATGCTTTTTATTCAATTTGTCGTCTGGATTGTTGATGTTAACTAAGTGGCTGCGGTTTTGACAAGACAAAGACCAGTGAGCAAGCACATACGCAACAGTGGCCAAGTAAAAAAACCTCTTTAACGAGGAAAAACCCTGGGGAGAACCCGGCTCACTGGTGCCAGTCTCCTCCGGCATTCTAACACTACACAATCAGTGCGTTGGTTGTTCCGCGTCATTTTTAAAGATGATTCTGGAGCGATGTTTCCCTCCTCAGTGGGGAAAGAGGCGGCTCCACTTCTCCACGCCAACAGTGTCATCAGGTCCACAGAGGTCGAGGAAGCACCACAGATGATCCCGAAGCTCCCAGGAGATTCCGGTCGTACGACACTTGGCGCTCAGGAGAGGAGGGGATAAAAAAAAAAAAATACAAGGCAATTAGAATAACTTCAAGTACTGTAGATTTTGACAATTTTCTGAAGGTGCAGGTGTAATTCGGTTCGGAGCACTAACTAGGCAGCCTTTCTATACAATAGTTTAATATTTTCTGTAAGTTATTATAACAGGTCAATATATGCTTCGTTGAAGAGACGCGTCTTCAGTCTAGACTTAAATTGACTCACTGATTCTGAGTCTCGAATTGGACTAGACAGAGCATTCCATAGCTTGGGTGCCAAGTATGAAAAGGATCTTCCTCCCTGGTAGATTTTAGAGATTCGCGGTATTATAAGCTGGCCGGAGTTTTGAGAGCGCAGCAGTCGTGTAGGCTCGTAGTAAGTGATGAGCTCACTGAGATATAGAGGAGCTAAACCGTTTACTGCTTTGTAAGTGATTAAGAGAATTTTAAACTGGATGCGATATTTAACAGGTAACCAGTGTAGCGACATTAACACTGGACTAATATGGCTAAATTTTTTTGTTCTGGTTAGTAATCTAGCAGCTGCATTCTGAACCAACTGAAGTTTATCTATTAGTTTAGCAGGAGAACCTCCCAGAAGACCATTACAGTAATCTAACCGTGATGTCATAAACGCATGTATCAGTTTTTCTGCATCCATTACTTCAGATAGCAGGACTGAAGCAACACACACACACACACACACACACACACACACAATCTGAACTGGACCATGAAAATTACCGTATTTTTGGCGCATCAATAATAATCCAAACTAATCCAACTTCTAAACCGTTTTTCACCAAAGGCGCTGACTTTTTCTGGTGTACTAAATGGACATTTTTTTTTACATTTTGCACCCACGGGTCATTTGGTAAGCATTTCTAGGAATTTAAGCATGCATTCTTAAAATCTTATTTAAAAAAAAAACAACTTTCTTTCAGTCATTGTTGATGTCATCACAATCAGTGCCAAAATAAATAATTGCCCATTTTTTGCTTAAAAATAGCTTTAGACAAAATAAAAGTCCCATTCACCTCATACGTTTAAGCTTTAGCATGATGGGGTATTGTAAACCTACCTACTTTAACTAAATTAAAACAAAACAAAACGCATTAACACATATAATTGAGAAACATTTGAGCTACTGATTATTAATACTGTTATAAAACATAAAAATAAATTGGTGCCTCATTTGGTGCAAATAAATGCATAAGTAATTGTGTTATATGAGGGTAACCTGGTGGAAGCGTTCTGTTGGTCCCGAGGCAGAAATCCTACTTACATTTAGCATTTTTATTGCTGCCTAATGAAATAAAATATATATTTTTACAGCTTTAATTGGATTATGCTGAGAGCGTCTGGATGTTTGGTGTGTTCAGCGGCCAACAGTTCCACATCTCAGGGCTCTACAAACATCCTCAAGCTTTATTATTACTCTAAGTCTATCAGTTCTGCTCCGGCTTTTAAAAAAAACCTTCTGTAATCACCAGTGAATAATGAGTGTGTTTGGTTAATTAGCAGTAATATTAATTCTCTGTCAGATGAGACGGCGACCATAACATAGTGCAGACGGAGGATTGATAATAGCACGTGGAGTCTCATGTTCTGACATGCTTTTTAATCATTGTATTTTCCTTGACTCTATAGGTCGAGATTTTGATTCTCAAGGGAATTTAAAAACTAATGCAAATTGCAAAGTAACACAAGCAGATTTGCTAAATACATGTGAATGACTTATTTACAGTATATGTATGTATAGATGTATGTATGCATATATGTGTGTGTGTGTGTGTGTGTGTGTGTGCAGTATAAATATATATATATATATATGTGATTTTACATATGTGTGTTTGTGTGTATATACAGTTAATAGCTGTTAATTGGGACACATCGTGAACATCACCAATTTTCTTTAATTAAGCGGCTGCCCCCTTTAACCGGCGGCCCAATTAAACAGTCAACTCTATTTATGTATGTTTAAAGATATACCTTGATGGATGGATAGATGAGTAGATGGTTAGATAGACTGATGATGGGTAGATAAATATTTATATATGCATGTGTATATGGATCTGTCTATCTATCTGTCTGTCCGTCCATCCATCCATCTACCTACATATCATACACTGTGTGTGTGTGTATAAGTATCTATATACAATATATACTATATATATATATATATATATATATATATTATACACACACACACACAGACACACATTGTGTGATTATGCTTTTTCCCATATACAATAATACATACGCTTACTAAAACAAGCACAGAAATAAAGCCTCTTCGCTGCCCCCTGTGTCCGCCACAAGCATTTCAGCCTCTAAACCTTCAAGCTTACATCTGGAATGAATCCCACTTGAATGAATCACTATGTAAATGTGGGCCGTTTGTTTAAAAACAAACTGAAGAATTCTCATAGGCCCGTATGAAAGAGATAAATCGAGCTTGAAAGGTTCTGCGCTGCCTTTGCACGGATGTTGCGCTTCAAACCTCGTGTTTAGTTATACTAACGTGTCTATAATAATCTTCCTCAGGGCTTTTTATCTGGATAAATCAAACCTGCCTTCCAGTTCGGCTCCCAAAGCCGCTTTCATCGACAAGGTTTGTTCTGTGTTTCTTTATACTACAGATTATGTGTGGTGTGAAAGTATTACATGGTGTTGTAAAATATCCTGACCAAAAATGGTTGCAGACTCTCAGTCTATGTTTCAGCTGATGCGTCCTCTGAATGCGGTGGACGAGCTGTGCAGACTGATGGAGAGCTTCATCTCATGTCGCAGGACGGCCGAGTGTCAGTTCACGGCCTGCGGAGCGTCTGGAGTAGGTTTACTCGCTGTCGCCTCAGAGCTGTGCAGCCGTTTGGGAGCCTGTCACATTGTCATGTGTAACAGCGGAGTGCACCGGTCAGTACCACACACACACACACACACATGCATTAATGTCATCGTACAGTCCCACTATTGACTAAAATAATATATTCACCCTCAAACAGGCTTTCGAAGTGACCATAGGGTCCCGTTTTAGTATGAGTTTGTGACTCTCCTTGACCTAAATGTCTGTACACACACACAGAGACAGTCACACACTTAAACACTCTCTTTCTCTCACACACAGGTCTGCTTTCAGACGTATATTCTCTGTGGATTCTCTAAGTGCAGCATCTGTTTTGTTCACTGTCTTTAGCTTAGAGACATTTACTTCCCGTCACTTATGTCTTTTATCTTGTTTTAACTTGCTGGGGAGCTTCAGTCCCCCACGTTCAGCATTTGTCATCTTGATGTTTTCTGTTGCATGTACCTCACACACACGCACACACACACACACACACAGGCGCACAGATACGCATATACACACAAGCATACAGCGAGACATGAACACACACAAACATACAGACACACCCGCTCGTGCACGAACACACAAATAGAAACACTTAGGCGTGTAATTTTAAGGTAAAACACTTTAATCCAGTTTCTCTTCTGCATTTAATATTCAATTTTCTCTTCTGCATGAATATATAATCAAGTTCATTACAAGCTCATCAGTCAATCTATAAATACACTTCCACTCTACATTATTAATTTTGAGTAATAGTGAATATTAGTGGCTTCTACATTTAGAAAGTGCAAAATTGGGTTTATTCCGTTTATTGATATTCATTTCATGCTGAGGCAGAATAAAAGGATTTAGCATCCGAGCAGAAATATTCTACCCATTCTGACAAGTTTAACCATACAGACAGAAATACAGCTGGAACGTGTTGTAGAAGTTTTTGTGCACTTTCTGTCTTTAATAAAGTGGAAGAATACATACTCTTTAATACAGAGAAGCGACTGAAACTAAAAAAGTGATACTGTTCTGTTCTGGAATCGTGGTTGTAAAAGCTCTGAAGGCTGATGTGGAGGAGATTCTGTGTCTTTCTGAGTAGAGATGTAGTACTACCGTAGCTTTAGCCTGTTTTTTTACGTCAAATTTCCATTACAGCAAATATCTGTTGAAGTCACATTACAAAGACTGAAGAAGTCAGAATGTAAGTCATTAAGTGAACATTTTAGACCAGCATAATTTGTCCTTTTTAATGTTTCTTAAATAAGCATTAGCATCGCTGAAAGGAAATGCTAATGTTAACAATTAAAGTGACACAGACCAAACATTTGTGATTTGTCAAATCACACTGGTCTCTCTGCTGTACAAGACTGGGACTTTAAAACAAGTTATGTTAAACAAATAATTTAGATGTATAAATCAAGACTAAAACAAAGTTTCACAACGTCCCTGCTTCATTCCCTTACAGTCTTTTCAGTAAACACATCTCCATCTATATGGCTTGGACATTACAGGATTTAGATCAGACCTGCTGATCCGCTTAATAACAAACTTAATCTACTCTCTGTTGAGAGCACCAATGCTTGCAGATGTTTTGAAGTTGGCTTGGACCCAAATCTAATGTGCAATAACTGCTACAAGAATGTGCAATACATGTGCAATAACATTATTTATGTTTCATTCATTTAAATGAATGTCATTGTTTTGTATTTATTTTATTTATATTATTATGTTAATATATGTAAAAGAGGGAAAAGACGGAGTCAAACCAAACTCAATTCCTTGTTGTCATTTGCAACTTGGCCAATAAAATTTCTGATTTCTGATTATGCAGAAATGTACAGTAAATGGCTTCTACAATTTCTCACGCTGCTTGGATCCAGTTAATCCCAGTAAATGAATCTTGCCGCAGGCTCCGTATTAAACCGCCATTGATTCTACGTGATTCAAAATGGCTTTGACCTCTGACCTTACAATGTGTCTATCGTGTACTGGCAGTTTAAATATTTTAGAGATCTGAATAGTGAGAAATAACTTTAACATGGATTTATCAACTTCAGTAGCATTGGTGACTAATTAGATCTATATTTTTTTTGTTTTCTCTCCAATGTGAAGTATATTACATTACGGACTTGCGCTTTTTCGAGAGTTGAACCCACAAAGTTGGTGTTGGTGACTGTAGAAAAGACTGAGGAAATAATATTACGCTGTAATTAGCATTCGTAAATGTGCCATGCGGCGACGACCTTGATGTTTTCTGTTGTGAACTTTTATTACAAGAACAAATGTAAAAACTGATGCAGTTGACTAAAGTAGATAAAGGTATAGCACCTCCCTTGCTTCAAGTTTCTTTCTGCTTAGTCAACAACTTCTGGAAGAACATTCCTTTTGATTTGTGGCTCAGGACGAACAGTCGATAAGATAGAAACGTAACATTATGCAGACAAAACAACCACAGACGCCAAATCAATCACACACTGATTAGCATTATGTCGCTCACATCCTAAGTGTGGGCTCTGTGAATGGAGATCATAAGAAGAACGAACAGATGACCTCCCAGAGCCAAAGGTCACCGCTGTTATCACTTTTAAAGTCAGGAGTAAATATCTGAAGAAACATCTGCAACCTATTTAAAACCATTAGTAGAGATCTGTGTTTGATGCATCACACACATTTTATCATTAGACAATAAACACTCGCATAATTCACTACATCATGGGTGAAGGCACGCAATTGTGACATCATTGACAAACATGTGCATGACATTATTGACAGACTCATACGTCTTAAGTTTGTGAAGAGCATCTTCAGCATCACCAAGCCACACGTGGGAACAACAGGGGTGTGTGAGCTAAAACGAAACTAGTTTGCGTGTGAATGTGTTGGGGGCGGGGCTATCTCGACTCATTACACGAATAATGAGGCAAAACGAGACAGACTGAACCTCTTGTTACATTCAGATGGATTAGCGAAACAGACAATATTTCTGTTTATTTCTACTCACAAAAAAATTAAAATAGACATTAGCAATAGATCAGCTTTATGTAGACATATGTTTCATGTTTGTGTGAAACATATTTATAAAGTTACGGCTCTTTTTCAGATGCATGGCAAACGGGCGTCACGTTTTAGTTTTTACAAAAAACACAACGTTCTGAATTCATTAATAAAAATAAAATAAAAATGGACACTTCAAATTTTCTATGGATGTATAACACTTGTATGTGAGCCCAAAACTGATGGAGTATTTTTAGTGTGTTTTACACTGATCTGATGTCAGTGATAAACACACCCATGACCCATCGATCATGTTGTTTCTTTATTTTTTAGCAGAATTTTGAAATACACAAAGGAAACTTTTAGGCTACACACTGAAAAACACATAAACACTCTTATATAAACAAACAAGGATTTGAAATCAAATGTAAAAATAATGAAATAACGAAAGGTGATAATCCCTGTCTATAATGAGGAGATATTGGCTTATTCGGGGTCTCTTTGGGCCCTTCACACCTTTGTGTGCACAATGTACATTGACTTCCTGTTGAAATGCTAATAGAACGTGACCACCACATGTGATCCTGGAGAGCAATCACATGTCACGTCATCGGGCCGGTGTGACGGCAGTGCCAGCAATTCGTCAGAACCAGGCTTCAACTTGATTTGCTTTTCAGTATTTATTCTTTCAATTTGAGGCAAATCAGCTTCCTTCCTGACGGACTGTTGTATTTATAATATCTTGCAGTTGTACGCTGAGCGTCACGCTGGAGCAGGCAATTCTTCTGGCTCGAAATCACGGCCTGCCCCCACGATGCATCATGCAAGCCACCGATGTCATGAGAAAACAAGTGAGAAATGCACTCATTCACATCTCAAGCTGTTCTTCAAGCGTTTTTAATCAGTGTTACACTATTAGCCAGATCAGATTATAATTGAACAACTCAAACATGTCAGGAATGATGTCATTGTAAATTATGTTATGAACTATTTCTGTACATCATGAGTGATGATGTTAGGAATTGTGAATGATATGCGAGTTGTGACGATTTTCATCATCTGGTCGATGCACGTGATGCGTGAATGATATACAGGCCCTTTTGGTGAATCGGACCAGCCAATTGATCAAACTGAATTCTAGAGCTAATCATATTACAAAAAATATATTATTGCAAAATGAATAATGTTCAAGTTCAAATTGGGTTTACTTAACACAGGTTGCAATTTTGTTCATTGTTTGTTGGTATTATGACTTTGGTCGTGACCAGTGAACATGCGTGACAGTGGCAAGGAAACCAAAACTCTGGTGGGGTGAGAAGAAAAAAAAGCCCAGGGAGAACCTCAGTCTCTTTCTCCTCATTCTGACATTATAAGTCTTAGTATTCGTAGTTCCTGATGCTGCATCTCTCTCGTAAGTGGCCTAGTTAATGGCGACTCCATCACTATCATGAATCACGCTGAGTGACGAACGGTCCAGAGTGATGACATCACACTGATGCTCCAAGTGTATGTCCATCCTTCAGTGGTCCAGAGAGATGCCGTCACTCAACGTCATTCCTTCAGCGAGCCCAAAAAGTCATTTCCAACCGATGCTCCCGAAGACACCATTCGGGTGGTCATCAACGATATACGTCACAAATAATGTTTGCCTTAAAGTGGCAAAGCCTTTCTATTTGACCTTCTAAAAACCTTTCTATTTGATTTTTGAACATAAAAGACTAGTTTTCTCCTTTAGTGACTTTCCTTCCCATCATTAGTTCATTTTTACAAGCACAGGCTTGTTTGATTGAGAAAGGATCTTTAAATCAACTCCCGAGCGCAGCTAACTTCCTCCAGCAGTGTTGATGCGGCAGGATGGCCCCTGCTGCGGATGCACCTGCCAATAGACCACCTGAGACTGCAGAGCTAAATGCAGAAGCAGCTAATGTTTGAGGAATGTGCAAGATCTACGCTTTCACCTCAGGTGGCCGTTTTTCACGACGGCTTCACTGTCCGCTACACAGCGTCGTGATTCATTTAGCGTAGCATCTAACTCAGGGAGAATGACTGGGGTCTTCCATGGGTGTCTGCGCATTCCATCTTCCACATGACGACAAACAAACCCATCCAACATCTCTGACGAGGCCGTGAGCAGCGCAGCTCATCCATCTTTCTGCTGAATTATGGCACGTGGCGAGGAACGTTCCGCCGTGGTGGCTGAATCCAGAGTTTCGCCAATGGATGATCTGGTCAGAATAAGAAATGATTGTATGAATTATTAAGTGGCTGAAAATGGGGTTTCTGTAACGAGGACATGGTGGTTTAATGGAGCTGAAATATATCGGACGAAATTGGTTGCTCTGTGGATCTCAAATAAAAGCTGCTAGAGACAATAGTAGATTTTTTTTTAATATTGTAACAGGGATAAAATAAGAAGTGTGAAGTGTGTGTGTGTGGTATGTGATGGGGCTTCTACCAAGAACACGGTTAATTAATGGAACTTGTTTCATATAAATTTGAAAAAGAAGTAACATCTGTAGATTTAATCGAACAAAAGACAATATACCATACATACAAATAATACCATACCATATATACAAACCCTCTGATAGAATGTCACCGCTAGTATCACCTTGAAGGAAGAGTCGAAAATTAGAACACTTGAAAATTAGAACATGTATGTACGTATCATGTGTGACAGAGTGCTCTATCACATCCTGTGTCGTTTGGGGATTGCCATTCAGACATAGAGGGTTGTTTTAAATGATTGTATTATGTATATTAGCGCGCACACTGTTAAATAGGAATTGAAATCCTCCTGACTTGGACAGTTAGGACCCAAGTGGTGGAAGAACAACTTGTTCACATAAGTTGCTTCAAAGAGAGACCCCACTCAACAGAAACTCTGCACCTTTAGTCACTAAACCAGCACTAAATATATACCGTACAGTATTTACTCGAAACATTTTTGTTAAAATTTAGGGCTCAAAGTGGGTGGCTGGAGTTATACGCGCGGTCTATCAAAATAGAACATATTTTTTCTATAGTGGTGGGTAGTGCTGTCGCCTCACAGCAAGAAGGTTCTGATTGTGACTCGAGGTGTGAGTTTGAGGCCGGCCGGGGCCTTTCTGTATGGAGTTTGCATGTTTGTGTTTGCGTGGGTTTCCTCCGGGTGCTCCGGTTTCCCCAACAGTCCGAAAAACATGCGTTTCAGGTTAATCTGGCTGTGTGTGTGTGTGAGCGTGTGTGGTGTGTATGCCTGGGTGAAGTGGACGCTGGCGCAGATTGGCTGCCGCTATTTCACCGGGCAATTGGTGTTCAAGTGCATGTTCTGTGTCATTTAAGGATACCTTGAGTGACATAAAAGGCGCCAATAAATAAATTAAAAAATGTTACCCCTGGTTGCAATAATAAAAAGAACTCTTGGTTTAGACTGGGGCTTTGCGAGACACATTAGAGAGATTCAGCAGCTCTGAATTGTCAAATGAGCTCGGCGACAGAGCGTAGCCGATGAGCCAAACGTTCTTTGGAAGAGCCAATGAGAAGCTTGCCTGTGTCGCCTGCAGTTCTTTAATTTTTATTTACGTTAACGTTGTAACAAGGAGCAATTGAAGCGATTTGTCTTAAAAAGAGACAACATATGTTTAAATAAGCATAAAGGTAAATAAGCGTCTCGTCGTCAATGTTACTACTACACTTCAGAATCGGCTTGGCTGTATTTCTGCCTATTTACCCATCCCTAGTCGAACTTGGATATATGCTTGTATAAAGGTGGCGTTCATTTTTCAGCCCTTCATCATGGGGGCACTCAAGTAGAGGTTTTACGATATATATTATATAATATTTGTTTTTATGTAAATAGGTGTAATTTCTTCACATACACCGTCTAAGAGAGTACTTTGCCTTTAACTTTTATTGTAGTGCAAAAGCTGATTGATTATCCAAATCACGTATGTTCATAGTCGTGAAAAATAACTTAAAATATCACCACCTTTTGATCACAGGTTAATTAAATGTTGTTAGATCAATTACATTTTTGATTAATGGTATGCTATGCAAATCCATTTTTATTGACGAGAGAATAAAAGTTCATCTCCTGTTGCTCCAGCTTCAGTATGTATGTACGGAATAATTTTGATTGGACAAACATGAAAACCCTTGTTTTTCAGGGTGCACGAGTGCAGAATTCAGCCAAGAACCTTGGAGTGAGAGATCGCACGCCAGCGGCGGTGCCGAGGTAACACACACATACACTCACACATACACACACACACTTACTCACACACTGCGGCTCTCAGTTTGTCCAGTCCTTCGAGCAGAACAAACTTTGCTGTTTCTTGTGACACACGCATAAGGTCCAAGGGGAGATACTGCATGAGCCACAGTCTTTGCAGCATTCCAAGAATTCCATAGCATACAGCTTAGATTTCTAACAGCATACACGTGGGAAACAACTTGAAAGTGTAGTTTACATTCAAAAAAAAAAAAAAGGAATGTTTTAGAATATTGAAACCAGGGCTTTACATTAAACGTGAAAATTGGGAATATACAACACACAAAATACAATATAGAGAAGATGCAATATAAACAATCAAATATTTCAAGAGTTTTCAGAGCTTTAAAACTGTAATGTTTAAAATCTTGGGGGGTGAAGAAAAAAAATACTGTTACATTTCTGTAAATACATTTGGGCAGAAAATACAAAAGAAATCAAAATACAAAATAAAACAAGACGTTCCCAGTGCAAGAGTCCAGTTGGTCTTGGGCTTTAGACTCAGCCTTCAACACTCATTAGTCAAGACGCAGACCAAGCCAACTGGCCCCACCCCTTTTGCACAAGAACTTGATTCGTTTGCATCCTGTTGGTTGGTAATTTATCATTTCTTTGTCATTTTTTCTGCTCAGCTGTTTAGGTGGTATGATTAATGCCTCCAGCAAACCCCTCCTGAGGGTCTGCTTTAATCGTGCTATTCTCCAGATGTTTGCTGGTGCTTGTTTTAAAATAAAGCTTATTCTGTGTAGTTACATGTGTGAAATATAATCAAGCATCAATAACATCCACGGACACAGAAAATGCTGCAAGTTTGATAATAGTCTGTTACTGTGTTGCCAGACTGTACAAGCTGTGTCAGCCTCCGCCACCTGACGGTGACCTCTGACCTTGCGTCCGGTTCGGCCCCCCTGAACGCGCTTGTCATCTCCATTCCAGGAGTTTGCAGCATTTCACAGCGAATGACATTCTTCAGAGCACTTATTTTTTATGTGGATTTTGGTGTCATGCCTTGCCATGCTGTAGCTTATTTTAGATCTAAGATCAAACCGGCAGGACGGGTGATCTCTCTGTCACTGCTGTCAGATATCTGCTGTCACACTCTTCAAATCAACACACAAACACATGTAAAAGAAGGGATTTCACATCGCTGTATCTTCTGTGTGGAAAACAGTCTGATTAACTGTGGATTGTTGCCACCGTGACTTCGTATTAATCTGCATCTTTCACTCGTTTTGTCCTTTTCTTTTGCTTCTTCTTCTCAATTTCTCTTTTTCACTCTTCTCTTTTTTCCTCTCTCACTCCTTGACTTTCTTGCCTTTTTCTCCTTCTGCCTCAGTGTTTTTTTCTCTCACTCACTCACTCTTAATTTCTCTAGCACCCTACACCGGGTTATCTCCTTAATGCACCTTATCATTTCTCTCACTCCCTCACACTTTGTGTCTCTCTTTTGCTTGCTTACCTTCTTTTCTCGTTCTTCGTCCCTCGTTTCTGGTTGTCTCTATTGTTGTACATTTTGCTCTCTCTCTCTCTCCCTCTTTGTTTTTCAGTGTCTCTCTAACACTCTTTTAGTCTCTATCACACTCTTCATTTCTCTCTGTCTCTCTCTATCACGCTTTCTCCTCTAAGACGCTCCCTCATTTTATCTACCTTTGTACGTATATATTATATAAATCAGTTGTGTGGCTTTCTATATTATAGTTATCTATACTTTTTATTTTGGTCTTAATTGTTAGAATCAGTGACAGGATTTTCTTTTTTTATTACATTGCAATATTAGAGTTTTAACTCCACTTTCAAAGTGTTCAGGAGCTGCTGCATTTTGTAATAATATTTCATACTATAAACAATAACCATGTATTCAGATGTGTGCATTACATTCATTCAAAAGTGTGTATTTACTCTAAAAAGCAAATTCCTCTATATTACAGTATACTGTGTTCTGTATGTGCAGTTCAGCATATTTTATAGCCAAGAGTTTTATTATGACACTGTGCGTCTGTAATAAATGTTTAAAACGACCGCAGAAGTCCTGTACAAATAGACACTTCGTTATTTATATTTTATATTTGATGATGACGACTTGTGCTCCCAGTTTATTGCTATAACATTCTATCATTCATTTGAAATAAAAAATGGTGTATTCATGCAAAACGATTAAGCTGTGTAACTAAGACTTTTGATTTAAAATCCAATATTAAACATTTACCCACGTTTTTATGACACTATTACTATGTTTTTTTTTTCCCAACATCTTCCATAATATGTAAAATGCAATCTACTGTACGTATATCTGTTAGTTAAGTATGCGTTTTCCAGGGACATTAGGATCATAACTGTAAGACAGTTGTGCAGAATGAGCGTCTGTTGAAGGTACCGTTAATATTCAATCTCACCTGCACGCGCCTAATGAACGGATTTCTGTGATTGGCTGGAACAAAGCAGGAAACGGAACCGGAGTTTACCTTGGTTCAAGCTTGGGCAAATCGTCGATTAATTTATTTTAAAGTTAAACCTTGTTGCTAAACATCCACGCGCGTTTGTCTGGGATGATGAACTCGCATCACGCCATTCGAAGCACCAGTCGTTAAGTTAAAGCGAGTGATAAAGAGGGCGGGGCCTGAGAAGAAAATCAATAGACGTGCGTTCGATCCGTGGCAGGTTTCACGGGCTGTAAGAGGAAGTGGCCGCAAACTGCTCTGTCGAGACCGGAGGGCGGACGGTCCCGTCAGCAGAGCCGCAAAGCCCTCAACATGTGCCGGACTGGTGCACGAGCTCCAAGCGCTGGATGTCCGCTCGAGAACCGTCGCGGGCTGAATATGCCCAGCGATATTTAAAGACCACGGAACCTTCTGCTCTGACACGCAGGACTTTCTCATGGCGTCCCTGCAGCAGTCTAGAATTCAGTCATACCTGGAGAAGAATAAAATCGGACCTTTGTTTGAGGTGAGCAACAACTTTTCCCTCAAGATTTGACACGTCGAGCACTGCAGGGTGAACGAACCCGGCGGGATACTCGATTCGGTTTGAATGCGGGTCTGTGGGTTTCAGAGTTGAGTGTGTGAATGTGTGAAGCGCTTGAGGGTTTTTTGTGGATTTTATTAGAGGGTTGGTTGGGTGTTTTGCGGTGTTCGGTGGCTGCTTAGTCCTGCTGTGGGTCTGCTTCCAGCTCTTGTCATAAGAACATGTTGTGTAAATGATTCGCTAGAGCTGAGATGGTTTTTTTTTTTTTTTTTTTTTTTTTGCTGACTGGCCATTTTCTATCAATAGCCTTGTTTATGCTGTGGAGTTTTTAAATCATCTGTGTAGTCAAATAAAATGGCTTTTTCTCTTATTCATCTCTATTGCTTTACACGCACACACACACACGCGCAACACACACACACACACACACACACACGCACACACACACACCCACACCCACTCTCTCTCTCTCTCTCTCTCTCTCTCTCTCTCACACACACACACACACACAGAGATGTCTGTGTGTGTAGTGTGTATTGTCATAATGTGGAAAATGGTTCATATCCATCAAATTATTTTAAATAATTGTTATTGTTTACATTGACAGAGCGATTAAGTGATGTTAAGGGGGAGCTTGCCAATTAATGTATTATTCAACTAGATTCCTGCATTTTAAGCCCATGTTAAATTACAGTCAGCATATCTACGTATTTATATTTTATTTCTAAGCTTAAAGAAGCTTAGCATATAATCAACGCTGGGACCCAGTTTAAAGATTTAAAATATAGTTTGTAACCTGTTCTACACACATATCATGTGAAATACAAGGAACAAAACCCGGTTTGAAGTCACCTTGAAGGAAAAGAATATTCTTTATTTTTCCATCCTGTATAATGAACCAAAACAGCGTTGTCATGAGCCGGTGCTCTTACCTCCATGAGGCATCTGTAGTAAAAAGCCCCGTCTGTGTGAGGCAAACTGCTGATGTATCAACTGTCGTGCGTCGGGGCCGTGTGTGTGTGGACTGAATATTAAATAGCAATAAAGCTAAAAGCAGCTCGTGTGTGACCTAGTACCATGGACAGCGGCGCCGCGCGCAGACCTGCACGAGTACGCGTGTCCCCGCGGGCACGCGCCGCCGAGTGTGTGTTGCTACTTTTGTTAACTCAAAAACGGAAAACGGCAGGGAGAAAAGTGTTTAGACAGTATATTTAAAGTCATATATTTTTGTGTGAATGATAAAGGAGGCATGGAGTGTCACCACAAATGATTGAGGACCAGTTCGGGACTGGTCTCAGGGCGTTCTCCCTGTGTTCATGTGGGCTTCTATCAGTCTGTATGGATGTATATGTCTGTGATGCAAACATCCCCCTGACCCTGAAATGGAACAATGGACTAAAATGAATGAGTGTCGTGTGGTTTGAGCTGTTTGTCTTGAGATTGAACCTCGTGACATCTGTATAATTTTGTGTTCTGTGTCTTTCAGGCACTGATGTGAAGTGCAAAGTTTACATGATGGTAGTAGAGTAACATCAGCGCTTGTGGAACAGAAATAACTACTGATCTGTGTTGCCCTGTGGCTCAGTCATTAATGCTGTTCGCAACACCAAAGCTTGCGGTTTTATATATATATATATATATATATATATATATATATATATATATATATATATATATATATATATATTAGTTATCATATAACTATACTTTAGTAGAAAGTATAGTTGACAAAGTTGCTGTTTGGTTTGTTAAATAAACAGTGTTTTGTTATAAACAAAGCAAATAAACAAATAAACTTGTGTCAGCAATGTCAGCATTTTTTTAACGTGTGGAGAATCAATGTTCCACGTCTATGTGTGTATCCAACTAATATTTTACAGTTATTTTTTTGTAGATATTATAAAAACAGGAGAAGCTTGTTTGAAATGTATTACTATTGTGCTTTATCAATACAATTAGATTTACTTGAAAACAATTAGATTTACTAGAAAACATCTCTCTAATTACCCCTTAAAAAGGGGTACCCATTATAAATGTTGTGATTTAAAACTAATAATAATCTTTTGAACTAATTACCTTAAATTCTTTTGTCAGAGGTATACAGTTATATCTTCCATGAAATGAAAATACATTATTATGCTAAAAAGCTGTGAGTGTACAAACTAAAATCACAGATATGAACTTAACTTTTTTACATAGTTTTTTTTTTGTACTTTTGTATGTAGTTCATTTGGTGATTGTGTGATTGTGCTTGTTCAGCATCTTTCCGTCTGCTTGACGTGGGTTGAGGCTAATCAGCCATGACAAGCACATGGTATGCGTCACATTAAGATGCAGATGAAAATTTCCGAGGAGGAATAGCTCGTCATGAAAAAGTTGTAGAATGTAGGACCCTCCACCTTGGGTTTGAAGCCCTTTCTCTGGCATTGAATAATGGCCACTATGATTCATTAGAGAGCCGGGGCCGGTCAAGGATGAGGAGCACGGCCCCATTGTGAAGAATCACACGGCGTGTCCCGCTCTTTCTGTGCATCGCAGCCCGGACCTCCATGAAATAGTGTCGCCCCATTTCCATTGAAACCCAGAGACATGATGATGAATCTGTATGTTGAATTTTCTAGTTCCATTTCATTTCCCGCGATTGCCAGTCGAATGGCTTTTAGTCTGCCTGCCTGGTTGTCCATTCATGTCCTGTTTAATGTTGCTTCCATTTCTGGGCCCCAGGGTGGCAGAGTCATACCTTGCATTACTGAATCCATGTCCGGGTAACCAAACAATCAAAATGCACATGCAGTAATTTAAAGTCTGGACTCAAGCGTGGAGACTTCAACTGCAGGTGTTTGTGATTTGAGTTTTCCACTACAGAACCACGGTTCTCATGCAGTTGTGGAGATCCTCTAAACCTCATGGTAAAGATCCAAATAAAATGATCTTTTCTTTATGTAATTTGAGTTGTTGTTTTTTTATTTGTCTCATGATTTAAATGGCACATCGATGACTGAACATTCACGTTACGAACATTACGTTTCCTATGGGCAACTGAAACTCGCGTCATACGAAGAAGCTCAAACGCGGTGAAATCAGCGGGAAGGCAAAATACCAAAAATGTCCGCCACAATAATCTAAACGTCTCTTGCATACGTCTGTTTACATAGACCTCCCAAATGGGGATCTTATTAAATCTCGCACCCATTCCTGATCCTGGTCATTTTGCAACATAGACACAAAGATGGATCAAAAATCTTCCCCCTTCAGCTGATTGGTGATGGATGAGAGATGGCAGGGCTGACATTGGATGTTCCTCTCCACCGTTGGCTTCTGGAAGCTTCTTGGCCGTCGGGGTTGTAATTAACGCTGTGGCGACCTGCGACACACCAGGCGTCCACAGTGTGACTTTCTCCACCAGCTCATGAACAACACACAGACCTGTAATTGCTTGCGCTTTCTTCGAGGATGAGGGGAAAAAAGCTGATCATGGGCTCAGAAGCTAATTTCACGTATGCTCTAATCTACCAAATGCATCATCCTAAAGTTTAAATTAAACTGTGAATTTTGCACAGGCTATAAACTTGACTCCAAACTCAAATCTTGAACATCTGAAATTAGTCAAATTTAAACGTTTTAATATTATTTTGAAGATTCAGTATATAAATGAATATGTATTATTGATGACTTGAGTCGTAATCCGCAATTCAACACCTACTGTTTAAAGGGCAAATCGCCGAACCAGTATCCAGTCGAGGAAGCAGACACACAACGGGGGAAAGACTAAAAAAAGACTACGCAGATTAACTATATGCAACAATATTCCAGAACAAATTCAAAATTTGGGACATTTTTGTCATACATTCACAATGCACTTGCCTTTTTGGCATATGGAACCACACATAATTTGGATAATGACAACTGTATTCTATTAGCCAAGCGAAAACTGCTTGTGGATTTTACGGGCATGTACTGGTATCATTAGACAGAAGTTCGATGCTCAGTCGGGTCAGTTCTGTGTGTCTCCGTGGTTGCTTATGTTTCCTCTGTGACTGCGGGTTTTTCCGTGTGTATTTCTGTGTGAGTGAGAGTGTGGATGTGCGTGTGCCGCACTGTGATTGGTTGACCTAGGAGGTGTGTCCCGGGCCCAAAGTTGCTGTGATTGGATCAAGCTTCCCGTGACCCAGAAATGGAAAGCAGTTTATAAAATGAACTGATGAAATTCAGATTCTCGAAAATTGCGGCGTCAGTGTCTGGGTGCGTGTCCTTCTGTGGTCCTCAGTCTCTTCTACTGTCTCTAGTCTTGTCTCAAGGGCTGGAACGCGTCCAGAGCTGTGTGTGTGACGTAATGTGTGAGTGATGGACAAGCTGAAGCCATGCTCTGGTCGAAATCCAGTGTGCACCCTTCTGTATCATATATAATTCATATCTGACTCTCTAAAATACAGAAGTGCTGATTCTTCTTTCTTTATTCACCCTAGTTATTCAAAACGACAGCAGGTAAACAGACCGACCGCAGCACGAGACAGCTCTGTGATTCAGATGCAGTTAGCTGCGTCTCTGCTGTCTGCTAATTAATAATAAAATGGAACATTCTGCATTAATTCAGATAGGAAGGGCAATTTTTGGCCAGTTTATAATTTGATTGTTCTTTCTGCAAATTAAAGGTGTGTTTGTATATCTGCTCACACATTTATCATTGCTGTCGAAAACTAGTTGGTGACCCATACATTTAACGTGTTGGTCAAAAAATATAGAGCTATTCAAACAGTTGCGGCTGTATTTACTGGCTGGGGCGGTCTTAGCATGCTACCTGTCCCAAAAATAAAGAAATTATATTTTATTATTTACTTGTATAAAGTGTGTGTCTAAAAATGCTAATTTTGACACCTTATCAAAACCTTTTTTCAAATGGTAAAGTGAAGTTGTAATATTGAACTTCTGCATTGAACCATCCAGTGAAGTTACCACACACACACACACACACACACGCGCGTCTCTGTAGACACAGCAAGAGGAAGCGGAGATATTGGCCTTGTGTGTGTGTTTCAAAAAAAAAAAAAAATAAAACATTTAAGCACACATACAGTGTTGTGTATTATTTGAATGTACTTGCTGTTGTAAATAATTTATTGTTTTAATATAGTATATTAATATGCTATATTAAATACTCAAGAAATGTACAATTGCTTCAGTATTTTCTGACGGTTTTAGCCTCGACCTGTTATTGAACAGATGACGACCTCCATTAGTGGAGAGCGGAGAACAATCAATATTCTCCACATTTAGATTCCATCCATATAGTTGTTCTTCTTGTGTTATGTAGATGGATACATCTGTAGTTATTTGGATTAAACAATATTTTTCAGAATTCCAGCTTTTGTGACCTTCTAAAACTAAATGCTAAAAAGTGATTTTTTTTTTTCCCGTCAGATGTTTAAAGGCAATGTTCCTCGTCACTCTTCCTCCATCCTGGTAAATGAAGGCCTCTCAAGACACAAACTTGCTGTTTAATGTCTTTTTGTTAATTTTAATCTTGTTTTTTTTTTTTTATAAATATCCATGTTATTATACTTAATCATTCTGTAGTTGGTTAATCAGAGCTGTAGTCCCTCTGAGTGGATCCCGGTTCATGGAAACATTAACCATGCAGCCACATTCTCGTCCCGTTATTGTTTTAACTAGTGCCTTTGTTCTTCTAATAAACTGCCTTCTGATTGGATCATGGGTCTTTCCTTTATCTTTTGTGGTTTATCTGACTACAGGAAATGATGACCAAGCTGATAGCAGAAACTCCGGACCACCCTATTGCTTTTCTCATTGGCCATCTTCAGACCAAACAGGAGAGCCCAGGCAGGATTCAGAGAACGCTCTCCGGATCTGCGGCGCTGTGGGCTGACAGCTCCACGGGTTGGTGGTGTTCCTCTGCCAGGACAGTGAAACATTCTGATGTCGTGTCACTTTTCCCACAGAGTATAAAGCCACACGACGTGACTCCAGAGGATGTGAGAAGCCATGGCAGATACATCCCAAGAAACCCAAAAAGTCCAAGAGTGACCTGGCAGTGTCCAGTATTTCTCCACCATCCCCGGAATCTAAGTCATGTAAGTAGCTCCGTTACGGTCATTTTCTGGAACTCATTTTTACCAGGAATTTAACCTCCTTGCAGGTCATAGAAGACATACGTTCCACAATTTAATAATTTGTGTAATAAATGTGTTTCTGTAAGTTTTGTTATAGTGGAGAGGATATTTATCAGATCTGTAACCTGATACTATATTTTAATGAGACGCATAATACAAAAATGATGGCTTTTAATATTCCAGCCAATAACTGTTATTTATCTATCTACCGGTACATATGTATCTCTTTATTTTTTCATATTTAACATTAGTATTGTTATAAAACATGAATACGTTGTGTGCTTTGTCATTACTGTGGCGTTTCGGTAGGATTGTCTCTTCCGGTGTTTGCCGTGCTCTGACAATTGATGCTGCTTTGTTTGAGTGTAGCGGGAAAGGACACGGAGATGGATTTGTGGTCCAATGTTCTTTTCTGTCCATGTTCTGTCAGAATCTGATCCATTAGTCCCTATAATTGCCAGGCAGCAACAGCGCCACCCAGCTAGGGAATGAATAATAAGTGGAAATACAGCCAAAGTCATTGTGTCATTGTGATGCTTATTTACCTTATTTAAACATATATTGTCTCTTTTTAAACAAATCACTTCTGTTACTCCTTGTTACCACGTAACAGGTTTATGTGAACGTGTTTGTGCTTTCTTTTGAAGTTTATAAAAAGTTAAGGAACTGCGAGCAACACATCCATGTCTCTCATTGGCTGTTCTAAGGAAAATTTGATGGTTCATTTGATGGTTCTGAGTTGCATATTATCGGTCTCTCTGTGTCTCTCAAAGGCACAGTGAAAACCAAGAGTTTAATTTATCATTGTACTATTGTATAAAAATTGTTATTATTGTGCTTTGGTTTTTGGTTTAAGGGAGTCAGGTGAATTATTTGTTTGGTATATTTACCGACTGTAGAGGAAGGTCATTTTGTTGCTAAAATATTATCCCTGGACAAGCATGTTTGTCTGTTTCAGTGTTATTTGTCTTTTAAAGGTTTTTGTGCAGGACTTTTGTGTTATTGTTTTGTGTTTTCATGGCAGCATAATGTTTGTCAATTCTCTAAAAAGTATGATGGAAAAGAAAAACGTACTTTTGCGTGATTTGAAGAAATGCTCAGAGACCTGTAGGGAGTTGTCAACACTATGACCAACAACTACAATGTCACCATCTAGTGGAACACCACCTCTAATATACCGTCCCCCATGATGAAAGAGTTGAAAAGTAGAATGCCATGGTCTTCTATTCAGTCCCTCCAGGATTTTGGGATTGCGACCTTGCAATTTTCAATTTTTGTTGTTATATTACTTTGTGATAAGTGAAAGCAAAGAGATCCCGATTCACTTTGCGGTTTGTTTTGCTGTGCGCACCCCGAGGCTTCACTACCTGCCGCTCTGATACATTTAAGGGATGAAAAATTCATTTTCATAATGGCAGGTACAGGGTTGTGTGTCCTAGGAGGAGATTTAATAATATTTGTAAAAAACGATTGCATTAAACGACTATTCTAAACCCATAAATTGTTGTTTATACCGTTGCATATTGTTTATTCGTAATAAATTCTTAATAAAAGTCTTTTGATCTCACAATAAAATTAAGTAAAGTGGTATTAACAGATAAAAATGCTGCATATAATGCTAACATGCTGTTTTTCAAGACTGTGAAATAATGACACACTTCACTATAAAACAAATTATTTGTTTGAGATAAAGATTTAGTTTCATTTAATCAAATAAAAATTCTATTGAATAATTTTGTCCTACTTCAATCTATGCGCTATCGGACTGAATTCCGTTTTTTGTCATTCTTTTCTACTCATCATTTTATCATAAACTATGCGCATGCGTCAGTGTACAAGACAATAATTAAACTAACCAAATATATCTGAATAGTGTTAATAAGTTAATTGTTAATGCAACAATTTTTAACTTCATATTTAGAACATATTTATGGAAGGGACCGCTAAGAAGCAAAATATGACTGTTGTGTAATGTGCAATTGTGTAATGAGTTTGGAAAAGCTGCCTAAACATTGTTTTGTTATGCACATTAATTGCCAGGATTGCAAAATAGCAGTTGGACTTTATTTTGGCCGGAATTTTTTAATTCCCCTGCTCTGGTAGTGTAAGCTTGCAAAAAGCACTTCTTTTGCGAAAAACATCGCAACTTTTCCCGCAGCGTTTTAAAAAATCTGCTGCAACATTTGTCATTTTAGGCCGCAACAATCACAAAAAAATCCTGCGAACTCCTTGGGGGACTTTCTATTAGGGGAATTACAGCACATGTAAATGTAACATTTCATCTTTTGTAATCAGCGAGGAAAGATGTTGACACAACAGGATTTAGGCCCAAAAAGTTCAACCCGCTGTGAATATTTCACAAATGTGTAAATAATTTAGGCCGTTGTAAGTGCTGCACTTCAGGAGTTGTTCTTGTTTTCATAAATGTCTTACACTTTCATAATTTAGATTTGTTATTCATTCAATTGCTTTTCAAATCCTATAACACACACAGAGATATATGGACATCAGGCTGTGTTATTGGACTAAACACACACCTTAATGTAGACTGGGATTGACTTGTTGCTCAGCTGAACATTTGGTTTCTAGGCAGTAAAAGCACAGACGGTACACAGGTCACTGCAGACAATCACTGCGCATGCACGTGAGGGGAACGGCCGGAGAATGTGTTCTGCAGGCTCCAGGAAACGTTCGTAAAAAAATATGCTATTTACTGAAATCAAATTCCTCCCAATTGCTGCGTAGGCAAACCATAAGCTTGACTTCACCGTACTAAATTATTCAGCCCCTCAGACCACTGGACACACTCGCACAGCGTCTGCGGATTCTGAGAGCCTGCGAACGTTTGTATTCTTGCACTTTAAGTGGCTTTTCCATGCCGGGATAATTAATACATGGAGTGAAAATCTATCATTTAAATAGAAGGTGGTGATTCTCAATGTTGTGCCATTTCAGTGCCACGCTCAATTCTCCGGCCCTCGTGGGATTGGAGAGCTAAACCCGAGAGTCGAGATTTTGATGAGCTTAATCACATTCTCCTGGAGAGCAAGAAGCTGGGCAAGGCCCTGGAGAACCTCTCCCGCAGTATGTATACTCCACATACTCCTACTGGACACACTCACAGCAAAAGTGCCGCTATTTAGTGTACAGTACATTTCTCATTGTTTACTAATGTTGCTGTTGTATTTGTATTGAACCAACAACTAGCTTTTTTTTTAATTATCTTAATAGTTGTTATCATTGTACGTATATCTTCCAAAAGCAGCCCTGGTGTTTTGTCTGACACACATTACATGCTTTGAAATGTTTTTTTTTTTATAATTTTCAAAAAATACACTTGTCAATAACTTGCACTGGATCATTCTACGCTAGCGATGTCTTGTCATCATCAATCTCTGTATCAAGATTGTGTCTCCATGAAAATAATCCACACGAAAACCAAGTAGATCTTTGTTTTCGGGCCGATCATTTTCTGCTAAGTGGAAATTTGCTTTCGTGCGGATCATTTTCTACTAAGTGGATCTTCGCTGTTGAGTGGATAATTTTCCCACAAAAGTCACACGCACCTTTCAGTCTTTGCTCAATAATCCTTTTGGCTTTTTGCACCCTTTTCGCAACTGTTTTCTCAATGCTTTTTCAGTCATCTGCTTAAGGACAGGCTACTGTTATAGACCAACCTTTTTTTTGCCACGTGTTCAAGTCCGTCGCTTTTTAGAAGTGGGCATCAATAAGACACCGGCCCCTAAGTGTAGATATACAGTATTATAGTTAGCCAGCAGCGTATTTTCTTTAGTTATTTCTCGAATTGATTAACAATGAATATTATTATTAGAATTATTTTATTTCATAAACCACTCTAATTATTTGTTTTCTATTTATTTATTGATTTATGTGTCTGTTTGTTTTTAACAATTTTAATTATTAGATTTTTTTTTTTTTTAACATTGACCATTTTAACAGTTTCTCTGTTCCTACCCTCATGCAGCTGTAAATGCCAAAATTTCCCATTTGTGCCATTAATAAAGTCTTATCTAGCTATCTATCTCTCTTTTTGTGTTCATAAATGTGAAAGCTTCCCGGGTTAAAATTGGAATATTTGTGTTACAGGCATTGCAGTTTCTGACGACTTTGACTTGGTATGATACTAGACTTTTCTCTTGTCTGTAGGTCATAGGATCTTTGAATCAAGGCGTGTGATCTGATTTAAAACGTTTAAAAGCAAACACTATATAATATTGCACTGGATATTTTATTTAAGGTCAAATGACAAAGACGCTCTGAAATTTCCCTCTTTAGTAACTTTATGAATAATGTGAATGTTCTTCTGGCATGTCGCCCAGGCTTCCCTCCGTTCTCAGTGTCTGCTTTCCTACAAATACATATTAAAACATGAGACTAACTCATTTCTTCTCGTATAAGCAGAACAGAGGACACGCCTTCTTGTAGACTGATGTTAAATACATATTCATTTCTGCTCAGCGGCTTATTATTTGCATAAACCCGGATTGTTTTCTCATTTCCTCTTCTTGTTTCCTCTCACCGGAGAACCCACGGATGTATAATTCTGTGCTACGGCCTCGAGTGGTGGGGGAGTGGGTGGGCCGGGAAGAGGATGATTCGGACCCCTTGGCAGCTGAGATGCTCTTGCCCCCCGTCCCTAGAGCCAAGGCCGAGGCCTGGGCGAGCAAAGACAACAGCCCTGTTGGAAGGTGAGATGTCCACTGGCAGATGACAAAACAAAATACTTCTCCAGCTACAAAATGCTCCAGGAGTGATATTTCCTGTCATTCTGTCATCCCTCTTTCTTTTTTTTCTCACTCTGTTTGCTCTCTCTCAATGTCTCACTCTACATCTCTCTCCCTCTCTCTCTGTCTCTGTCTGTTTCTGTCTCTTCATGCCATACTTGACCTCTCTCTCTCTCTCTCTCTCTCTCGCTCTTACCTGGCTATAGAATTAGATTAGATCAAAGTTGATTTATCTCACTAATTCCATTCAAAAAGTGAAGCTTTTTCGATTCATAATTCAATTCAATTCAATTATTCTGAGGATTGTAATTGTCAACTAACATCAATCCGAATTTTGTATCTCTATCTCTTCAATACTGAAGACGCCTGGTAATTAACTCAAAACACCTGCAAAGTGTGCAGTCTTAAATCGACTGAAGGAGAATAGTGCTGACTCAACAGTTTTATTTTATGCAATACCGTGAACAAAAGGTCGTTTCAGCAGAGGCTACCTCTTTATAAAACTCTTTGTCCAGCACGTTAGAACAGAGGCAAAAGGAAAGAAAAAGATGTGGTTGAGTCAAGTGTACCTAGTGGAATAGGGATAACAACACCCTGGAGAGGATTGTATGACCAAACCTATTCAAAAATGTGAGAGAGATTTCCCCATAATGGACTGAAGCTACAGTAGAGTTGGTCTTCAGATCACTCTTGGCCAACAGAAGCTATGTTCTCTGATTAAAGTAAATGTAGCGTTTTCTTCCCAGAGTCTAGTGGAGGAGGGGAGAGGCACAAAATCCATATTGCCAGTGTAAGTCAGTGTTGGTTTTGGGGCTCTGCAGGTTGGTCCACTGTGTTTTCTGAGGTCAATGACCCTGGTATCCAGGTTCTTAATTGGCCAGCAAACTTGCCTGATCTTAAGCTCAACGACGACCTCTGGAGTATTGTGAAGAGAAACATGCGATAAGCCAGAACCAACACTGCAGGAGAGGTAGTATCATGGACGGGTTGCCGCACTGCTGTCGTATTTCATGCAAATCTCCCTCAGTGCGCTGTAGATGCTTAATGCTTTAATATAATAACAATTTTGTGATTGTTTAATTTGTTCAGTCAAGTCAATAATAACTAGTCAGTGAATGAAACGAGTAAAATGCTCTGTAATTGTGAATTACATTTGTCCTTATTACATCATTACGCTGTGCCATGAATGCAACACGCTAATAAATGATACAAATAGGTGTGCAAACGCGTCATCGCTGCCGCTAGTACTGACCCGAGATCAGAGAGATCTGGTCGAGTCATCAGTACTGAGCATGGGTTTTGCTCTCTCTGGCATGGATCGGACATTAGCAGTGCCGTGTTTTTCCAGACTGGGACTTTACGATGGTTTAGTTTACATCACTGTTCTTCCCCGTGACATGACTCGCTTTGGGTTAGCGTGCTGGTTTCTCTGCTTTAGATTAGTGGCTGGTTTTTGTGGTCTGTTCTGCAGGATGACATGGTGGAAAGTTTTCCTTTCTTGTTCCTGTTTTCTTAAGGAACAGGAATTTCTGCCCCAACATTGAACATGTGAATGCAACCGTGCAGTTTGTCAAGTCTGTGCGTCACCGTGATTTTTTTTTTAACGTAACAACAGATTTTGTTCACACATTTGTGTGATCGATCACGTGATCGATCAGATCCACTCAACACAAAATCATATGTTAAACGAATTGCTCGCTCTCTCTCTTTCTCTCTTTGTCATTCTCAGTTAAAAAACAAGGTTCTTCTTGAAATACATGTCTGTTTCACTCTGGTGTGTGTAATCTACAGAGCAATGTGTTTGAACTGAATTTTTGTTTCTTTTTTATCTTTTTGTTTGAATTGATGATCTGACCTCGACCTTTCACATTAACTGTGAGAAATATTATTTGCACAAGAAGATCTTCTGATTGTGATCATCGTTTCTCTGAAGGTCTAGTACCAGGTTACACTTCACATTCTGTCACTACGTCAAGTTTGAACGGTCGATTCCGCGACTCTTGTTGAACAGACGTCATGTGTCCATCTGTTCTGTTAGATATTTTAGATATTTTAATGTGTTAAATATTATAATCTAAAATCTGATGCCGCTTTATAATATGCATCGCACCACGTTGGTTTTCTCTGAAGTCGAACTGTTTCCCGACGTCTATTGTAGTTTAAACTCAATAGAACTGATCTGACAGAAAAGTGGCGGTGAAGTGTTTTAACGGGTTTCTCCTTTTGTGAATATGCAGCCTCCATGTTGAGACGAAGCTGAAAGGCCTGAAGCAGCAGCAACAAAACCACAAGAAGCTTCTGGCCGCCATGTTGTCGCAGGATTCGCTGGACTCTGTGCATGATTCTACTGCCTCCGTCACCGAGGACGAGATGGAGGACGAGGACGATGCCATGGAGCTTCTGGGTAATGAGAAGAACACACGACCCGTCAAGTAATCACGCTTGTGTGTGTGTGTGTGTGTGTGTGTGTGTGTGTGTGTGTGTGTGTGCGCGCGCGCAGCTCATATCATTGCTGATTTTCTAGCCATTTGTAGCTTCAGTCAGTTGAATAGATTTTGATTGCGTGTTTATCTCATCATCTGAAATATTCTTAAAACATGTCTCTCTTGCTCTCATTCACTCTGTCCCTCTCTCCCTCTCTGACTGTCTCTCTCTCTGTCTCTCTGCCTGTCACTCTCAGTTTAGTTTGTTTGTCTGTCTTTCTCTGCCTGGTTCTGTCTGAGAAAGGGAGAGAGAGATGTTGTCTGATGATTTTGTCTGTTGGAGTCTAGCAGTATAGTGATGGCGATGAATCAGCGCTCGACAACTTGCTCGCTGGTGTCTTATGGAGAGAAAACTCTTATCTGTGTTTGGTTTTATTAAGGTTACACTGACATCTAGTGGCACACATTATAGCTGCATTTCAGATGCAGATGATCTCAGATCATCATCTCCCTTAATGCGTGCAAACACACACACTAACACAAGTGGAGCAGATCAGACGATTCCATTTGTGTAAACTACCAGATCAGGATTTAAACCAGAAACGCTTCGGTGGCAGTTCCAACAACGACGACTTGTTCGACTTATTCCATTAAATTGCAGTAAAGTCTCTTAATGAATAATTTATAAATATCATTTTTTTAACAGTTTTTTTATCTCACTCTGCTCCTCTCTTCTTTATTTCTCATTCCATCTGTTTCTCTCTCCCTTTAATATTCACTGTTCCTCTACTCTTTAGTTTTTGTTTTTCTACCGCTCTTTTGATCTCTTTTTTTTTTTTTGCCCCACCTCTTCTTTTCCTTTTCTTTTGTCTTTCGTTCTCTATTAATCCACTCTCTCTTTATTTACCTCCACTCTCTCTCCCAAATACTTTACTCCATCACTCCGTCTCTCTCTTAAATTACCCCATTTCTTCGGTTCTCTTTTTCTCTCTCACTCTCCCTTTACCCCCTGCCCCCAATATCAATATCTCTCTTTTTGCCTCAGCTCTCTTTATTTCTTCTTTTGACACCCCCTCCTGCTCTCTTTCACTTTTTCTCTCTTATTGGAGTCATCACTCGGATGCGAAGTTGCTAAGCGCTCATCTCGTTTGAGGAACAAAAATGTGCGTGTAGGAAAAAACTCACTGACCTGTTGAACTTCACTGCAGATTCTCTTGAGTTCAGAGTTTGCGTTTTCCTGTGGAGATCAGCCGTACCATCTTTTGCATGTTTGCACTCGCGAAGATGCAGAATAAACCAACAGATGGATGGAAAAGATACGGCCTCGCCATCAGAGAATCTACGAGCTTAAACAATACATCACATCTACTGTTTTTATTCACCATTATTTATACTTGTATTACTATTATTATTATCTAATATCATACTACTATATTCCCAATATTTTTTGTATTTAAAATAAATATTTCACAAAGATTGCTACATTACCAGATTTTTAATTTATTCAGGATTTATTTATTTGAGTAGTTTAGTGACTAAATTATAATAAATATATACATGAGGTATTATTAATATTAATTAAATTATATATACAGTTGAGGACACAATTATTAGCCCCCCCTATATAAAATTAACTCTAATGAACACAGCTTTTTGCAAACATTCTAGTTCAAATATTTTTTTTAATTATAAATGCGTATAATAAAAGCACTGTTTAAACTTTTCTCAGTTTTTTGACTCTGCGTTTCAAGCATGTGACCAGCAGGTGGCAGTGTTTTGTGAGCACTTGAAACTTCCCGTCACTCATCTTGGTGTTGATCACTAAGTTGCATTGCGTCTCGTCTTGTTATCACACCACAAGATTCTGGGACGGAATCAACCTCGGCGTCAAGTGAAACGCCACTTAATCCCTGCTTTCATTAAAGCCATAAATTCTTTAAGCTCCATAATCACGTGTTGAGACAGACGCAAGTTTCTGCCGCACGGGAGTCAGACATATTTTTGTAGAAGGAACGAGCCAAACCGGCTCTAATTATCAGCATAGTTAAAATATCATTTTCATTACAAAACAAAACTACGTTTTCCCGCGGGCTTCAAAGCGTCGCCGTGCTGGAGAACCCGCCCGCGGTGACTGAAGCGAGACATTTTCATCTTAATTAAATGCAAATGGAGAAAATGTGCAAAGTCTGAGAGGCCCGAGTTTGAGCGTCTGGCTTAATGACACTGCGAATTCTGTCAATTTCCCGGCTGAGATAATTACCAGCTAGAGATGGAACATAAGCCGAAAGAACTTTGAAGTAGCTGCAGAATTGTCGCGTCTGGCACAGTTATAATTTACTGAGGAATGACTATGTCATTAAGGAATTACATCTTTCCATTCTCTGACTGGCTGGACTGACGTATAACATCGGAGACTGAAGTTCGAGGCCCGATCTGGGTCTTTCTGTGCAGAGGTTGCATATTCCTCCCAAGGCCTGTGGGTTTCCCCACGTAAAAAGTTTTTGTGTCTTGCTCTGTGATTGGTGGGCTACCAATCAGGCCCAGATTTGCTGTGATTGGCTCTCGGGGTATAGGTATTTTCTATTCTAATGTTTCTATTTCTGTTCATGACTGATCATGAAGTTTTCTCAAACAACAGAAAAAACTGAACTGTCTAGTTCTGGTAAAACGTGGACATTTTACAACATATGCTCAATAAACAGTATAAAAATGAGTAAATTATGTTTTGCATCAAAAACTTGATTTTACAGCTAGATCTTGCTGTTCAATTAGAAGACATTCAGCTTATAATATAAATATATCTAAAAGTAAATATTTACTTTTTGCCTATAAAATTCATTATCATATTGATATGAAAGCAGATTTTTTTAATCATGATAAAAGTGAAAAAAATCTTTTCAGAAGTAATTTGCTTGATACTAAACTGTCACATTTTCTCTTATGAAACAAACGTTGGCGAGTATAATGTGAGTATGTTTTCTTTGCAAATAAGAGCGTGTTTTCTGGAAGTCTCGCAAATAACTGTCAAACAATGTGTGTCAGACAAATTGTGTCACTGCGCAGACGCAGAAGGGTTTTATGTTTATGGAAAAAATTATATATAATAGTACAGGATTTCTGTGTGTGTGTGTGTGTGTGTTTATTTATGTGAATATGGGTGAATGCCCATGTATTTTTCTTGCGACAATAAGAATCAATGTTTAAGAAAGCATCAAAAAGGTTGTGTTGTGGCTAGTTTATATATCTTTGTAGGCTTTATAACTTTCGAGTTAAATGAAATTGTTAAAGTAATCGGTTTTGTTGGTAAAGCAGATGTTTGAGCATTAAACCTGTGTGTGAATGATTGGAGAAAAAGCCAGGTTCATCTTAAAATACACAGATTTAATAATAACTGCGACTGGAGTGTGAGGCGGTGGTTCCGTCCGTCACCTCTGGAGCTGCGGCTGCAGGCCGAGCGATGGTCTTCACCACCCACAGCTCTGAACCACACACCCAGTTACGAAAGAGAGACTTTCCCACGGCGGACAGCTGTGTGCATGCGCCTGTGTGTGTGTGTGTGTGTGTGTGTGTGTGTGTGTGTGTGTGCGGTGGCCTCTGGCTCTCCCAGCTGGATCAGACCTGCACTGATGAATGAGGCATGTAATATCACTACACACTGCTGTGCCAAATGCTTCTACGTACACACACACGCGCGCACACACACAGGTTTCTCAAAGCCTCATGGGAAACCTCGGGTGGCACAACCGCCTTCTGAATTCCATCAGGAGGTGTTTTGGGGTCATTAATTGGGTCCTTAAGAACATTAGCAGGTCCTAGTGAGACACAGTCCGCACAGGCCATGCGCTCACTTGATTGCTTTTTCTGTTTGATCAGGCTGTTCACAGGAGAACTAGTCCAGTGAGAACGATGCTTTCTGCTCATGCTGAACCCTGACTCTGATTCTGCTGTTGTGATTTGCTGGCCACCATTGTTTTCATATCTTAAAATGTTGTGTTTTGAATATAGTTTAATAGTTAAGTTTTAATGGTGTAAACCACTCATTGTGTGTGTGTGTGTGTGTGTGTGTGTGTGTGTGTGTGTGTGTGTGTGTGTCTGTGTATGCATGTGTATATGTATGTATTCTGCATGTGTGTGTGTGCATATGCATGCTGTGTATGCGTGTGCATATGTAATGGTCTGTTTGTCTTTCTCTGTGCGTGCGCACGTGCATAAGCATAGTGTGTGAGTCTGTGTGATTACATGAGAATACTGTGTGTTTGTCTGAGCGCATGCATGTGCTTAAGCATGCTGTGTGTGTGTTCAAGTTCAAGCTCAGTGAATTTGTAAGGCACTTTTCACATTTACAACTGTCTCAAAGTGGATGTGTGGAAATGTAAAAAAAAAACAGAAGATTTTTGCGTTTTTTTCATTTCCTCAGTGAGCAAGCACATATGTGACAGTGGCCAGGAAAAAAATTTCTCGGACAGAAAGCGAGGAAAAAACTCTGTGGAGAACCCGACTCACTGGTGCCAGTCTCCTCTGGCATTCTGACGATGGACGATGTCCGTGTGATTGTGTGACCACATACACATGCATAAACATAATGTGTATGTGACTGTGTTGTGTCTGTGTGTAAGCTGATGTTTTTCATTCTTTTATCGTGATGTGTGATTCTATTATGTATTTTTGCATATATATTTAAGTACATATATGGAGTGTGAGTGTCTCGAAAAGAGTCTTATTAGTTACATCAATTATTTTAATTATTATTATTATTATTATTATATTATATTATTTAATTATTATTATTATTATTATTATTATTATTATTATTATTATTATTATTATTTACGCCTCACAGATCTGTATTCACAGAAAATGTGAACGCATATTTTCATTTATGTTGTGAGTGAGCATTAAACACTGTAACAGATTTTGTAAACGTTACATATCATAATTGAAGCTCGTTTAATCCCAAAATTATGACAATACTTTGATCCTCAGATCTTACTAAATTCTTCTGTTCTCAGAGGACCTGGATGACCTGCGGATGGAGGGGGTTAGTGGCCTGATGCTCTCCGGCAGCAAGTTCAGCCAGGGCCGCAGCTCCTACTGCTCCGAGCCCCAGGCCAAAGTCACACTCAACATCTGCTCCAGGTGTGCGAGGTAAAGAGCGAGACATCCACATCACTAGAGGCAGATCAGAGCGCTGAACCACTGCATCCGTCTTGTTATTTATTGAGTAACTTTAATAACTAAACATGGTTTTGATCATTCGTTTCTTTATTTGCATTGTTTTCTTAGTGCTTTCTTAGTTCTTAGTCCAAAAATAATTGAAGTTCAATTACACACTACTAATAGAGTAAATATTAAAATAAAATAAATAATTACTAAATAATTTTTATACCGAGTACCGAGTATTGCTGAGAATTTATTCATCAGTGCTGTTTGTAGAGCAATTGAGTTACTTCTCAATTAAAATAAGTAAAATGCGTACGTAAATACAGTTTTTAATTAACAAAATGAATTGAAATTTGTATTTAATCTGAAGTGTAAATTTGAACTAAATCATGATTAGTCATTTAAGTAGCTAATTAAATTTGTTTCTTTAATTATTTTTTGTAATCAAAGTTTTAAAATTATATTTTTAAAGTAAAATATGTTACTTAAAATCTGTATTACAATAAATACATTTATTTAAGTAAACTAAATTAAAAAGAAAAGAAAGAATCTTTGGTCAGGAAATAAAAAAAAAATATTATTAATTCCCTTCATGATTTCTGCTCTTTTGATTTGTCATTTAACAATGAATGTTTTTCTTCACAAGGACTGCAAGTCACAGACATTTCTTTGATTTATTTATGATGATTGGATTTTACATTCTTGATTGGTTCACTTGGACTTTTGTAGACCATAAATGTATACATCTACTTTCAATTCATTTCATGAATTCATTCATCAAAAGTCTTCATCAGGATTGCAATATGAGACCCCCCGCAGGAGTTTGGTGTAGGAAGCTGCCTGTCCGCCAGGCCGGTGCTGATGGTGATCAGCGTGGCTTCCTGCTTCTATTCCTCCATTCTCTCTTCTCAGACGCGTATCAAACAGCAGAGACGTTCTCTGGAGTCTTATCGCACTGTCGCTGTTTGTTTGCTGAGGGATTATCACTTGAATGTGGAAGTGCGTGTTTACTGTGAAAGTTAAATGCAAACACAAGCTGATGGATCATTATCAGTGCAAAAACCCACAGTCGCTTATGATCCAATCGCTCAGCCAGCAGCCCACCAGTGTGTTTAATACTGTGCCAACGACCCTGTTGGGACCGCTGGGATCTCTTTTGACAAGTGTCAAGGCTCATGGCCGGACCCCCTCTCTTCTTGTCTCGTGGGAAGTGCCTAGCTGGACCACCAGGCTGTCTGGACCGCTGGTGCCCAGGCAAAGCTTTTGACATGTTCTTGGGCTCAGACAGTAGATGATTTTTGCTGGAACTTCATTATCTCAAGTGATCAATGAATTAAGAACACAGCTTCTGTCAGAGACTGTAGTAACACTTTCAAACTGACAAAGTGTGTGTTTTTCATAATAGTGTCCTTTTGGCTGTCTATTGACCTCTTGGAAGAAGGAAGTAAAAAGCTCTATAGTCAACAGTTTTAAACTACTTTTGACGACTTTAAAATGCCAGTGTTTTTCTTAAGTAGTGGTGTTTTGAGTTACAGTAAAACTTTTTTCAGGAATATCTTTTTTCTTTTGCAGTAGTAGTATTTCTCTGGTCAGTGTCACCAGCTTTTTAAACAAAGGTATTTTTACAGTGGTAGTAACTTTATTATTGTAGGAATTTTACAAAAGCGGATATGGAAAGTCCAACTAGAAATACAAAAGTCAATAAGGATTTCTTGTCATTTTAATCTTTTTCAGTTCCCCTGTACAAGAAAATTCTTACAAGGCTTCTTCACAAAGAACATCGGAAAAAATGAACAAGATTTCTAAGAACCCATGAATTACTAAAGTGACGGCGATGTCTTCTGCTCATCTTATATATATATATATATAT
>CM051497.1:16211576-16239539 GCA_028031935.1 Paedocypris micromegethes | reverse complement strand
CTTATATATATATATATAAACAACATAATCATTTGTGTCGTTAGACCCGGTAGATCGCATTTGAAGAGACATTCAAATAGAAAAGTAGATCTGCGAGCCGAAAATATGTGGGCACCCCTGGCCTAGACAATAGAACAGAAAGTCTTCATTACTTGTTTTGCTCGTTTCAGTACATATTTACAAGACCTAGACACACGTATAAGCACATATGTAAAACCCAGTAACACACACACACAAACACGTTTCAAGAAAAGATGCTTCTAGAATGTTGGAAGATCTATAGTTCAGCACTTTCACAAAGGTCATGAGGTTTCTCTCTTATCAGGTTCTGCTGTCCTCTTCACGTGATGGATGAGGTGGTAGACGACATCCGCACACAAACACACACTCATGCGCTTTTTCTGGAAAACCGTTCACGTGGATCTATAGGTTAAAGCGACTCCAAACCTCGGATTGATCCGTCTTCGCTAACGTCTAGCCGCAGCTAATAATGCACTGTCATTATCATAATCACTCACTTCAAGCAACGCTGCGTGAGGAGGGATTTCCTGAGATGGTGGTCTCGGCTCACTTTGGCGTTCCCCAGTGAATTCTTTGCGTTGGAGGTATATAGTTATATCTGAATTATAGAGATGGAGAAAGAGACTGTAAAAGCCCCTATAAACCAGTGCAAAATGGCATGGAAACTGTTTTAAAGTGTTCACTGGCTTTTGTCTTGCGTGCTAGTGAAGATAAAGACCTGCAATGGCAATTTGCATGATTCCCACTACAGAAAGACAGAGGCGCTGGAATTTGGGAGCTATAAAATGTAAAAGATTGATGACATGCCATTATTTCTCTAATGTCATAACTCGTACTGTGGCAGTCTTTCTCTTTTTACTGTAGTAGTTTAGTTGTATTTATATTAGAATAGTTTTTATTAATGACCTGTCCTTCCGAGTCTTGGCATTCTGGCCACTTGGGACAGTATTGAAATTGTGCTCCATATTTAACCCATAGAGCAGGGGTCGGGAACCTATGACTCGCGAGTCATATATGGCTCTTCTGGTGGCTGCATATGGCTCTTAGACAAAGCTTTAAAAATACATAACGTAAAACATTTAAAACTTTCGCCGGTATTTCAATTAATTAATTTCCTGGTTGTCGGCCATACAGCCAATCACAGCTTTCCTCCGGACAACACCATGTTTTCTATTGGATAATGCGTAACGTTGTGGTGACGTCAGAACGTTAACCTGCCTGTCCCTCATTTAATATTCAGTAGTTCGCTACCTAAAACTGTTGCGTTCCAGTCGCGTGCATGCGCAGTACCTGCGTGTCGCTGTACAAACACCGGGCTTCTCGTGTGTTCGCTACAAGTATTTCTTATGCAGTTTTCAAAGCCGCGTGTTTGCAGAGGATGAGTTAATCGCTTAGCATGGGGAAAAAAGTTGTAAAATAAATTCAAGTTTAAATGGATGCCCTCCCGATTTTAAATGTATTTTATTTGTGTTTGATTTATTGGAAATGTATTTGTATGTCTGAGTTTATTCGACTCGGGGGGTCCTGAAAGAGTTGGAACACCTGGATGTGCACCGTGTTTCTGGTCTTGACCGCACGTTTTTGTTTTGTCAGAATTAAAAGTTGAAAACGAGCCACACGAGTATGAAGACATTTTACATATAATAACAGCGTTATCAAAACGAGTTGAAAGACTTGTTGTCCTGCATTTCTTATTGGTTTTACAAATATGCATAGATTTACTTGTATTTAGTTTTAAACAGGTATGGCTCTTTTGGATTTCATTTTTACCAATATGCCGTGTTTATGGCTCTCTCAGCCAAAAAGGTTCCCGACCCCTGCCATAGAGTGAAGTTACACACACAAAACCTAAAACGTCTGGGTGTCTGGTCCAACTCCCCACCGCTACACCACAATGTAGCAATAGTAACTTTTTAAAGAAGTATTATTGTGCAGTACTTTTTCTACATTCATATGTTACCAATTCCTTTTTTAGTATTTTACTAATAAATTACCGTTTATGCTGTAATGTCATTTAATATTATGTTTTAGGTTTTTTTTTTTCCATTGTGATTTTACAGTGAGTTTAACCAGTAGCAGCTTTTTACAGTACATTTATATTTAAGCAGTTTTTTTTTTACTGAGTTGGTTATCAGAAAGATATTTATAGTCTTACTGTATATTTGTACAGTATTATTGTTTTTAGGAAGTAACATTTTATAGTAACAGTTTTACATTATTGGTATTTTACTCACTTTGCAGTTTTTACTTTAACAGTAGTAGCATTTTACAGTAAGTGATTGGTACAGCAGTAGCTTTTAAAGAAGTAGTCCTGAAAAATATCTGAAAGTTGAAATGTTGAAAGATCCAGACTTCAAATCGGAGAACGTGGGCCCCTAAATGTTATGCAGTTTGGATATCAGTCTACAGCAAATTGGATAAACACCACCTTTACAAGGTGACTTGTAAAGAGATCAGACATTGACTGATCTAACAAAATAAAACATTCAAACTCTTGTGGTGTGTGTTGACTCCCGAAGTATGCAGTGTGTTTTACATGAGCTGTAACACAGATTTCTCTTATCAGCCCAGGAATCATAAATACGGATGTTGTAGAGAGCCATGCTGTTTGAGGATCAGTAGATGGTTGTCAGGTTAACTCGAGCTTTCCCTCATGTTCCACTCCGTCTACATTCCAGCCTGCCCATATCCTCATCCTCCCCTCATAGTGATAAGGCAAATAGGCCGCTTTGGCAGCGTCTCATCACCTTACATGAATAGAGACGTGCTGTCTCCACCTGATTCTCCTGCAGAAAAACAGATTGTATTTGATACTTTATGTACCCTGTAAAGAGTATTTTACCAATATTTTACCCGTCACATTGAGGTACAATGCCAGAAATCTGTATGGCAACATAGCTTTGCTGTGGTGGCCTAGTTGGTATTTTAACTAGTTTTTTCTTTTTTTTCAAGGCTTCAAGGAGACAGTCTCAATCCCACACGGCCTGAAGAAGACCCCGATTCCCATGTTTCAGAGCAGGCCGTCCCAGAAATGCCTTGTAATTACGTTGATCTTTTTATCCAGAGCATTGCTTCAATGTTCTAGATTTTTTTTAATCACGTGGGAATTTGGTGTTACGATCACCAGAAAATGTATTTGTTTTAACTTTTAATTTAATTCAATTTTTGTATTAATGTATTTTTGAATAGTCTCTGTGAAATTGCATGCAAACCTTTTGAAAATATATCTTTAAAACTTGAGTCAGGAGAAATCAGATCTCTCATATGTCTCTTCAGGAGCGCCTATTGTGTGTTTTAGGCCTTGTTTTTTTTCTTCCCTGTCTCCTTTGGATCAGGTCCATTACCTGCGGTGACAGAAACCCTGACAGCAGCAGAAGATCTGCAGACAGCCTCTCAGATGACAGGACAGGTAGATTATCCTCACCCAGCCAAGCTCTTCATTATATCACTTTCTCCAAGTCATTAGCGTCTACGGCGTCATTTCCATTGTGAGCACTGTGAGCAAGTCACCATATATCATTTTCCGGGAACGACTGGCCTCAGCATGACTTTGTGTTTGTCTTCATGCTTGTCAGGCGAGAGGAGACGCTCACCTAGCCAAACAATGAATCAGTCCGTGTGTGAAAGTTGTACAATGGACCTCTTGAGAAGCTTTTAGTAGGTGTGGGGTTTGGATGAAAGAGATTCTGGCTGTATACCTGCAGAAAGCAAGCGGGAGATGCATCGTCCTTGCAAAGAATTGTGTTGTTGATAGAAAGGTATTCTTTTCTGTGTGAGAGAACCTTGATACGCCTGCTGTAAAATCCCCTCCTCCATCAATTCTGTCATCAGCATCCACCAGAGACAAAGATATTTCTAATACAAAATATTAGCAATAGTTCATAAAGCAATAGTTTGATGATCTGGTTAGATTTGAAAGGTCAAACCACAAAAAGGTCAGCAAAAAAAGATGATTTATAATGAGACGGCTAGCTTTATTCCAACTGCTCTGTTCAAATCTTTTTTGACGCCAGTTCATGGGAAGTAACTGAACAATAACACAAAATATTGTCGAGTGGGTAAAGGTACAGAGCTTGTTTTGTCTTGTACATCAGAGTTAAAGCTTCAAACTTTTCTAGTACTGGACCCCTTGTTCCCAGTGTAGTGGAATACGGAAGTATTTGGTATTGCCTGTTGTTTGCCTCTAGGATTAAATGAGGCAAACAACATGCAACATGCATTTTTTTTATTCAAAACAAGTCGCTCTGTATCAGCTTAGCGATAATTAAAGCTTAACTATTAACAAGTAAGAATTAAATAAAAGTAGAATAAAAGGAGTAGGGGACCCAGCAGTGAGCCGTGGGGATCACCCTGGCTAAAACTGATCAGACCGTTCTGATTCAGTGAAATCAAAACCCGGCTATCACTCCACACTAAGATTAATTTTGATGACTTTGCTTCTGTCTACGTTTTCCCAAGAAACTTATACTGCCCTGTGAAACCATACCAAATACTAAAGAATGTGGTCTAAATTCAGCAAAAGGCCTCACATGCCTTTTTAGTCTGTTTTTTAAATTCACTCAGAAATATTCTGGCATGTATGCGTCTTTACCTTGGCTTTCATTTTTAAGACCCATCTTCCCCACCATCAACAGATTAAACGCTGTCAGTGAGCAAGTAAGATGGCTAATAATTCCTGCCGGGGATGGTAAGTGTGAGTGCATCAGATCACCTTCTGTGGCTTTTAAAAGCTCTGTGTGCTTGTTTTCTGGTTAATTGCTTACTTTGGGCTTTATTTGAAAGGCAAAAGTGATTTGTCTGGCTAACAGCTCAGTGCTTTAACTGGTCCATGGAGGTTTTATCTTCTCGCCGCCCAGAATGGCATGGAAAACACAACGTAATACTGGAGCTGAGTCACTTCTTAGGGCAACAATTGTCACGGGCTCTATATCTGTCCCGCTCTTCTCTTGCTGTAACTCATGTTGTCGGCACCATAAGTGATGGGTTTGGTTGGGGTGGGTGGAGCCGCTTATGGCTTCCAGATTGCGTTGAGCATCTTGGGCATCTGGCTGAAGATGATGGCCTTTAGATGGCCTGTATTTTTCCTTCATGATCTACAGTTTTTAGCATTTACAGATACAGATTTAAAGACTATTTATATTATACAATTGCCGATAATGAATAAAACATTTTTATTGGGATGAGTATGCATTCTACATTTTCAAGAAAGTGTGGCCCACTCGTCTAATTACAAGGTTTTACCGAGTTGCTTGTTTACCAGTTTTTTTTACCAAAATTTGGCCACTTGGAAAACTTTAGCTTGACCTTATAACATTGAAGGCCTTTTGGGAGTGTGTGTGTGTGTGTGTGTGTGTGTGTGTGTGTGTGTGTGTGTGTGTGTGTGCGAGCGAGAGAGAGCAGTATACGGTTTATATATTTATAAAATGATGACAAATGTGTCCTTTCAAATCTGTATTGTTGCAAAACTAAACCTTTCCTTCGTTATCATCTGGTTTCCTGTCTTGATTTTTCTGAACTGTTTTTCTACTTGAGGAAGTCGTGCGGCTGCAGTTTGAAAGTACAGTGCGTTCAATTCCTAATTTTTGATTGGACCTCCACATTATTAATGAGATGCAGACCGTGTGAAAGAGGGCCGCTGACATGTGGCTTGCATCTGAGCGATAGAGAGGCTTAATAAAACAGTTGATGTTGATATATTGCAGATCTGAAAATACTGGGTGGCTCGCACCACATTAGCTCAAAGAAAATACCAGTTGTTTTTAGTGATGTGCTTTATCGCAGCTCTTGGAATGTCTCGATCCAGTTTCAAGTATCACACATCGATAAAGCACATTATTGTAAAATCAGTGTCATCTAGAAAAACCCCTGAGTATGTTTGAGGGTCTGATCTGCCTAAGTGTTTGTTAGTGTGAGTGAGAGCACAAGCGTGTATGAGCGTGTTTTGAGTGTGTGGGGAGAGTGTATTGAACAAGTGTGTGTGTGTGTGTGTGTGTGTGTGTGTGTGTGTGTGTGTGTGTGTGTGTGTGTTCAGGCTCAATATTAAATGACTCTGATCAAGTGTGGAACCAAAGGTCTGTTCAGGATCTCAGTAATGAATAAATCTGTAGAACATCACATTGCACTTAGACTTACTGGTAATTAATTTGTACGTTGTCCGCATTAAACGCATGACTCGAGGTCACTCTGGATCACTGCAGTGAACAGACATGCTTTTCTCTGTCGTTGTTTTGTTCTTTCAAGGGGTCTGTCGGCCCTTATGGGGCCCAGGAACCTCCTCAATTCAAAACCCAAATGTATTTCCGGCAATTTATAAGATGCAGGCCAGAGTAGCTGACAGACGTCCTCATTTGTTCTGCTGAGGCATCTGGTTCATGTTTCTCACTGGTCGTGAAGTTCTAAAATGTTGTCCAGCTAACATAATATAGTGATAGTACTGACAAATGAGTCTCCTGACTTCTCCAGCCGAAATCTCCACGTCAGCCGTTCTCATATTCTTCATTTCTGGACAGTGCGTGTTCTTCTTCTCTGTCTCTGACTTTTAGGTTGTGAGATTTTTCAGAAATGGATTGATGCAAATTTGTTCTCCAAGTTTCTAGATTGAAAAATACATTTTTTGTATTTTTTTACTTTGGAACTAAATCTGTGTTTGAGCAGAAACTTTGGATGTACTAAACTTTGTACACCGACACTGCTTCTTTTCCCTTTCATCTGTTTGCACAGATATTCAAGTTGATTTTATTGTATTTACATTTAAATGCATGTTTACTGGGCGGCACCGTGGTTCAGTGGCTAGCACTGTTGCCTCGCATCTATGAACAGGTGTTTGAGATTCAACTTCAAAGCCTCTGTGATTGATCAGCCACTCATCCAGGGTGTGTCCCGCCTTCCGCCCCAGAGTGTGTAGGATTGGCTCCAGTTCCCTGTGACCCAGTAATGGAAAAGAGGTTATAAATGGATGGATAATCAGATGACTAAATGGATGATTATTTATTTAGGATATGCTTTTATATAGTGCAACTTCAAAAAGAAAGCAAACAAGGAAAATAAAAAATGTAAATGTGTTTAAAACCTGATTCATGAAATTTGGCATGGAAATGCAAGCAGACCGGGAATTGAACACAGTGTTTGAAACTTAATGGAACACTAGAAGAAAGACAGAAGAAAGTGATTTGCTTCTTGTTCAGTCTGTTCATCTGTAAACGTCTGCTTTTTTCTTCCAGACGAACTTCAGCGTTTCTTCAGAAAACATTTATGAATGCCAAACTGCGTGAACTTTGTTTGCCGCCTTGAACATTAAACACTTTGTTGCAATTAAAGCCTTTGAACTCAATAGAAAAACCACAAGGAAAAGCATAAACGAGACGGATACAATATAGTGGAGAGTTTTTATAGTGGCCCTCCACGTTCTTTAATTTCTTCTCTGGCCAAGCAGCCATCAAACAGACGTCTAACTTCAGCTGGTTTTAACAGCCGAGAGGGAGGTTCTCATCACACCAGAGCTCTGGATCTACAGTGCAGACCCTGAGGCTTGAGCTGGTGGTCTTGGGCTTGGCTTTGTGACCAGTCTGAGCTTGACACGACTGATCGGCCAATTGCGCGAGGATCTTTAGAGAAGTTGGCGCCTGTTTCCAATGAAGCGTGGTGGAGGAGCGTTTCACTAGCTGTGTGTGGTGTTTGATGTGTGGCGAAAAGTCTCCGCAGTTTTCACAGTCAGTTTAATGCCGGTGGAGAGTCAGTGTTGAGTTTCTCTTCACAGGCCCGAGCAGATACCTGAACTGGTTATCAGTGCGCTGAGGTGATTCTGAGCTTTGAGGTGTTCAGGACTGTCGTGCTGTATTTTTAAAATAAACCATCAATCATCTGATAAAATCAATAATATTTTTAAAGTCTTATTCATTCTCAATGTGGACTGATGATTCTGTCCAGCGGTCCACAATTATTACCCCTATAATAATTACCCCTAATCCTTGATATCTTGACCCAAAGTTGTTCCATGAGTAGTGATTTGGCTCAAAAGTTAATTAGAGGCAGATTGTAAGACATCGTTTCTTCTCATCTGAACTATAATAATGAACTGACTTTTTAACAATACTGATTTTTTACAGTAGCAGCTTATACAGTGACTTTTTGCAATAGTATCTTTTTACACTAGCTGAATTTTACAGTAATAGCTCTTAATTGTAATAGTTTTTACAGTACAGTACTAGCTTTTTTTTTTTTTTTTTTACAGTAGCTGAGTTTTACAGTATTGGCTTTTATTGTAGTAGTTCTCATTAATAGTTAAGAGATTTGGACTTGATTAAAAGGACACAGGACTGAATCCCGAAATTGAATTTTTCTTTCGCTTTTTGCCCTTGTCCAAATGCCAACTTCTCACGGATCCTGGTGTGTGTGAGCGCGTGTGTGTGAAAAACTATGTGCCAAGCTTTGTGGTTCTAATTGACACAGAAACCTTACGTTCTTCTTTCGTGTTTTATCTTATCTGTCCACTTCTCTGCAAGCAAAGATTCAGATTCGTTCACTTGCACTTTCACCGCAGCCAGATCTTGACTGGAGTTGCACGCACACATCAGGATCAATGAAGATGAATGTCAAGGCAGACCGCAGCGTGCTGAAGTTAATGAAAATGCCTTCCTAAGCTCTTCCAAGCATTGCTTAAGCTAACAAGCATCTCCGAGAGATTTACAGTGGGTTTGTGTAGTCCACGATGTTTCTTATAACAAAAGCTAGTCAAGCATAAGGAACCGTTTTGGCCAGTACAACAGGGGAACCAGACCAAGCGTTGTTGTCGTCTGTATCTTTCAACAGTTTCAGGGCTCGCTTTAGCTTAGCGGCTGTTTGTTAATGGGAAAGTATTAAAAATGTAAACATTTTATTTTAAATAATGTATGAGCAATAGAAATCATATTTTCTATCTTTTGTTTGTGTTTTGTATATTCATTTTGTATTTATAATACAATATTTAGTAAAACCATTTTTAAAGTTTTTATTGATTGTAGACTAAAAATGTACGTAAGGAAAAAATTCAAATTTAGAATAAAAGTTTATATACAGTATTCATAATATCAAATGATAATTATTTATTAAAAGAAATTATTCTAATTGTATTGTAAATTTACAAGACTGTAACTTCTAAATAAAAATGTAAATAAAGCATTTCATTAAAAAAAACTTTTATTGTAATCATTTGCATAATGCCTATTATTTACTTGTGTGTGTGTGTGTGTGTGTGTGTGTGTGTGTGTGTGTGTGTGTGTGTGTGTGTTGTACCTGTGTGTTGGACTGAACCTCTCCAGATGACTGAAACACAAACCAATGCATCGTGTTGCAATCGTCCTCGTTTCTTCTTTTAATTCCAATAACTTCTCAAAACCATCTGGTCTCCTGTGAGGAAGCATCTACTCAGAGCCGTACATTGCGTACAATAATCATATAAAAGCAGAGATTTCTTACGACTTGCAGTTTTCTGGAGGGAGTTGACAATTCTGGTTTTGAAAAGCTAAAATTGTGTGTGTGTGTGTGTGTGTGTGTGTGTGTGTGTGTGTGTGTGTGCGTGTGTGCGTGCGCTTGCGTGCGTGTGTGTGAGAAAGTGGTGTTTGTAAGCCACTAACAGCCTTCTCAGTAAGTGAAAGGGAAATGTACAAATCGAACATGGCCTGTGCTGCTTGCAGCGAGGAACACATGTTCGCTACAAAGCAAAGCATTAGACATATTTCCCCGTCATTTGTCGATTTTCTTCAAGCCTTCCACCGCTACAGAAACTCAACACACTGTTTGCAAATAAAACCGCTGCGTTGCCCCCATTTCACTTTCATCTCGAACTGTTGTGGCTTTCTGTGTTTTTCTAATTTCTCCTAAAAAAATAATTGGGCCTGGTTATAACGACAGTACCCCGCAATAGTAGTGAAACTCGAGTTCACGGGTGTGTGATGTGTTCTGTTGCAGCGTCACCCTGTCTGGGCAACCGACGTGAAGCCCACCCGAGGCCCGAGCCCTCAGACCACCCGACGCGCTGTGCAGCTTCAGGACTCGCTCTTCTCCAGAGAGCTGGAGAACATGGGCAAACATCTTGCTGGTGGGTGAGAACACCGTACTTCTGCGATTTCATCAGTTAAATGATTTGGGCAAATTTCAGTCTGAATTCGCATCCGAAGACATCACACCAGACGTAACACCAAAGCCACAACAAGAGCATCAACGCCTCATCAAGAAGCAGACACGTCATACATGACACACAAGAGAGAGAAGTGGAGAGATATGAGATGGGAAAAGAGAGTGAGAGAGGGAAAGAGAATGAGTGAGAGATAAGAGGGAGGGAAAGATAAAATGAGAGAGAAAGAGAGATACAGACAGAACGAGGGAGAAAGAGAGAGAGGGAAAACAAGGAGGGAAAAAATGAAAAACAAAAGCACACCAGACTGACACATGAACCCACTCAAAACCGCAAAGAAAGTCACACACTCCAAACACTCTCACACAAACACATGTACACTCATACACACTTAAACACACACTCACTTACACATACACACACACACACACACACACATAAACAGATATATCCACACACACAAACAAAAACAATCATACAGACAAAACACTCATAACACACAAAGTCAAACAAGCAAAAACTAACAACACACTCTGGACTCGTGTGCGCGTGCGCACACACACACACACACACACACACAGATTTGTGCTGCGACAGATCTGTAGTGGGACAAGCTCAGCTGGAATTTTGATCTCTTGGAGAATGGGACGCCGGATGCTACCCTGAGACTGGCAGACACGTGTCACGCAGTGGAGACGGCTCTCATCGCAGCATGTTACACACTCGCAACTCATCAGGTGCACATGAGGTGCATGAGTGTTTTGGTCTCGATGAATTGAAAAATAAATGTAGTTTTTAGAATATAGCCAGCAGAAATGGCAGGATTGTGGCCTTTGGTCCCTGATAGTTTTAAACATTAAAAATCACATTTGCATTTTAAATAATATTACTTGTTCAAGCTTAAATGCCTGAAATCCACACTGTAACAAGCATATATTATGAAAAATTATAGGAAACTCCTAATTGTGAATTAATAAATAAAAATAATTGGACTTGTTCAATACACTATTGTTATCAATGAAGCCTGGTGAGAAACGACTAAATAATGCAGTCAAAATTAATATAATGGACACTCTGATATGGAACAAGCAAGATCTCGGCTGTGCATCATGAAAAGCATTGAATTGAATATAACGAAAAGCCGACTTTGCCAGATATCAATTTTACCTCGAGGTCGGCCTTTCTAACAGACTTTATAATGAACAAATATTGGCTATACTGGACGAGGTCAGATGGTCCTGTATGGGCTTAAGACCCTCAGATAATACTTCAAAAAATCAGGATATCAACTTTGCCGAATGAGAATGGACTGAACTGCCCTGGAAAAAACAAACTTTCTCAAAATCAAATGTTCAAGTTTATTTTTGGAATTGGAACACACTGTATTGGCTCTACTGGATGAGGTCAGATGCTCCTGTACGAGCTTTAAATATATTTAAATGTCTGACTGTTGTGTGTACAGCACTTTGGCCAACTCTTATGTTGAAATTAAGGTGCTTGATAAATAAAGTTGAGTTGAGTTAAATATAGTTGATTAAGATTAAGAATATGGCCTTTACCAGATCGGTAATGAGCTGCTCTGGATATAACGGATAAAACGGTGTAATAAAGTCTGTTGTACATCAGTGGACTTTGTTTGCAGAACATAAGTAGTATTTGTATTTATTCTCTGTTAAACGACAATTGTGGAGAATTTACAGAAATAGATTCACATAATCTAACACACACACACACACACACACACACACACGCACACACACCTACCTACACACAAACACAGTCTGTATCCTTAAAAAATATGTTTGAACGTCCAGTTTGGGTCTGATCCTCAAGCTAGCAAATGAAAGTTTTTGACTGAGTTTTCTCTGATCCACGACCAGAAACACACCAGTCGAGAACCAGTGTACATAGAAGGCGTCCGTCTTATTCCGTGACTGAGTTTGGAGAAAAAGCTTCCGTCTGCCTGATTTTGTTGGATCGAGTTCCCTTGTCTTCAGATGGCAGTGATTGCTGGAGTAGCTATCCTCTCGCCCGGCCTTCGCCCGGCTTCCCTCCGTCGAGCTTTATGAGCTGTTAACGTCTTTGTGTCGAAGGCTTGACTTCTAGTTTTATCTCATTATTAGTGCAATTATGTGGTCAACTAAATCCCCTCGACTCATTTTCATTTACGAGCCGCACAGTGAGCGCGAGGAGAGTCGATGATGGTGTAGTATTGGCAGAAGCTTCTCTTCTCTTGAGATATTCATGGCGCAGGGAAGGGGGAATCAATAAGGCTGCATCTGTTGTGAATGAAGGCTTTGCGTGTTGGAGGTTTAGCGCGCTGCTTCTTGTTAGCTCTCTGTCAGTAATTCCGCGCCACCTCCCTCAACTCATGTTCTTGCAGGGTCCGTGTTTGCTTTGCATTGTTTATGTTTTTTGAACACACACACAACTCACTATAAACACTCACACATTTTATATTGTGCGAACACACACACACAACACACTTGCATTTATTTGGTCCCATTGTTGACCAGAAGTGTAAAGAGTACCTGAAAACCATACTTGTGTAAAAGTTTGGATACTTACTGTAAAAATTACTCTTTTACAAGTTACAAGTCACCAGTTCCAAGAAGACTTAAGTGTCATAAAGTATCCCATTCATCAAGTTTTTTTTTAATTACCCTCATAAAAAATCAAGAAATAATAAACTCTTTATTTATGAAGTTTTACTTCCTAATATACAAATTAAATTTAACACCTCAATGTTTAAAAATGGCAGAACAAAATAGATAAAAAAGAAGAAGCTCAGTCAAACCCAATTGGGAAAAAATATAATTCATGTTCTCGTGATTTAGCTCATAAATAGCATCCAGGACCTTCAGAACCCTGCAGATGGCGATATCACCTCGTCCACCCAAGAAATTAACCGTGGTAGACAAAGCTGCATACATGTCACACTCAATCACAATGTAACAAGTATCGGTAAGTGTACAATCGCATGTAGTGGAGTAAATTAAAAAGAGTACATTTACTCAATCAAATATGTAGTCAGGTAGAGAGTAAAAGTTCCTTATACTTTTGATACTCAGTACCAGTACTAAGTAGCCAAAAACTCTATACTCTATATTGAGAAATGTAACAAAGTCTATTTACTCAAGTACTTTATACCACTACCGTTGACTTACAAAAAAAAATAATATGCCTCACCCCCTCACAAGGTCCCCACAAGTGCCCATAGGGTCCCACTTTGTGGTAAAAATCTAGAATTTGGGCTCCCACTTTAACCTAAATGCCTGTGCGCGCACACAACTCATTTACACATGTTCACTGTGCGTGTGGTTGTGCTTAAAGCAGAGCTGGTCTGTGTGGGAATTTTGAGAACAAGGCATTTGTCATTTATAAGCAGTGTTTTGCTATCACACTTGATTTATCTTCATAAAATATTTTCACAACAAACCCTTTCCATTAGCTGAGTGTTTAGGTGAGAAATCACTGGCGCTGGTTCCTGCATGGGGTTTAATGGGACGCGAGGGGTTTGTAATCACTCTTGGTGGAGAGCGTATACACAACCGTCTGTCACGAAACTTCCACTCAAGTCAAAACCCTTCCTGCATTAATGATCTGGACAATTGACATGTGTTTCACATTTCATGGTAGAAACTGGTTTGCTTGGGAGACAGACATGTAAGAAGGTGAAGTAGATTTGACCTGCACGTGTCGGATGTGTTTTCATCAGATGTCTTCACTTCCTGCTTCTGACGGAGCACACACACACATATCATGAAATGTAGGCGGTCATTTTACTTGTTGTAATAAACACAACAATACCTATTACAAAACCAGTTGCATTTTACTTCATGTTGGTTTTGTTCTGTTTTTCTCCATTTTGTTTGGTCCAAAAGTGAAGTCGTTGGAACCGTTTCTCCTGGATCAATGCTTGAATTGACCCGTGAACCGTGATTCTAATCAGAGCTTTGTGATGATTCTGTTTTTGTCAGAGGTGGAAAAGGACTTGGCCAAGCTGGCGGAGCATGGGAAGCTGAACAGAAGTCCCAATAGCCCTCATAGGAGTTTGCTGTTAACCCCCGTGTCTCACCCCACCAACACACTCCCCGCACTCGGCCAGACCTCCAGACCGCAGTCTCCCAGCAGCCTTTCCATGAAGTCCCACAACACCAATCCCACAAGCTTAGTCCTGGGCCGGACATCTCCCAGCAACCCCAGCAGCCGCACCCAGACTCCTAGTGGTGCCCCCGGCAGACCTTTAACGCCCAACAGTCTCATGATGCGATCGTTCACGGCAAGTCACGGGAATACAGAGCGCGTGTACAGGAGATCGAGAAGCCGACCGGTTACGCCGACCGGACAAATCACCAGGCCGATCCTCACACCACCGGGCCTGAGCACGACAGACTTGTACGGGGGTCTCTGGAGCACACTGACCGAGGTGAACACTAACTTCACACACACACACACACACACAGACACACTCATTGCTGTCGCATCGTAGTATCCCCGACTCAGAGCAATTGGAACATCAGAACTAGTACAAGTTCTGAAACGTTACAAAAACCAGTACAAAGCGTTAATTTATTCATCAGCCAATCAGATTATTTTAAGGTGGGATTCATGATGTCTAAGCAAAAAGTTGAGAAGCTTGTGTTGCTGTTAGATTGATTAGGCTTTAGAAAGATAGGGATGTAGTATTATATACTAATAGTTTAGTATTTGTTTTTCTTGGATTGGTTTAGTTCTTCAAAAGATTGTATTTTGTGTTATAGAACGTCCTTAAACATGGAAACCCGTGTTTCTGTGTTCTAAGTGCAGAAAAAAAGCTTATAATAATAATAGCTTATCTTTTAAAACAGGTACAAAAAGTAGTACTAATTGCACACATATTATAAATACCTTCACTCTCAAGAAACATAATTGGAAACATTTATGGGAATACATAATATGTTAAGAATTCCCCTTCATCCTGATTATGTTAATAATTAATATAAAGGCCATTACTGCTTGCAGCTATAAGTAATTCCTGCATTTGCTTTAAAGACTGAAGTGTATATTCCTACAGGATATATGTCCGTCTCTTTCTAGGATGAGTTTTACCAGCAGTTGCAGGCGGTCCGGAAACCCTGGCGCATTCCCAGCGACACGGACAGTGACTGTTTGGATCCACCGGAGCAGGATAAGTGTAGGATTTCTCAGCCTCTCATCCACTATCCGCTTCTTTAATTTTTACATGTACAGACTTTAAACAACAATTTAAGAAGCCTAAAACATAAACAAAACTCACTTTTAATTAAAATAGTTTAATGGTTTCTTGTTTGTGGCCTAATTAATTGAACAATGTTTACTGCCTGTGTGATGTTTGCAATCCTCAGATTGTGGGTTCGAATCCCACAGAAGACGTTTGTTGCTTCTGGTCGAAGCGTCTGTTGAGTTCAGAAAGTATTTTTCTAACACCGCAAATGAGACGCGTCATATGGGAATTGTTAGGAATAAAGTGAAAATTTCTCTACAGGCCGGTTTATAGGTTGCCAAGTCTGAACTACAGGCCCAATAATGATAAAAATCGGAGCCTTCACTCCCTTGGAAAAGCATGAGTCGGGCTGCGAGAGCCGCTTCCAAGCAGCAGTTTTATGGTTTCACTGAGTCGCAGTTGCCGCATTCGACATATGCGGCTCTGAGGTCGGGAAACATCAGACACTTTAATTATGTTGATCTGGGATCTGATCTGGGATCAGCCTTTCTGCCGACTTTTGAAAGATTTAGGCGCGTTTGGAGTCATTAAAGGCATATTAGTTGTCAGAATTGTGGTATGTCATCATTAATAAACATGGCCAAAATGTTACTAATGTCTCCCTTGGGTCATTACACTGTTAATGACCCCAATATTCCACAACACTGAGGTTTCAGGTCCCGGGTTGGGGGATTAAGTAAGATTTTAATAAGAATGAGAAGCTAGCTGTCCGCTCGCTGATTTAATGGCCCTCTACTATTACTTAAAGCTGAAATACCTGATTGCAAAACCCTTTCGTGAGCCCAAAATGAAAATCTTCTGCTTTTGTGAGAAAGTCTGAGGCTTAGTTGGAAAGAGTTTGGGAAGAGGAATAAGTTTGGGAGAAATGCTTGTTCCAGTCTGGATGAGCTATAATATTTCTCCTCCAATGATTCTGGCATGCGTTTGGAACACAAGCCCGGCCACGGATTTCTTCCAAAGCCAAATTTTGTAAGCTAAAGGCCTTTCAATTGTTGATTGAAGTGACAGTTTGAATTTGGCTGGTAATATGGCTGCAGTTGGGCCGATGTGCGGGTGATTTAAAGATGCTGGTGAGGACGGTTGGTGGTGCCAGTCACTGAACACCGCAAAAAAACTTCATTGACACTGTATTTTGGCTGCATTTTTTGCTATTAGTCTTGCGCCAACACGTTTCTGAAGGCAAGAACGTCTTCGGTGGAATCATGTGAAAGTCTGATCTTCGTTCATTTTGTAAAATTATTTCTTGTTTTTAAACTAATCTAAAAAAATGTTTAAATCTGTGGTAAAAAAAAATGTTATGCTTAATATACTAAATTTCTGTGTACATGTGTATGGTTGGATGGATAGATATTTTTAGATTCATACGTGTGTTTACACAGGTAAAACATGTGTTTGTGTGTGTATACAGTACATTTGTAGAGTGTGTCTCGTTGATTTCTGTCTGTCTGCTCGTGTAGGTAATCCGAGTGGAGTGAGAGACGGCAGCAAGAGATCCGTGTTTTCAGGTGCGAGTTTAGTATCACACCTCATGATTCATTAACATTTGCATTTCTCCATCCATTTTCTGCTTTTCCATTTCTGGATCACTGGGAGCTGGAATTAAGCCCTGATTAGTGGCCAACCAATCACAGACACAAACACAAGCATTCAGCCTCTCACTCGCATCTATGGTCAATTTTCCAGACTCCTCTGCAAGTTCTTGGACTGTGAGAGGAAACCGGAGACTCAGAGGAAACCCATGCAAGCATGCAAAGACCCCGACAGGCCCTCGAGCATGAATCTGGAAGCGCCACCATTCCGTCGTTTTCCTTTCAGATGCTTCCCTTTTGCATTACAGCTCAACGTTTGGCCCCGGTTTTCGGCTCCTACACTGAATGTACGTTTTAGAGATGGGTCATGTTCCTAAAAAGCAGCGATGTCCTCAGGAACATGCTGTCTAGACTCTTGTCAGAAATGACATCAATTACATGCAGACTTGCTTATCTCACTTACAGGTGCTGATGCGATCGCAGACCCGAAGTTAAGCAAAATAATTTAATACACATTTTGCTGACTATCAGAAGTTCTGCAGTCTAATGGAGTTTATTTTTCGTTTGAAATATTCAGGATTATGAATGTTCTTAGTTACAAGAAGAGCCTAATGATTAGTGGGCAAGCCAACAGAACCGCAGTGGCCAGGAACCAAAGCAAAACACAAGCGTCATGCTTTTGCCGGGACTCAAACCAGAAACCTTTGCCCTGAGCCCCAGTCGAACCAGTGAAAGCTATTTTCCATTCACCTATGAGTCAGAATGTCACTTTATCTCCCACAATGCACCGGGGTGGCTTGAAAAGAAGTCTTGTATTTTGGAAAGAGGCCGTTTCTATTGACTTAGCTGGGAGCCGCTCAAGCGTGTGGCCCGTCAGAGTCACAGTGATGACGAAAGTGTCTCCTCTGCGGTGGGACTCGCCGTGCCCAGCCGAGGTTTTACAGTGGGACCTGTATAGTTTAATGGAGCTTAGAAGCTTTGTGGTGGAACCAGGCTGACCGACCCAGAGCTGGGTGCCGAATCTTCCGAGCGCGCGCGTGTGTGTGTGTGTGCGCATCACGACACAAGCTCATTTTCCATTCTCACATTTGTCTCAGAAATCTCTGAATATTAAATGGTATTTTCATGCTATGTTTAAATCTAAATGAATGGTGATGACTGAGGTCACGATGATTATTAGTGGTTGTGTGTGTCCAGGCAACCGTGTTTTTGTGTGTTCCACAGGTTTGTGATGGTGTGCACAGCGGACGGCGCCGATCCATCATTTATGCAATATAAAGGGGCATTTCAGTTGTTATGTTGTTAGTTGTGCAAGAGACACTTATTTTTTTAATTTTGATCCAAAGCAAGATTGTGTACTTTTCCACAGAGGCAAATATTTCTTAGAACTCTGTGTTTTATTCCATTTTAAGACGATAGAATGCAATGTTTACCATGGAAACACACGCCTGCACTTGAATCGTATGTCTGTTCGCATGCCTCTTGTTTATTAAAACCTATTTATCGCTGCCTTGCAAAAATAAATGAAAAAGTGAATACAGAGGACCATGTTGAAAGCCAAACACTGCTGTCGTGGTGAGATTGGATGAAAGTTTTCTAGATGTTAGTGAACGGGCTCAGCACTGCCCCTGCTGGCCTCAGCATGACACTGTCTCGTTCTGACATCATGTCTGATGAATGAAATGTTTTTTTGTTTTACCCACAGAAGGATATGTAGCCTGTTATACACCATGTTATATCCTTGTTTAATGCAAGATGAGATTAAAATGAATGATTTGGTACTTGTGTATTGGAGTTGGAGTCACCAAGCTTTTGAATTTTATTTATTTATTCATTTTATTTAAATTTTCTCATTGTTTTTCATTGATTTTCATATTTATTTGATGATTGAATATATCATTATCTAATACATATTTGCATGTGGGACAAATCTGATAATTAACACTACATAAATCCACAGTTGTTTAACTTCACAATTTGACTTTTGTATTGGTCAAAAACTTGTATTGGTCACCAACTTATCACAGAGCTGGACACAGAGAAATACAATATTTTCACAACGGTGTTACTTTCTTCTTTTTCAAATTTTTATTATTAATTTTAATCAGAAAAACACTATATACAAGTCTATGTAAAAAAAATGGTCATTGTAGCTGTAAATGTCTGGTTTTAAGGCAGTTGTGATCTAGTGAAAGGGAATTAGACTTGTGTCATAGAGGATGCGGGTTCCAACCTGTTCTAGTGTCCTTGGGCAAGACCCCAACATGCCCCCTGCATGCTGTTCCTTGAGGCTGCCCACTGCTCCGGATTTGTGTGCGTTCACTGGTCGGATGGATCAAATGCAGAGACCCCAATAAGGGATTAATAAAGTTTCAGTTGTTATTATTAATATAGGGGAGCAGCTTGACCGTCGTATCTTACGCAAGGAATGTCCATTCAGCCAATCCATCTGGTGAGAGGGGCTTCTAGAACCATGAGGTGAGCGAATTAACATGGAAAGAATCTGCAATGATTCTTTGACCAAAGCAATATTATATTTTTTATAATTTATATTTACAAATCATGGTCCAACTCATTATTTACAGCCTTTGACCCCAAACACACACACACAGAACGATCACTCTACACGTCCCCAAACCTCACACTTGTTCTCCCAAATCTTCACACTCTGCTGTGAACTATAAGACTGCTGATTGCAAGGCCCCGTTCCAGTAAAACGTTACAAAAAAAGCACCAATAAAGAATGGTCATCAGCTTCACGCAACATCACATCCCACAACAGGAAGGAAGCGGGATGTGGTTCAGGCTTGTGACTCAGTCTTCCCATCACAAGAGCTTAGAAGAAATAAAAGATATTTATTAGAAAAAATTTCAGTTTGTGGATTTCGACAAGTAACTGATTCCATGTGTTTTTCTTCTCAGAGGAAGTTTGTGTTTGCTGTAAATAATGTAAGTAACTAAATATATTCACTGGTGTAAGTTATGGTGAACAAATACTGTAAAAAAAATACAGCGCCTTATGAAGCACTTTAGATTAGGACAGAAGGCTAAAATCCCACAGGACCTTCGCTCTCTTTGAGACCACCACAAGACAAAAAATTGAGACCAAGTCAACAATATTTTTTTGAAATCCTGGTTTTGATTCTTCCAACATTCTGACAGTGTGAGTCAATCTGCATAAAAAGAAAAACCTGAAGCTGAAACCATGATTTGTTCATCATGTCACTTCTGCTTGTTTATTGCATCTTTTCAGCATTAGTCTTTCTCCACAGAACCACGTAAAAGTCCAAATATGATCACAGTGGAAAACAAACGGTCGTTCCGCCGTAGTGGAAAGTGAACGGCCAGCCATAATGATTTTTCTGAACTTCTGCTAATTCACTTTCTTCAATTGATGTCTATCTGATTGCCAAAATCCCATCCAGGGGATTTTATTTTATGTTGTTTAACTTTTTTTTTTTTTTTTTTTAACAAGAGACAGAATACACTGATGTTTGTACTCTAAAAGTAAAATCTGACTTTTATGATGCCATATACTCTGCGCAAAGTGAAGCGTCCTGTGGCAGTCAGAGAAAGTTCTGGAAGAGCGAGAAGGACAGGTAGAGACGGAGCGCTGTGCTGCACATGTGCTGTCAATTTAAAGACTGAACTAAAGTCAACAGCATGGCTGAGGTATGGGAGACTGGGGTGACATTTCTCACAATCCCTTCATAATTTATAGACAGCTACAAATCTCCCCACCATCTAACGGAACATACTGTACATGTGCCAACAACAATATTGTTCAGTCTGCTCGTATACACCCAGTGTCTCTGACTCGCTGATGCACAGCCATTATGTATTGATGTTCGGAAAGATGTCATTAAAATCTACAATTTATAGACAAATTATAATTCTTACATGACATTTACAGATCATTTTATTGATAATCTGTTTTTGTGAATTTGTGGTTCAATTGGATTTGTTTGCGTACAATCCTTTAAAGTCGGATATTTAGGATAGATTTGTATTTATAAAGAAAAAAGTTGTGTTGTATAGTTTCATGAGGTTTAAATTACACGAATCATATATTAGAATAACTCGTACATAATTATATATATATATATATATATATATATATATTTCTATATATATATATATATATATATATATATATATATATATATATATATATATATATATATATGCACGTATAAATATACAACATATATAGCGTTGTATACTGGTTTGTGTTGAGTAGTAGTCTACTTTATTATGTACCAATATTTTACAATATATTAAAGCTGTTTTTAATGTTAAAGTTGCTTGTGTTGTTTGTTACTCACCATAAAATTACACGTTGGTTAAATAAAAAAAATGAATAGTCTCTCCATACTTAACCAATACACCGCGACCTTGACTGAACTTTTAACCTGGAACTTTCAAGATGGCCGCTTAGCGCGCGTTCGTCGTCGGCTGCCAGTCGCCATGGAGTCGCGCTATTAGCGAACATCGCGAGGTAAAGTCGGCGTTTAATGAGCTTAACCGCTTCCCAGTTCGGTATATTAACCTGGACATTTCTGCGTCGTCTTTCTCATCATTCTGGTCTGGATTCACATCCAACTATCACCGAGTGAGTTTTTATTATCGTTAAGAACTTGTTTAGCACAAACTCTCTACTAAACAATACTAGGGCATAACTAGTTCACAAACACTTGTTTTTTAACTAACTAGTTAATTGTCTTTTTTCATCATACATGTCTTTACTAATTTTTCTATTTTTATTGTTCAGTGTGACTTACTGGTCTGGATAAATGGAACTTTAACGTATATATACATGAGTTAATGAGTTAAACGTGCTTCATTAATTATAAGCATAGGGTCAACGCAGGAATGTTTTCTCTCTTTGTTTCTGTTTTATTTTAGTTTATTGATGCTAAATGGTTAGTTTACTTTGATCTTGTATAAACTTGTCTATACTTTGTTTTAAAAATGTGCATTTTACAAAAGCCCAATCATGTGCAGACGCATGCTTGCAGTCCGTAAGAAGTTCTAGACTTCATGAAAACCTTTTGAGTTTGGCCCTAAATTGACGCTTTTTCTCCAAACTTTTGAAATGCTATATTTAATATAGGATAAAGTAAAATTAAATTTCGTTTTATCATTAAGAACAAACCATGCTGATCTGGAAGGTCCACTCCAGATCAAGTGATGTACAAAAAAGACGGGTGCTGAAGTGAGTGAGCAGGTGGTCTGAGGTGGGTGCTTGGTAAGGCAGTGGGTCGACTGGTGGGTTTGCGCTGTTTTACCAGTTGAAATATTAACAACGTAACAACAAGTTCCAAGAGCAAGATTTACAGTATCTGAGGTCAAGTACCGGTAAGTAGGAATGAGTGTTGCGTCTGCGCTTCACCGTGAATGTTTGTGGTCAGTAGACCAATGTGAAGTATTTGGATTGGGGGTCCGTGGCCGGGCGGATGGTTGTATAACGAGTGTGTGTGACTTAAGTAGGGGGTTGTGTGTGTTGGCAGGCGCTCTCATGGATTTTAGCACCATGTCTATGTGAAGAAGAGGCAGAGGAAGGTCTCCTCATCCGGCAGGGACGTGGTGTTCTCGTCGGGGGGTGAGGAAGCTTATTTGTGCTGTCTGGTATGTGTTGTGGAAGATGGATTGGGCTCAATTGCAGCTCACTTGGTTGATGTGGTGATGGTTCTATTGAGTGTGGAGGACTGATGTGGTATTGTCGCTCCTCTTGGACATTAAAAGCTCTCTCGACAGTAAAGTGGACCACTGTCAGTTGTATTCCCCTTACCGCAGTTTGCCGTTTTATTGCAAGTGTTGACAGAACTGGACGAAAATCTGCCATGGTTTTATTTCACCTTTTTATGAAGATGTACTTCAGTGCAAAGTGCACATCTGGTTTTTTATTAAAGCACTATTATGAAATGGCCTGATGTTTTATTCAGCTTTTAAGGGTCCAGGACCCCACAATTCATGCTCAACATGTTCACCCCTCATTGCAGTTCACTGGTGTGTAGACTCGCTGCATCTCCGCTGGATCCAAGTCGATCTGTCCAGCACAAAACAAGTAGGCTTGGTTGCTAGTAGTTCTCAGGACCCCCCCTCCCCATAGGAGCTTCCTATGTACTGTGAGTGTGTGTGTGTGTGTGTGTGTGTGTGTGTGTGTGTGTGTGTGTGTGTGTGACCTTACACCTCAAAGATTAAAAAAAGTAAGGTGAGTGAGTTTGTCATTCTGGCCACAAGGGACCGTAATGAAATTGTACTCTGCGTTTAACCGTCCATCGAGTCATGTATTTCACAGGTTCGGGAGGCATGTGGTGGCCAGTGTCTTGCTCAATGACACTCCAATATAGAACCCACCGGATCGGGATTCAAACTTGCTACTTGAATCATCCAACATCCTACCGCTGGGCCACAAATGTTGTGTTGTGGCAGTCTTCGCTGAGCGCTAGGCGTTTCCAGTCAGACCTCCCACCCAGATGTCGCAGGTTCGAATCCTATTCTGATGGGTTCTACAACTAGTTGTCCTTGAACCCACAATTTCTATTTGACTTCTAGAGGCCATATTGACTAAAATCATCTCACATCTTTCGAAGGAGCCGCTTGGTCTCCACAGTGATTTAAACCTGACAAAACGTGTGGAAATTGTGAAACTCCAGCGTAACTGCAAAGTCTCTGTGAATCTTGGAATGCTGCCTTTTCTAGTCGTTTTGTTTGAGTTCTAGTTCTAGAGTTCTGTGTGATCCCTGACCGGACTTGACTCTTAGGCTTGTTTACAAACCACAATTGGTTCCACACACCAGAACCAAAACAGCGCTGAGCACAACAGGGTGTAGTTGACTTTTAACAGCTTCCTGGCGGAAAAGCGGCTTCAGCTGGCCAGCACCTGACGAGGACGATGCTTTTGCCTTTGTGGTGATCAGTTGGAGAGCGCCGAACCTTGTGGACTTGTCTCTTCAAGCTTTTTTAACCAGAACAGGATGAATGAAATTGGCAAAGCAAGTTCCTTCGGGCTGAATGTAGTGCTTTTCCTGCTGGGCCAAGATGTTGTGACACCGAGCTCGAGGCGTGTGTTCTCCTGTTCTCATGAATCTATCGCCAAGCGTCCAAGCGAATCATAAAAGTGATTGGTCATTGGGTGTGCTAGGTCTCGGATGAAACACTCCCTGTATGTTAGATTCATCCGTCCGTACTGATTTCCTCTCCAGGGCCACCCAGAGCCCCACTGTGATTTATTTGAAGGCGTAATGGCTTTGCCCCAGTCCACTTCCTCTGGATCGCGCAGGTCATCTGAGATTCGCGGAAGAAGCTCGACAGAGTCATGTCTTCTCAAGTGCTGAGCTTGTGCCATAAATTTAATTTTGATTTAATTCGGTTTAAGGTTTTGCTTTGTTGTCTTCTGACTAAATCTGAAAGTTTGAAGTGACAAACTTCCTGGTAAAGTAAAGCTTTGTTTATTCTTTCTCTGCATTTTTTTTTGTGTGTGAGCGAGAGGGATTTATTTGCGATTAATGTGTGTGTGATTAATGAAGTCTCACACTTTATTTGAAGGTTCAAGCAGGCTTCTAAAGCGCTGTCATGTCCTTATATGGCTGCTGGGTGAGAGCGAGGATCGTATGTTCGCGTGTGTTCAGGTTTCACGTTTGGCACGCTAGTTCTCTCACCATTGGCTGGCAGATCGCCGCAGCGGGGGGAACGAGGACCAGGCTTCCCATCATCCTCTTCCTGTCAGTCTTCATCACAGGGCAGGACATGACCACACAATGGCCGTGTTTGCTCAATCTATCCAAGCCAAGCTGCTCATTTGTGGAAACTGAACTTTCCCATCGCTGTTTCATCCAGTTTAGTTGGATGCTTTCAGTGGAGGCAAAACAACGAGAAACTTGTTAGAGGGACAGCGGTTTAGTTTTACTCTCTTCGTGTTCTTTTTTTTTTCTTTCCACATTTTTCACAATTAAAATAGAAATGTTTGTGTGTATTTTTATCAATAGTCGTCATTTTATTGAACCACATTTAATTTTATTTACAACTTTTTTTACAGCTTGCAAATCTATAGATGCATACAATAACTAAATTATTTGTACAATAACTAAGCAATTAAATGCTATGCTACTATAACAAAATGATAGGTAAAATGAAACTTGTTCTGCTATAAAGTTTTCAAAACATTTAATTTTACAGATTTAACAAAGTTAATCGGAAGCACTTTATAATAACTACACCTTATTTAGCATTAACTAAGCATGAACAAGACATTTATTAATTGTTAACAAAGTATGAGTAGGGCATAACATACTTAGTAACACGTTTGTTAATGAACATCAATTAGAGGTTTTGTAGCGGCGGGAATTGTGCGTGGTGCGCGTGACTTTTAAAAAGGCGGCGTAAGTGGTGACGTCACTGCGTTTGAAGAGCATACGCGCGGGTTTCAGACAGTCTGCGACTCGGCGACACTGCCACAGTGACAGTAAAGATGTCCGTGCTTCTTACTCTCTGCGCTTCAAATGCAGCACCGCGTTACAGTACCTCCACTGTTTGGTACTATTTGTAATTTGTAAATCGTTTTTTCTTTGCGCATTTAAAATGCACCCTATTTGATCTGGTACTTTAGTCATTTTGTGTTGACTAATATACAGTGAGCCATGTTTCACCATCTTTCGTTTTGTTTACAGTGTAAAAGTATTAATAAATGGATTATGTTCAATATCGGTGTCTTGGTTTTGATCTTTCCAGAGCTCAACAGGACACGTAACCCTTTTGGTGTTTTCTTCATCATTAGTTAGTATGCCCTACTTGTTTCTTATCAACCGACAAAACCACACTCTTAATATTGACCTTAAAAGTTGTTGTTTGTTTGTTTGTTTGTTTGTTTTTTAATTTACAAATACAATTTGTCATAAATACAATAAAAACTTTTTTTATTCATCTCATTCCCCAACATATTTATTTTGAAGAAATTGCTTGTGAAAAAACGTAATTTTAAGCTCCCCTTTTGAGATAATTATTCCTACTCTTTAAATGACGCTATTAAATCACAAGACCAGCAATTATAATCAGCAACAGTGTGTTTGCAGGAAAACGATGCTGTAAAAGTGAGGAAAGGACTCTCGGCCTCATTCAGACACAATATAAATGTGTGACTTCAGAATGTGAGGTGCAGCAGCTCCCAGAGTTGCTAAGCTGGTGGAATGGCGTGTTTGCTGATGTCGGGAGCGCTGGGATGGAGGATGGTGACGCTGGTGGATGTGCTGACCCGAGTCGTCTTTGTCTTGTTCTGTTCATATTTGAGGAGCTGTGGCAATTGAGCGCTGAGAGAATGGCCGCATTTTTGCCCAGGATAGAAAAGCTTAGAAATTAAACTGGGGGTCTATAGGTTTAAATGAGGTCAGTGTAGCCTTTCCTGAATTCACAAGTGACAAACGCAGCCTTGTTTATCTTTGCTGGGTTTTTATGTCCAGTTCCACAAGGATTTCTAGTGTTTTTTTTTGTTTGGGAACATCTGATTTATCTTGGCTTGTTTCACAGTTGCTTGTTTCAGTTGGTCTACTTGTTTAGATTAACGCCACACAGTACCGGGTTTCCCACAGTAATCACAAAAGAAACAGTGAAAATCTTTATTTAATAAATTGCATGTTTTAAATTCCATTTTTTTTTTCTTTCTTTTGCTTGGTCAATTGATGATATTCTCTGTGGTGGCACAGTGGTTAGCTCCTCACAGCGAGGAGTAATTCATGTTCTCTTCATGCTTGCGTTGGTTTCCTCTGTGTTTCCAACAGCATGCTTTGCTGACTGACTCTGATTGGTTGACCACCAATCCAGTGGGTGTCCAGTCTCTCATTTAGTTGCTTTGGGAAAAAGGCGTCTTCCAAATGACTGTAAAATAAAGTACAGTACTGTACAGATCCAGATGAACCAGAAATGGAAAAAGTGGTTTGGTAAAAGGATGGATGCATATTGGCAAGGACTCCCAATTCTTTTACTTTACTTTACAGTCATTTGGCAGACGCTTTTATCCAAAGCGACTTGCAAAATATTCTCCCACGTCTCCTTCTTTTTTAGTGAAACTAAACAAAACTCCTCCGCACGTCTGAGTCATTTATACAGACACGTCGATGTGGATCATGGATTATGGGTGTTTTTATCTTTGTTTGAAATGGGACGGAATCTTCTGGCAATGTACAGTAGATGAGGAAACTTTCAAGTAATTGAATGTGAAAGCAGGTTTCATGCTAAATCTCAAACCACCTAAAAGTTTCCCAAGTTATTTTTCTTCAATGCTCGGAGTCTAAACTGGTGAATGTTGATTCTGTTCCATCCCGCTGTGGGACTAATAAAGGATTTTTCAATTCAATTCAATTCAATCTTTTTGACAGGCGTGCCTTTTATATGATAATTAAAATTATTGACACTACAAGTGACAATTTTTGTGTTCACTTCAATTAAACGTGTTCGACAGTAATAACTGAATTTTTCCACTTGAAATTAAAGCTTCTGGTTACATTTTGGCTTTACACTTTCTGATGAAGTTTTTGTGTCTGCGATTTTTCCGCAAGGAACTTACTGTCAGTATTTAGCACACGAGCAGGACAATGATGCTCACTCCCTTTTATTCTCTTCCTCCTCCTCCCGCTAATAAAATGCTAATGCCACAGCGTAACAGATGAAAGGGATTTTGATGAACAGCTGTTTTTGACCCCCATGTTCTTACATTTCTACAACTGTTAGAATTACATTTTTGAAATCCTTTATTTTGATAATGATGGGTGCTTTTGAATTACAATTAATCTGACCAAGGTCAGTGTATGAGTGAGTGCTAGTAGTTCTAAAAAGATTGAAATACAATAATTATTACAATGCCTAGAGGTATAGGAATTCATACAGCAAAAATTGGAAATTCAAATTAAATCTAAACATTTTAAGAAAGGTTTTGTATAAAAAAAAAAACACATTGATTTAAAATATAAAACTATAATAAAATATAAAAGTATATAATCAAAATATTTGGCAAAAATAATTAATTACATTTATTCAAATAAACTAATATATATATATATATA
>CM051497.1:16166745-16211564 GCA_028031935.1 Paedocypris micromegethes | reverse complement strand
ATATATATATATTTTTTTTTTTTTATTATAATTTTTATTTTTACTTTTTTAGTTACTACTTTGTATTAAAATAATACAACAAAAACAATAAAAGGAAACAATTCATTGAATTTTATACGAACATACCCTGGATATTTAAACCTGATTTGTTTCTTAATATCTTTTTTAAATTAAACTGGCAGTGAATGTAAGAATAATCAAAAAACATTTCAGATATTCACAATATGTCTGATAGTTCTGTTATCTTGCCATCGGTTTTCCTCGGTGATCACAGTAAATCAGTTTTTTTTTGTCTGGAGCGCACAGAGCTGCTGCTGGCAGGTTTTATGTACCTGCTCTGAACTGTAGTGTCCTTGTTGGTAACTGAGTCATTAATGCGCTTTTCAGACATGCTGTAGGAAAGGCGTGATGCGTCCGGTCACACCCGCTACTGAAGAATTTAAGTGCCCGTAAAGTCGAGGCTGGTCCGCGCTCGACCCTTGGGGAGTTTCTGAAATAGCTCCAGTTATAAACGTCCACAACGTATTTCCATTGTGTCTCCTGGCACAATTCCATTGCTTTTACCAAGCACTGACCAACATTTGTTTGAATATAGTCTGAGTTTATTTAACTGGCTTGAGATTTATTGTCGTCTCAGCATTTGCTCATATTTCCCGTGTGGTTAGATGTGTTCTAAACATTTAGACGTCTGGTAGCCAACTTCTAATGGCTTCATGAAACAAGCTATTTGTGAGTTTTAAGAGGTGATTAAAAGTCACCATAATGTCAGATTTAACTAGACTGTCGGTCGGGGAAAACTTGTTCAAATCCGAACTGGAATCCCATTATTCGTCTTCAGTTTAGCAGTAAATCATTTTACACGACAAGAAACCATTCCTCATAGACTTGACGCCTTCTGTTAAAGGCCAAATGTGTTTAAATACTAATTTGCTAGCCTTTGATTTTCAGCATTTTTAGAAATTGTGGTTCTGCGCTCTGTGCAGTTATAGAAATACATTTTTATTTCAGCCAAATGATGCTTTAAAAGATTTACATTGTTAATATCAGCAGAACACTTTCATTCATTCTTCTTGATGGTGACCTGCTGATAAGGCCATTTAAAACCGCCATTTCCTTCCTTGAAAACACACGTTAGCACAGGGTTTATTAGCCTGCTAACACTCCCTGCTTCAATTATGTCATAATGGATCTTGTGTGACAGGTGTGTTTAGTAGTTTACAGTCGGGAAAAGCCTCTGTGAAACCCCGTTTAAGAGCGGCCAATAAACATCCGCCGTTTCCCAGCATTCCACACACTCATTGAGTGAGTCAATTATTCACTGCCAATCTCACCATCAACAGGGACTTTATGTTTATTCTCCAGAGTGTTCGGAAAGTCTATTTTCTCTTGTTCAGAGGTGTAGGGCTTTTTGGTTTAGTACCTCGGATTAAATGATCTGAGCGTAGAAGTAGACCGGCGCTATCTGTTAAAAACGGCGGCAACGTAATACACTCCAGACAAATAGAGGGTTGCTAACGCTGCAAACTAGCCAGGATAGAAGGCTTCTGGGAGCCATCAGAATCCATCTTTCTCGGAAAGACATCGCAGCCTGGCGACAACTCCCTAGGATTGAGTTTATTTCTACACTCATCTGAGCATACAGTGTCATGCACTGAAAGAAAGGGAAGAGACTACTTATGTTTTCGCTTGGGCTGCTGTTCACTATGAAGTATTCCAGTTTTATAATCCAAAACCACTTGGGTTGCACGGAATGTTGCCTTCCCCATTCAAACACCACCTTCAGCATGATTCACGCCTGGAGATTGGATCTGGAGCTGACACATGCACACACACACACACACACACACACACACACACACACACGCACACACACACACGCGCACGCACAGACAGAGGATGCTTTTGAGCACGCACCCATGCACCTTTACAAAATAAACCTGCATGTTTCTGGGTGGAAGGAATGGAGGAATGTCGGAAATGTATCCAATCTGTTTTCACCATCCACAGTCACTGTTTTGTTTGTCAATCTCCCCCAGTTACAATTTACTGGAAGTTTCAAATAAAAGATAAAGGAAACTGCTTTTTTGCCCTATTGGGAGATTAGAATCTTGATAATTTCTCTTTCAAGATAATGATTCTTCTTTAAATTTCTCTGCTATGATAAATTAAGAAATTTCTAAATTCCTCATTCCTTCAGGATGGCACCATGCGTCAATCCTGACTGTATTTACTCGATTATAAGTCGAGGATTTTTCCATAAAATTTTGGGCTCAAAGTGTGGGGCTTGACTTATACGCGTGGTCTACCGAAAAAGAAAATATTTTAATCAGTGCGCAGATATTTCACCCTTTCTCACAAAAATAAACACAAGCGCGGTAATGAAATGAACATTTATGACGCAAACTAAATACAGCTTTCAGAACACGGCACAACCCATGCAAAGGAGCACTGACTCCGCTGGCCGCTGCTCCGCGCTCTCACAGACACTTAGACACACACACACACACACACGCACTGTCGCACACTCTTTCGGCTCAACTCTCTTCTGACTCTAGTCTCTCTTTGGTGTGGGGCTTCACAAACTAACGAGTCACACGGTGGATTTCGAACGTTGTATTTATTCCCAAAACACAAGTTAGCTTTTATTATTTCTACAAAGAGCATCTGAACAGGTGTTCTATCATTATAACACCACTTATAAGCGGATCGACTTATAACCGAGTAAATACGGTAACTAAATAATTATATTACAATAAGCATTGAATAGGAATATTTTCACATTTTATTCCCACGGAACAGGCAATGGACCTTTATTTACAATGTCAGCTAAATATAAAATTATAAATTGCTTCCCTCTATTGCTTTTCTAAAATGATCGGAAATAATTCGCAGTGTCATTTTCGGCCTGTTCATAAAAATACGACCTTGAAATTCACCTTGAATTGTGTCACAAACTAGGGTTTAGGGCTGCACGATTAACCTTTATCGAACCGATATCGCGGTTTTAACTTCTGCAAATTCCAAACCGCAGGAGCTTGTGGTTTTTTACCCCGCCTCTGAAGTTTGAGTGACACGCCTATTAGCCAATCAAAATAGTCGAATCTCCCGATACTGACTTGCTGACCAATCAGAAATTAAAACAAAACAAGGTTTTAGAGGTTGTGAGCGTGCGCGCGACTCATATAGAATAGCTAACGGCGCATGCAGCAATGAGCGTAGGCACTTTGAGCTCTTGGTCAATAAGAACGGTGGAACTTTTTTGGAGCTTTTTTTGGTTTTGCGAACAATGACGTGGAGCGAAAGACTGCCAGTGTAAAATGTGTCAACGTGCATTTTCTGCCAGTGACAACATTGTTTGATTTAATTTCAAATAAGTGATATATTTTTTTTTTCTGTGTTTCAGGCTGTTAAAATAAAAAACAAATGACTAAATGGTTGTTTTCCATTCTTATATTTTGGGATTTAGGTTGAGGTACTGAATTTATTAATCACAAAGCATCAAACAATCTCATTACCTCAATCACTTTGTAAGTAGTTTATTTAACTGTGTTGTAAAAGTAACAATACAGTTTATTCATAATTTTAGTTTAATGCACTTAAAAGTACAAAAACCGAAATCGCAATATTTTTCAGAAAAATCGCAAATAGGTTTTTTCTCAAAATCGTGCAGCCTTACTAGGGTCACATACTTGTGACATTTAAACAGGAAACAAAACATAATTTTTAGAGTAGGTAGGTAATAGATTAAAAGTTGGTTATTTCATGTGTAGCATAAGAACTAATTGAGTGTGAGCATTCAGACTTTGAGATTATGGCCTGAATAATTCTTCAGTTTTGCGTCTTCCTGAAGATGCTCCGCTTGAAGGTACCACACACCAGTGGTCGTGAGTGAGTTGAGATCAGAAGACGTGTGCTGTTGTCATCACTGGTGATCTTCGACACTGTTTCTTCACAAGGTCTTGAGATGAGTCTAGATCCTTGCATGGTCCTAATTCGACTATCTCAAGGTCTGATGTTCCCAATTTGGAAAGACTTGATTTGGAATGTGTCAAGCTATTTTTGAAATTTTGAAAATCTGGCTACACTCAAAGGTCAACGCCGTCTTTGTTGCCGACATGTTCAATAATCATTTGAACTTCAGTTTGTGCATTGGGTTAAAAGCCTTAATCTGTGGATTTATCTGATTATGCTCAGACTGGCCTAAGACTGGCCAGCCCAGCGCAGTCGCACATTACTCTGAGCATAAAGCCCAATTCCGTTTGGCCTCCGCACAATATCTGTGCGTTTACTTATAGTCATGAAAATACCTCAGATGCATGGCAGTTCTTTCAGGGGGCTTGCAGTGGTCCGACTCCCTCATGTTTCCATCACTGGCAGCCGTCACAGACCCTCTCTGTCCGCTCTTCTCCCCAGACTTTGGCTGAGAGCTCCGTTAATTTATGACTCATTTCCTAAACAAAATCTCGAGTTTCGGTCGTAAGTGTTCATATCAGTGGACCTCTGGGAGCAGGAGCTTTACCATGGTTTGGGCTGGAGACGGGGCTGACAGGCCAGGCTTAGATTAATGGAGCTCTTGTGACAGAAGCTCACATCTGGAGAGTGATGCGGAGGCCAGACACCTGAGCGGCCACAGTCTCGCTCAGCACGTGCCGAAGAGAACAGAACTGTTCTAGCCATGCATGAGCGAGATGATAGGGTGGAGGGATCGAGGACAAAATGTCTCAGATTTTTTTTTTTTTTTTGTTAAACTGTTGCACCGGATTATGAGCATGGATTGATGTCAATCACTCAATCACTATAAGACAAAATATCAATGAAAGTTCTATCCTTTCTCACACATTTTACATGTTACACACACACACACACACACACACACACACACACACGTACGTTTCAGTTCATTTATCTTCCACAGATGCTATATATTTTTCAACTTGCGGGTCTGAGTTTTAACAGTTTTTGCAATTGATTCAAAGCGTTTTTTGCCTTCAGTAAAACGTTAAACCTCTTGCTGACAACAACATCTAGCTGCTGGAGTTTTTTGGGTAATCAACCAGAATGAGCTCAGAGTTGGTGGCTTCGGAAGAGTTTGACAGTGTTGGTGATAGCCTTGGAATCATCAATAAAAAATTACATATTTGATAGAAACACAAAAATATGGCAAGCCAATTTAATTTTCACAAACTCCGCTGCAACTCTTCATGAAACATTTCTATTAACCTTCTTTACATTTGACAGAACAGCAGTATTACCGCAACTCCTAACAGTGACTAATCAAGACTTATTTTGGAATTCATTATGAGGTTTAAATGTGGATTTGGCTTGCCATTCTCTCTGTCTTGAGTATTACTCTGCAAGTCTCCCTAATAATCTGAACTGAAACCTTTTGACAGACTTGAGTTTGTGTCACAGATTGTCATCCTGTAACATGACCAATGTTTTTATACAAGGAAGCGGACAAGGCAATTTTGGTAAAAATGTTCAAAATTAAAAAGCTGCGTTATTTTCCAAAGTAATCGTTGTTGCACTTGTTGTTACTCTGAAGCGCGCCATTTTAATTTGTGTCTTAACACACACAATGAGACACAATTATTGTGTTTGCATTACACACAACATGACTTTTAAGTTCCGCCCTGTTGAAGGAAGACACCCTAATCACCAATGACTGGCACCAAAGAGTCGGGTTCATCCTAGGTTTATTTCCTCTCACCTCGTCAGAGAGATTTCGTTTTCCTAGCCACTGTCGCGATTGTAGCTTGCTCTTCTGGTCATAACCTCCTTTTTTTATGACTTTTTTCCCAATTCCACATAGCGGCTTCATGTCCTTCTGGTACTGAGAAAAGTGCTGTATAAGTAAACTTGGACTTGAAACTTTAAAAGTATGATTTGGTTCCTCAAAAACCCTAATAAGGGGTTTACCCCAAGGCATGCTGTTGTAGTTGCCTGGTAAAGGGGGAAAGCCGAAGAAAGGATTTGTCTGGGAAATGCTTTACATTTTGGTAGTTTGACAACAGGGGTGGCAGAATGACATGAATTTAAGGATGAATTTACAATTTGTGGAAAATCTGCCGCTGCTCTCAAGTTTAACAAGGTCTTGCTCAGGTGAAGCGGCCTTCATGAAACCAGTTTCCCCAACAGTTGGACTGTCTGATGGTTTGTAAAGCTCTATAAACGGTTCTGTGCTTTTAGAACCCATGTAAATGATGCCAACTAACATGTCTGTCTGTCTTCATGAGCTCAACAGTGCGTCTACTGTTAGCATCTCGTCTGCTGGCTGGTTTGAAAGTTACGATGTAGCAGTTTAACATCGGTGGAGAAACATTGAAAACTGGAGGGTTTGGTCGTTAAGTTATTGTTTCACTGTATTATCATTCTACTTAGGTATCTAGGTGCTCTATCAAAAACAAACCAAAAATGACTAATCTATTCAATCATGTACAAAACGTACGTTTCTTTTTAGGGAAATGCAAATCTAAAATAAAAAGCCTGTCTCTGATGACTTATGTAAGCATTTATTGTTGTGCTTTGAAGAATCTTTTTTTTTTTTTTAGTAAAAAATACACTCGGCTTTGAAAAATCTTCCATGAAGTGAAGCTCCCTAAACTAAACAAAAATTTGCCGTTCTAATACTTTTTCAAATATTTTGTTTTGCGCAAATAAACTGCAACTTTTTACAAAAATACAGTAAAAATTTGGTTTACAAAATAGCGTGTACTGTTTGTAAATTAGCCCTTAATCCTTAAAACCCTGACACGGGAATGACTGAGTTCAACTTTCCGTGTAAGTTTAAGCACAGATGACTCTATTTTGACTGTAAAACAAATTTTTGGCCATACGCTGAAGCGCATTGTCTCTCTCAGCACTGTAAAAGCCAGATGTTTGTTGCATATTAAACAGTCGATGTCATCTGGCCTGTAAATCCCGTGCGTGAAGAGACAGAAAATGATCTTTTCAGATGGCTGCTGGTGTCTTTGACTTCACAGCGCATTGCTTAAGTCTTCTCAAGCTCAGCACTTTGTTCTTCTTGAGCCGTCTGGTCTTCTAACCACAGGAACAGGTGGGTCGCCCTTCTTGACCTGTTTTAGATGGCACTTTAGATGGTTCTGCTTCAATTCAGTATGAACAATTGGATTTTGTGATGCGTCTCTCACCTTTTTTGAGACACAAGATTAAAAAATGTCTTGTGGGCAAGTCCTGGAATAATTCCAATGAGATTCTCTCCTTTTCCTGATAGAATTAATGGAGCATTCCAATGAAATCTTTAGCAAAGTGTTTGGAATCCACAGGTAGTCCAATCAGTGCGATGGTGCAGCGAGAATAATCCAAGGGTCTTGGTGCCTCGTTGTTCTGGGGGGTTTCATCACACCAAACAGAACCTGTCCTGAGATGGTTTTTTAAGGTCTCTTACGTAGTGCCGATCGTGATGAATTTTGGCCAAATGACCTTGGAATGCTCTTCTTGCGTTGGTATGGTTTCTTCTGGATTTTTTTTTTATTTTGTCCATTGTTGTGGTACAGTGTATTTGACTGTCTGTGTCATGCTCTGTGATTGGTTGGCCACATTCGGGGGGGTTTGTCCTGCCTTCAGACCCAGTGTTGCTGGTATTAACTCCAGCTCCATGTGACCCAGAAATGGAAAAGCGATCAGAAAAATGATGAATGGAAAAGTTCTTGCCTTCAGAGGTTTTAATTGTATTGTTGAGAAACCTTCGTGTGCTGTTGTGCAGCCGTAAAATCGCTAAATTAAGTTTTCCGCTTCCACACTTTTTCCCAGGAAATTGATTCCACGTACATCTTGCATCTTGCATCAGAATCTGACGGTGATGGCGGAGATCGTGTGTGGTAGACGTGCTTGATTAATGATCCGGGGCCAGTAAATGGCGTCTGGAATCCGGATCAGAGAAGCTGTCATTACAGACACGGACCTGCTCAGGATTAACGTGGTCGGGCTGCCTCAAGAGAGGACCTGATGCTGCGGGGGTCTGACAAAAACACCCCACTTAAAGGCAAAACAATGGAGGGAATTGACTGCCTTATGGGGAAAATAAGGGTTCTGGCAGAGCTTCTGTTATCGCTTATGGACTGAAATGGCTGTGAGTGACATCGGTTGAACGTTTGCTGTGGTTATTTCCCTGCAAGCAGGCGAGTCTCACAAGAGCAAAGCATCAGATGTTCTGTTTGGATTGTGAGCGCTTTAATCACATAGCAACAGAACTGCTTTGTTGGATACAGGGAGTCTGTTTTAAACCATGAAAATGTGTCTTACAAATAACAGTTTTGCTGGAAATCTGCTCTTTCAATCTGGATTATGGGGTTGTAAAGTAATAAAGTGGTCTGTGTAGACCCTGTTTGGGGTTTTCTGAGTAAAACCATGTTTGTTGTGTTTCAGTTATGAGTGTATTTAGCAGTAAGCTGTAAGGCCATCACAAATATAGAGTTTCTCATTTACATCCAACTTTTTCACCTAATGAGTTTAACTTGCACAACTTAAAATCAGAAATGAATCTTATTTAGATTCTATGCTGTTCCGTGTATTAAGAGTTTAGCAGGTAATTCTTGGATCGATAATGATGCTATCTGTTTAACCTCAGTTTCTGGATTTCGCATTTACTGGATCAACCTTAAGTCCAAAGCAATGGATTTCTGCTCCAGAATTATTATTATATTATGGAACAGTAACTTAAGGTGTTCCGATGCATTTTTATTTAATCTAATCTGTTTGTTGGTGGACTGATTTATTAACAGAGTCTTAAAAGAACTCTAATTCTTCTCTGAACGTTCTTTTGGAATACATCAACATCGTATGACTTCATTTTTTTGAAGACATGTTTTTCATTTTGGAGAAGTTTGGTTAAACTTGTTGAAGAAAGTCTGTAAATATGGGAGTTTCTTTCTTTACTGCGTCCATGTAGAACATCCAGCACAGATCTTGGTCCTTGGTATCATTTTTTCCAAAGGTATAACCCTCCACACACACACATAGACAGGCATTCATGCTTTGAAGTCTTTGCTGCATGTTTTTCTGCCTGACGGATCAGAGCGACTCAAACGCACGATCATAGCTTTGATGCCCGGAACATTACAATTTTCATCCCTAGAAAAACTTTTTGACACAACCAAATCAGTTCATGATCCTTGTTCCAAAAACAATGTGAGGTTTCCATGAAGAGGAGCTTTTGACAATTATAGTTTTATCCAAAAGGCAATTGTGACTCCATTGTAAAGCCATTGCAAAATATCATGTTGTGATTCATTATAAATCATTAACCTAATAATGTTGACTTTTAATGCCACAAACGAAATCACACACTGTGAAACATGCAAATATATGTAAATGTATGTAAATGTAAATACTGGTCAATCTCTAAACCATTCCACTATGTAAAGTTGAGTAAAAATAAAAGAGAAATGTATAGTCTGTTGCATCAGTTACACGTCTTTACAATAATTAAACTTTTTCAGTTTGTCATGAGAGTTCTGGTCTGATTCCGATCTGGAGAAGGTTGCTGGATAACTCGAGAAATCTTTCATTTGTTCTTCCATAAACACTGATGTTGAAGTTGATCACGCTCAATTGAGCCAGATGAGCGGTTCACTTTTCCAATGTGTATTCTGCATCCCATTGTGTTGGGCAGGATCAGCGCGTCATGCTCTGTCAAACATGGCTGGTATTGAAAGCATTCCATAATTTTATTTTCCAGTGCCTGAGGGAGCATAAGCGCTGGTGCTGGTTTAGAAAAGAGACCCAGACCTGTTACTCCAAAAATAAAATTTCTGTTTTTCTTTCTTTTCTATTTTGGAATCAGTCTGGTCCTTGTTTGAGGGCAATAACCGCATTTCCGAACAGACTTTGTGCGGTTTTTAACACAAAAAAAAAAAAAATTGGGAAAAAAAGAGTGTAATTTATTAATAGCAATAAGTTAAATTCATTGCAGCAACACTGTTCTACGTTTTAATTATTTGTGGGTGGAATCAAATTCTAATTTAATTAGCATATGTTGCTCACACTAAATGTTTTTTCTTTATTTTTTTTATGTGAAAATTGACATCCTATATGTTATTTCAAAAGATGGCTAAAACTTGTTTATTCATAATAAATGTATGTAAAATTTTCCAATTTAACATACCATGCAGACGATTTTTGCATTTTAACTGTATTAAATGAAAGTATTCAAGATGTTTTGGAGGTTGAGATAATTAAACATTCTCTTGCGGGTTATTTTCAGCCATTGTACGCTTCCATCTAGTTTTCCTGACAGTTACGTGCTTTACAGTTTGTTCTAAAGCCCCTGATGAGGAAAATCCTCTAAAGCAGTGGTATGTTAGCTTCAAATCCACGAGAATGAAAGAAATTGGCAATAATAGCTTTACGTTGGAGTTTAAATTCAAATTTTTTCATTTACTAGTACAATTAATTACAGTTAATCAGACCAGCCGCGTACACAGCGCAATCCCAAACAATTCCTATTACATATGCCATGTTAATATTGCTTATTTTGAACAAAGAATGTGAATGAGATTAAGAAAACAAAGCCACAAATACCCACTTAAAGTGGATGTAAAGTCTTAAAAACAGACTTCGGTCGGAACATTAAAGTGTAAATGATTAGGGAAACGTGGGACTTTATCAGGAAAAAATGTACAAGAATTTGTCTTTGACAGCGAGTTTCAACTCTTGATTAAAATTATGATTTTGAGGCCAAAAGCCTGGTCCTCTTTGTGGCAATCACGCTTATTGGAGTCAGTGATGGTCCCATTAACCAAAGTTTACCATTACTATTATTGCTGTACTGTACATGTGTGAGATTCATTCAAACTTTCCAAAATAAATGCTGAAATGATTCTTAAATCATTTCATTCTTAAAGTCATTGTCCATTGTGTGAACATCTTAAGTTAGTATGAAAGTTTAACCATCAGCAATCATAACCTCTGAGAATATTCACGCAGGACTTCATGTGAACCTTTCTTGACAGGCTTCTGTAGAAATAACAAGGGCTAAGTGGTTACTGTGACAGACTAATGATATGTTGGAAAATATGAGCTCGGTGAGACACTGTGTCATAAATACTGGGCATTTACGTGGCACATCCAGACGGCTGTTGATATGTGCCTGATTAATGAAGACTTTCTGTATAACATCCTTTCTCCTTTCACGCTCCACAGCCCGAGCTCACAACACCACCAGTCTTCTGACAGATTAGCTCGGCAGATTATAAGTAACATGGAGAATCTACAAGCTCAGACACATCTCAGTGATTCTAGCAATCTATATTTGCATTCTGAGAATGCTTTTCTCTGCTTTTCCTAAATCAAATCTCTTCGACGCTTATTGTTTCTGTTTTACTGGGATTCCCATGTTGGGAAACATCTGGACACGATGTGGAGAATATGAGATCTGAAGCCTTTAATGGCGCAAGCGAATTAAACTGGAGTTTGTGCGTGCTAACAAGTGTCGGTTTTCTTCTGAAGGTCACGGATGTAGAGAAGCAAGATTCTTTCTCCCTGAAGGAAAGCACTTTTCTCTTCACTGTCGGTCAACTAGAAAGCATGTCTGCCATGTTTGAGTTCCAGTTTTAGTCCAACAAGATTTTGTATTGAGCTTTTTTGTCAAAGGCAAACTGAAAATGAGGGACAGTGCATTTCCATTTCTGGGTCATGGGGAGTTTGAGCCAATCCACTCAGCCTGAAGGCAGGACATATCTCAGAGCAGGACACACACACTAACACTCTTCAAGAGTACCCAAGACAAGAGTCAGGGCAAATGTTCAGTTCAGTCGTTCTTTGTTTGAGACTGTTTTATCTGACGGCTCTAAGGTAGTGCGAGGTCAAACGCCAGTAGTTGCGTAACATGGACGGAGTCGCTCCATGACTCCACTGCCTCTGATCGAATGCCGAACATGGGAATGAAATCACCACCACACAAAACGTTTGTTTAGATATGCGCACACCAGATCTTCTAGTTCTTTTAGTCCATTGAATGTGTTTTCAGGTGTCTCGCTTGGTTTGACTTTCATCCCATAAGGACTTTTCACACAAACCTTTAAGGAAAAGCATTGTTTCTATCAGCAACCAGTGTACACGAGTATTCATCCCACTGCTTTGAGATTTGATGTGGTTGAAGTGTGGCTTCACTTTAAACACTACTCTAAGATTAAAAAGGTTGCCCATTCTTTCGCCCTAAAATGATTTGAAAACTCATGTGAATGTATGACAACAAAAAGTCATGACTCTGAATGTTTACGTACTTGATCAATTCGTCTTTTTTTCCCTCCTTGCCTAAAACGGGTAACAATACACCAACATGTTCCAACCGCAATAACGATACTGACAGCTTTTCAAAACGAATAGCAAGCTGCTTCAAGGCTTCAGCTACTGGAGAAAAGACAGTTACACGATATGGTGATATGAGAGGACAAAGAAGATCATATTGTTTTCTTAGCTTAGATTTCTGATCCACATGGGTGGGGAGGAAAGTCTTATTCTTGGCCTCGGCACATTATTAACCCTTCTGGGTTTCTCAGTGTGTGGCTTATGAAACACCATAGCACACTTATCACAGGATCACGCACTGACGTCATCGCTTCAGTTCTAAAATTCATTGATTTATCAAAAAATCTAAACAATGATGCTGTAATGGACCACCCAGGATTCAGGCAATCAGAATGTTCTATACTTTAATACCTACGCATGCTATACTTTGAAAATGCTATACTAAGCATTTTCTATACTTTATTAAGCATGTAATCCAGGCATGATTCATTATTAGTTTATTTAGGATGCAGTGGTACTGAAGATGATGTTAATAGATTCTGAGCCGATCTAAATTGTGCAGTGCAGGTTATAGATTGGGATTTGTTTTATGGCTTGTCATTGAAGAAAGTTTGGAAGGAAGTTTGCAGATGGTGTAGTGGTAAATGTCCACTATGTTTTTCAGGAGTCCTAATTCACTAAGTTAATGTGAATGCATGAAGGTCGAAATAAGGAAAGCTGAAGTCGAAAAAGTTCTATCTGAAGTCTGATCTCAAGGACAAGTGGTTAGTCTCTTCAAGCCACAAACCCTCAGAATTGTACTCTTTTTCTTTTGAATGAAGCCGAGAAGCTTGTTTGATTCTCTTTTTCTGATCTGAAGAGAAGTGATTGTTTTCTGAGCCTTTGCATGTGCCAGTTCTTTATTACTAGCTCTAGTTAGCAATTGTTTACAGCAGCTCATCAAATCACTGACAAAATACAAATTAATGGCCAAATACATGGTAGTACATAAAAAATGTAGTAAATGGTATTATTCATAAGCTGAGATATTTTGGTGACAGATGGTCAGACAGACACGCAAACAGACAAACTTTCAGTAGCAGGACATTTACCAGATTCATAAATGCAAGAAAAGTGTTTTTTTTTTGAGGCGGCCGATTGGTCAACTCCATTTGAAATTGTCAGCTGTTTTCGTTCAATGACTGATAAATCAAGTGTATGTAGAAGTATCAATGTGCTGTTTTTTTTCTTGACTAGCCTTAATTTAGACAGATAGTGGATGATGGCCCAGATGAAGCACCTAGCAGATTGGAATGAAATGCTTTAGAAATCTGCACATTTTCTCAACCAAGTGCAGAGCTTTGGCTGAACGGCCCTTCCTTCATGCATATGCAAGCACATCCTGAGAAAGAAGCCATGTTGAATGTCAGGGGAGTGATACAAAGACTGAAGCGGAGCTGAGGGAGCCAAAGAGCTTCTAAAGCTCTGTTTGCTTTTCATTCACTTGCACAGCTGAAAAGCACATAGCCTACAAAAATCTCCTTTGACTTTATAAGTTGTGTTCTTACTTTAGTCAAAGAATGTGTACCCAAGGAAATGATGTGGTGTAATTGGATTATTAGCTGCTTTCCGCCGAGAGTCTTTTTCACAGTAACGTGAGAGTGAAATCACTCCTGTGGATTTGTTTCTTTTCATCCTGGAATCTGAGAAACTGCTGGACCTGCCAGACTTTGATTACAGATTTGGAGATCTTGAATTCACTGGACTCCGGTTGATTGGACACATATGGATCATTTTGACTCCAAGAAGTGTCTGGTACATTTCATGACACTATTTTCATCGTCACAAGAAGATGAGACTAATATATGTGAAATGACATTTCGACCTTCATTGTCATGCAGACTGACTGTGGTCGATGTGGTCACCGCCATGTTGACAGACTTTACCACTCTGCATGAGCGACTTGAGTTTCTTTTACTTATTCTCTCTCACATTCCTTGATCCTATTAAGCCAATATTTGTCGCAACTAGGAGAACAGTTTTAGACTTGTGCAATTAGATTTTGACTCCATTAAACGGGCTGTACTTTTGAAACAAAATGCATTACTTTACATACCCAATATCACGGATTAAAGTTAGCTTTTATTGTGTTTTTTTTTTTCAACATGAAACAAGTGAATTCAAGCAGTATTACTGTTTTATTACTTATTATTATTTTGCAGTTACTTTCTACTAAAGTTCTGTGGACTTCATTGGGCAGTTTTGGCCTGGTGGGACAAAGTTGGAGGTTCTTGACCTTGACCAAAGTCAATGGTCACTGGTTCAAATCCTGATTGGGCAGGTTCCACAACCGAAGTATCCTTGAGTGAGACACTGAAAAAGATCTGCTTGTCGTGTGTGTGTTCAGGTAAATGAATTCTGACTTCTGTAAAAATTTTACTTGCAGTTTTACTTCCTTTTACTGACAAAGTTTTGAGGCTGTTCTCAAGCTAGTTAAACTATTAAAATAAATCTTTTTACATTTTTATATAATTATTATTATAAATTGCAAAAATATATATTGGACTGTAATATACTGTGCATTTTAAGAACTAAGAAGTAAGACTGGAACTTGGAAATAGAGGATTTTTTAATGGATTTCTACTTTTTATGAATGCATATTTTGGTTTAAGTTTTGTAAAAGGAATTGCGAATTCTGCTGAGATGAACCTAATCCAGATCAGGCTCCAGACTGTCATCAGGATGTAGAAAAGCATTTCCTGTTCTCCATTTAAACTGAGATTTTATGGTTGTCAGGAGCTTTTGGTCATTTTACTGCCATTGAATAAATCGGTAACCAGTTAGCACAGAAATGGCAATAGAGTCCATCTGTTGCTTATGGACTACAGAACTAGAGTTGGCTTCTATCCTGCAGTGAGTAGTGGGTGAAGAACCAAGCGTAAAGCCAGTGTGATATAAGGCCGGAGATCGACTGCTTCTCAGAAGCAGAGCACATCACTCCCAAATGCTCAGGTATTGCTGAAATTCTCACCTGTTTCAGGGCAGAATCACGTCTTCTCTCTACAAACAATTCAAACCAAATAAAATTTGTCGAGGGAAAAATATGTGCAAAATGGTCTCCAGTCGGTGACTGAGCGTTCTCATCTTCAGCTCTGGCTTGTCCTGAACTGCTCTCAGCTTGTGAGCTGTCTGACCTTCTTATCTGTCAGTGCCCTGTGGTTATGGTGGTGGTGTGGAGTGAGCCTTATCAAGATAACTATCCACCCCACACATTAATTCCATGACCTCCTGGCAGCATGTTTCTGGGGATTAGACTCAACCGTCCATTTCAGGATGTTGAAGTGTGGACGGGCCTCCTCAAAGATTTTCCTTTTTTGTCTTGTTCCTACTTTTCACCTCGGGGCCTGAGAGGATTAAATGCGCTTCCGGACACAGAACATTATTTTCCAGGGATGAGTGGAGTAGCCAGAGGAAGTAGCTGAGATCTAGTAATCCCTAAAGACAGAAATATCCTATAAGATTTGATGTATTTCTGACTGCTTAGCAAACGTTTAGCTCCAGTCAATGTGCCAGATGTGGTGTAGAGTGGCGTTTTTTTGCGTTTCTCTGATGTTGTTCAATGCAGAGGTTCTTCTCACTTAGTGTATTAAAACTGATCTATAAAAGTTTTAAAATTTGTTTTTTAAAGACACTTTTTTACTTTAATTCAGAATGCAATGCAAATGCTCTGATTCTTTCCTGACATCAAATGAACAACATATTTATTTATTTTGAGTTTTTTTTTTTTTTTTTTATTTTAAATTAGAGAAACGTGTGCTGTTATTTACCACACATTTAGTAACTTTTATGCAGTCTGCTCAACTGAACACCTTAAACTTTTATTTATTTATATATATATATTTTTTAAACTTTTTTCAGCTAAATATTTTGGTTCCTATTTTGTTACTTCTTTTGGTCCTACTACAGAAAAGTTTTCGAAGTTTACATTTTTTGTGGCCTATGATGTGAGACATTTCCCTTCTGGAGAAGCACCTTCTCTTTTGTTTTTTTGTTGTAATGATACTTTTATCTGTGTGTCATGTATGATGGGAATTTATTTTATGATCTGCTTTTGCCATTTCTGGGTCATGTGGAGCAGGAGCCAGTCTCAGCAACTCGAGGACTGAAGTTGGGACACTCCCCATGGATTGGTGGCCAACCAATCGCAAATTGTGACACCCACATTCACACTCTCTCTTGCATCTATGGAGAGTTTTCCAGACTCCTATTCTTCTGCATGTTTTTGGACTGCGTGTGGAAACCGGAGACTCTGAAGAAACGTCTCTCTATGTCACCGTGCCATCAGTGATTTTCTGCAAAATCGAGTTTCAGATTCAGTTTCTCTGGCAGCTTCTCTCCATCTGCTATTTACAAGATGTGTATGGCTTATTCTTACATGAGCGGCTTTCATAGGCTAACAATTCTCACATGCGGTGTTTGTATTTGCAGTATTGCGATGAAGACGAGTGTCAGAGCCTGAGGGATGCGGAACAGTCTGGACAAATGGTGTCTTCTTTCATTTATCCACACATCCGTTTTCACTCAGCTGGTTGTTTGGTCTGTGTGGACTCTCTGCACATAATTGCCCTCTGTTCCCATCTCATAGCTCCAGATACCAAAATATGGCCTTTATTTTTAATTGAAGCATCTCAAAGGCCATTAGTCAACCGCAATACTGATTTTACAAGGTTGAGCCATTGTAGGACAATGTACTTTCTCTGCCCATATTGCTCAAGAAATGACGGCTCTGATAGCGGCTTTAAGGAAAATGACTTCAATATTTCGTTTCTAGCTCCGTGTTCAAAAATGTGACCAGGCTGGTGTTTGGAGCGTAGGTCAGTCACTCTTCTGACTGTTGTTTCAGCTTCAGGTTGATCATAGTTTGTTTTTTTCAGGAAATATATCATTTGGATGAGGACTGGTGGCCACATACACAATTGCCATTTTCGCAATATTCTATGATTACGAGAAAACCGCTGTCGTGTTCTCATGTCTCATATCACCATCATCTTCATTCTTGAGAATCATTGTGACAAACATTGAGTCGAACAAATATCGATTATTCATTTCTTTTCCTAGTTTTTGCCTTTTGCCTATATTGAAATATCCAATTTTTAATTAGTCTGCAAAATACACAGCAATGTCCTCCAGACAATGAAACTGTGTTCTATGACATGAACAATATTGAAGAAACGAAATCAGGTGTTAGTCTCAGTGATTTGGTCTGAATACTCTGAGCATTATATGCAAATAGCGCTGTAATGTAATTTCCAAAACGGCAAGCAAACACGTGCTTTGTGACTCAGAATTAACTGACGCTAATCTGGATCCTCCCCATAGTTCTGCGCTGATTCCAGGCCGTGACACACGACGCTTCTCCATACAGTGATAATCGCATTAACCAGCGACTCCCTTTTCATGTGTTGATGAGCCTGACAAGGCTGACTGAGAAATCACCTCCTTTAGTTCAGCACAATTAGTTAGCTAACTGCTACCTTGATCCAGAAACCCGGTGTCGGATGAACTTCTCTTTAAAGACGCCATCCAGTCAGGAATTAGGCAGTGGGTATTTCTGGAAGCTGTGTTTTAATCGCCAAGGTCGATTCCCAAGACAGCTGACCGCCGCTTTGATCCACGATCTCACGCCAGTTTGAATTGTGGAACACGAGAATGTCCTTTAAGGATGGAGCGGGGTCCCACTCTTTCCTGTGTCTCGCACTTCCCACCCGTCGGATCCCATCCAAGCATAGAAATGACCCGAGTGAATGTACACAAACAGGCTCTCTCTGCACCTGCGAATCTGCGCCGGGCTCTTTCAGTGTCCTCTCCCTCTTCTCTTTTGTGTGTTAGGAGGGCCGGGGTCTTTCTCTCGCTCTCCACAATCTAAGTGACCTCCTGCGGTGTTTAAGACTTCTTTGACACGAGATCAGTTCACACTGTCCTGAGCTGGAGGGCTAAGAATATCTTCTCTTTCTTCTCATTAAAGGCTTCATAGCTTGATTTCATGTCGTTCTTGTCTTTAATGACGTGGCGTGGGTTTGTACCCAAACGAATGCTTGGAAAATCACGCAATGTGTATTGTCTGTTAAAACGTTTTTGTTCCCATTTGATTGTATCATTTGGAGCGTTTAGCAACATCTTGTCACTATTGAGATCCTGTTCTTTGTTTATTATAATAATGCCGTTAATTGTCTTTAACTAGTCCTAAACGGTTTTTGACGTAGAACTGCTGCCTACATTTTTTTTGTGTCATCTACTGGATTAATATTCAGAATCTTCGTGACTTTTATACTTTTCCTATATTCCACTATTTTTATCCCTTATTTTCTATTTGACTATAATTATAAGTCACTTTTAAATCATTCATGTTTAGTCAGTGTTCTTTATAGAAATATTGTCGCACTTGTTAAACCTGCGTCCTGCAGTTCTCTGGTTCTCAAAGGTTCATTTTTTCAGTAGACTTTTCTTCATATTCAACTTTTTAGACAATGACAGTAAATGGGGAAAAAATCTATGTTCTGTTAAGCAGCTGATTGACGTTGTTGATTCTCAGCTTTAAATTACTCTAAATGAATCTTTTACAGATTTACAACTTTTTGAGTCAGTTTGGGTTTGGGCTCCATTGCTGTCTCATTTATTGACTTTTTTGACATTTCCGTCTTTCCACTCGGGTCAACTTTAAACTTTCATGAACATATTATACGTAGACACTTAAATGTGTCTCAAGTTTCTGAGCAAGGTTAGCATTGTTTCGTTTGCATGCAATGCATCATCTGGTCGCAACTTTAGTCTCTTGACGTCAGAAGCAGAGTCGCTCTTTAAGCATCATAAGCAGGAAATGACTGGAAAGTGCCAAGAAAATGTCAAAGTGGAATCAATTTGTGAAAATATTCATGTGCGTTAATCGTGGTTTAACGTTTTTATAAAAGTAATTGGGATTGTGTTTAGTAGTCCTGAACCAGAAGCCTGAAATTATCTGAAATCCCCCAGTGAAAGGGGCTTCAGGGAAGTTTCCTGCCAGTATCAGCTCCACTAAAGAATAGGGTTTTTTGCCTCTGTCCCTCAAAGGCTTTTAGAAAGTTCTGTGGGTGGGGGGAGGGGAACTTGAGGTGCGGCTTATAGTGACCATGTAGGGTCCACACTCCCCCCTTTCAATCTAATTTCAGCTCTTCCCTCGAACCCCGTCCCCGCTAAACATTTCCAAACCTCATGAGAACCTGAGTAGCCTTTGTTGCTTCTAATCTAATATCCTGAGCCGTTTTAAAAACGGGAATTCTGCTTAAATTGTGGAAGTATCTCTTTTCAACCAATGGTTCCACTCAGTGGCCCAGCTCAAATCAAAAAAACTGTAGCAAATGGTGTGGGGTTTTCTTTCTAGAACAAATGGTCGAAATAAACGAGTCTGGTTGGTGAGTAAAGTGGTGTGAAGCAGCCTTTTTCTTTACTCTTGTCAATAAATAATTCATGCTTAATGTCATATTCAACACATGCTGCACGATTCTATTGTGTTGTGAAGCTGTTAACACGCTTCTCTCCAGACTGATATAATCCTGGAACGGATCTTTCAGTGCTAACCCGCTCAACATCAGTGTTTCTGTCAAGACAAGTAGGGTACGTGTGTTTTTTTTTGAGGGGTTTGTCGGGGCTGATGATTGATCAGTATTTGTCTTTGGTCTGCTGGAACTGAAGCTTTTAGCAGGTGTGAAAGCAGCTTTAAACTATTCTAATAGGTCACTTAGCAGCTTTTGTTTTCATTTCCTCGGCTGATGAACTTAGCACAGAGTTTGCGTGTTAACTGACGAGGAAAGACAGGGCCGCTCCAGACACCGAGATAAAACAATTAGTTTCGCGTTGTCGGCGTGAGTCAAATCACAAAGGCTTAATGGTTTCAGTTAATTACAATTCAAAGGAAAAGATTCCATTAGGACTCATCAGCCAAGGCGTTCTTGCTGAGTTAGCTGAAGGGCAGCACGCCGTACTCGCGCTCGCAGGTTACTTGAGTCCGAAAATGGCATCTCGCTTAACTCAAGGCGATGCGAACTGGAATTTTTCTGAGACAGCTGAAGATTTATAACAGGGAGGTGTGAGTCGGGCAAATGTGCTGGTGCAAACAACACGTGTTTAGCTCCAAAGCTCTATTTATTTTCCCAATAAGCAGCCGCCATCAAAAGCGCTCACGGCTTCAGAGCAATGCGTGTTTGCGAGCGCTTTGAGGAACTCCAGGCTGCTTCTGTGGGATTCCTGCAAGCTACAAGTGGTAACATAACAGTTCAGAGACTGGATTCCCTCCCTCCATATTCACATTCTTAGTCCCCTCCCTCTCCCTCACTCTCTCTCGCTCACTCGCTAAATCTCAGGTTACCGTGCTTCGAGTTTTAGACATCTCTGCCTAGTGTTTCCCTAATGTCCTTGTCCCTGCCTCCAGCCTGGGAAGAGCCACCCAGGACCTTCTCTGATTGGACTGGGTAGTTTGTCTTGACGCACCACTGTGCTGAGTGCTGGAGGACGTGTTTCAACAGATGGTTGGGGTTAGTGTGTGTCATCACATTGGAGAAAGGATTAGAGGAGGAAGGTTGTCTTCCAGGAGCACTGTGGTCCTCTCAAACGGCAGAGGAACTCGCCAGAGAAGAGCTGCGCCAGTACTGACATCCAGGTAGCTTCTCATTTCTGCACATTTCGGGTCTTGCTCATAGATAGGGATGTTTGTACGTGTGATGTCTGGATGAATGTGTTTTTGTGAGTTCAGTCTTGATTGCTTTTTCACTATCAGGTCTGTGCATTTCTTCTGGATGATGTTGTGCAATATGCCTGTCAGTTTGATGGAAGCGCTGTGGAAATGTGTTTAGTTGCCCTGGAAGGCAAGCACATGTTAAGTCATCCATTTATTTTCAGTCGTCCTGCACACGTTGAGTTTAAGTCATTAAAAGTTCATCAGTCACTTGGGTTTGTAACATTAAGCTGTCAGTGTCTGCACGCTAAACAAATGTGGCATTAAGAATGTCTTTTGGACCAGCTTGCAAGCATGGGGCTAACTCATGCCATGCGCTTCACTCGGCGCAGTCAACCAGAGACCGTGAAGCTGCCAGCACCGAGGAGAACGGCAGTGTCTAGCGTGAGTGTGTCATGTGTGCAGCGCGAGGTGTTTGCTGAGGACCAGGGAGGGCTGGAGAATGATGCCAGGAATGCCACAAAGACAGAGTTGTGTGGACGCTATTTATTTACACGCATTAATCAGCCATGTCAACATCACTCACTCATTTACAGGGTGAAATTCATTTGAGAAAACCGCAAATACATCAGCACCAGTGTCGAGTTTTTACAATGCAGCCAGTCACTGCAGGAGCATGAAAGCGCATGAGATGCGGATCCTGTGTTTTACTTTACGTTACTTCATTTGGCAGACGCTTCTATCCAAAGTGACTTACTAAAAGAAGAGTGTTTGAAGCTGTGACAGACACTTTTTTTTTTATTCTGCAGATTTGTGTATTTGTACTGCTTCATTTTCGATAGTGTTTGAGAGAGAACGATTAAAAAAAACACTTTACCCTTTATAAAATCTTTTTTTTTTTTTTTTTGGACAATTCCAGAACAAAAAAAAATTTAAATACGGTGGGCCACTATTGCCCCTGCACCCGCGTTAAATTCACCTTTTCTCCCAGAAATGCCTAGGTTTAAACCATAAATCATCTTGTCTCTTTAAACATGCGTTAAAGCGAAGTTGGGGAAACAGCCAAATTGCAGGCAGCCAAGACACAAGCTGCAAGAATTTTCAACGTGGGAATTCTTAAAAATGAAGCGTTCCGCAAAAAGTGAATCCGCATGATTCTCTGTATAACAAGGCCGTGCTTCAACGGTACTGTGAAGTTTAGAAAACATAACGCTTAAATTACTGCTTACATCAGTTTTCCCGAAAACTGGTTTTCATCACTGGTTTGGTTCGCGTGAGCGGCAGGAAATTAGCTGTTATTGCTCTTGATTCTTTGCGTTGATCTGAATCTAAAGTCTGTTTATGGTCCTGAACCTTTTGTTTAGGTTTGGCTGCAGACAATAGCCTTGACCTGTTCTTTCCTCGCCAACAGAACCGGGCCATAAACTTATCAGTTGGAGTTATTCATAAATCACTTGCTTTAAGGGCAATTAGTTGTAAATGTTCAGGTCTGTTTCTTGTTCCTATATGTTGTTTTTTAAAAAAAGGCTTTGGCAGAACCGAAATTTCATGGATCACTCATGTATTTAAAAAAGTGCACGAGTGGCTCTTAACCAAATAGTGACGGAGAACACAAAAACCTTCTCAATGGAAGAACATGAATGTCAGTGCGGGACTGAATTGTGATATTCAGGCTAAACTTAAGCCCCTTGTTCTCAGATATCAGAGACGTGATCCCGGAAATAGAAATTGATTTGTCAAAGTCCAAACACTTGCTGCAGCTGTTGTGAAAATCTCGCCGTCCTTCATTTGTATCTGCCGGCACTATTATCGTTTCAGTAGCTGTTCTGTTCCCGGTTTGACTCTAGATCCACATAAGCAGGACCTGCTTTCTCTCTCTGAGTGGATAAGCACATCACCCTAAAAACACCTCAGAAACATTTTTGTTTAAATGTTGAATTTACATTTCTGTTTGTGACTTGCTGTCAATAAGCATTTCATAAGCAAATTAAATATGATTTAATTTCCTCCACGACGTCATGGTTTTCGTAGACATGTGTTAAGAATTTCACCCCTTGCCATTGGTGTTCACTTACTAACCCAAATCAAAAACAGCAGGGACCCTCTGCCACAGCCCCTCTCAGCTCCTGTGCCATTTATAAAATGCTTCTTTGGCTTTTACTAGTCACGTACATTCACAACCGCTTGGGTCAAACAAATCGCAGTTGTCTGAAACGCTACATTCGGTCAACTCAGTGAAGAAGGACGGCAGCAAGTGTAAGGTCTCCATCCACAGCTGTTCCCCTTTGAGATCGCTGTTGTTGTTCTTGCTGTGTTGGTCCGTCTTGTGAATAGTTTATATTAGATGACGAGACATTACTCACACACTGTTGCAGTTGTTTATTTGAGCTTAATAATAGTGTTCCTGCAGAACTGAGTGACATTATGACTCTGCCTGATGTTCGGGGTAATTTGGTCTGACGGATCGGTGACTCTGAAGGCTTTATCTGACAGGAAAATGGAACTTGCTAATTATGGTGTTATCAAAGTAACTATGATCATCACTCTATGTTTTGTTTAGATAAGAAGTTTACAGCAACATTCTTTCCTACCTAGTATTTTCATGCTCATAATTTTCTATGTGTTCATATTTTTGTATAACTTTTATAGTATAAACTTGCTTAATCATACAATGATGCTGTGAGCAGCAATGATGTTTTCGTTAGAATATAGTGGTGACTACAAAAAAGTGAAATCACTCACCGTAACTCTACACTGCACGATTGTAAGATTTTTCTGACAGTTTGTCTGACAATAACCTGCAGTAACTCTGTACAATGGTAAAATTGAAAGAAAACAACACGCCCTAACTCTGTAACTGCACGATTGTGAGATTTGTCTGATAATAACGCAATATAGCTCTAAAATTGTGTGGAACCATGAGATCTGTCTGAGAATAACCTACTGTAACACTGTGCGATTTGAGTCAAGTAAACGTACTGCTGTAATGCAATATTGTGGCAGACCTAAAACAATTTTTTTACATTTGGTTTTCTTCATTTGTGACAGCAAAAAAAACGTTCTTTTTCTCCAGAGTATGGTAAAAGCACGAGACCGAATATTGCTCAAATCAAAGTCAGTATACCATATATGGCACTTTTTATTTAAAAACAACCAATTTTAGTGGTACTCTTCTTCTTTGTCATTATCGGCATGGCGTGGGATTGTAAACTTTAACGCTAGTTTTACAGTTACTCTTCCTTGCTGTAAAAGTGAATTAGGGCTGGAAGAAGTGAAACGTGTCTGTAAATTCTCTTTAAGACCAGAATCTGCTCTTTAACTGCACGGACACACTTTACCAGCTGTTTTGGGTCTTTGTTAGGAATCTGCAGAATTGGAGTCTTCTGGACAAGAGTAAAGTGTGCTCTTGTGCTCTCATTTGTCTTGGACAAACCAACATTGTCCCCATGTCTATTACGCCGCACGATAATGGCGAGACGGGCCAATCCAATTTGGCTTTGAAAGAAGAAAGGCCACTGCCTGCATCACGTGCAATTAGGCAGCCGTCAAGATGGATCGGTCTGAGGGAAGCTGAAAAACCAGGCCGGGGGTGATGCTTTCATCCGCCGCTAATGCACAATAGATGCTAAGAGCAAACTGGGAGCGAAGAATAGCCATGCAAATCTGCCGACAGCTCGACTAATAAACGACAGCATGTAGCGCCTTTAAGAACGCCTTGTATTCTCCTGGCTGCTGAGCCCGAGTTTTAGTGGGCGCATAATAACCGCTTTTGGACGTGCAGCCTAAGCGTTCTCGCTGCTACTGCTCTGGCTGCACGCCGCTGATCTGCTTTCATCTTCCTCTGCTCTTTGCCATGGGGATCGGAGTCTGACCTCTTCTGTGGCTTGCTCTTGAGTGGAATGCCTATAAACCTTTCATTGCATCGAGTTTGTCTCGCCAGAGCTTGACGTGCAAGCCACCGGAGAGCTGTACCATCCAAACACAGTGGTTGTGTGGTTTTCCTGTTTGCTTGTCATGGCGTGATCAATGCGGTGCTGTGGAGATCACATCAAGGGACGGGGAGCTGCTTTTGGTTTTGCTTGTAATGTTGTGTTTGGTTAACTCGTGTTTTATTTCACATGCTGCTCTCCTGTTGATTTTTTTTTTTCTTCATCTTTTTCAGATTCAAAATTTATAACTCTATTAAAGTTTAGGACTGTTTTAACAAGTTATTCATCACCATAAGGGCAACAATGCAATAATAATTTTAATAATGTTAAGTTTAAATAGAATTTAAATACTGCTAAAATCCGTTAGAAGTAAATTTTTAGAATGTTTAACAAAAAACAGGTGATTTTCATCAAAGTATGTTGTCCGACAATAGACTTTGTTTTGGACTTATTTTATACAACCAGACTGTTTACATAATTTTGATATGTGCGTGTCTGAATGACTTGAAAACCGAGATATGTAAATGGCCAATTTGCAACACTGAAGATGCGTCTAATTTCTTTTTATAAGTGCGTGTGTGACTCAGCAATGGTAACGTGTGGACGGGGCGTGACCTGTGAGGACAGGTGTCAGGGCACTCAGAAGTTAATTACGTTACAAATGATGTGATGGCACGCTTGAGAAACGCTGCAGCCACACACGCTCACGCCCTGAGCGCTGGCGAACGCCGCACGCTGATTACAGGTTTCATTCTCTCCGTCTTCGCCGTTGAAGTCATGGGTAACGGATAGTTTTTTTAATTTCTTTTTACGAGTGGCATCCCATCGGTGTCTGGCAGAAAGTGACGGATGGGTTTTCTCTTCGTCTGTGTCTTTTGCGGAGATTCTGTCTGTACATGCCCTACATTCTGGAAGTGTACGGTTTCACGCCAGGGCAGAAATGCTCCGGCTAGGCCCTGCTGAAAGAACCTTCCACACACACACACACACACCACACACACACACACACACACACACACACACACACACCACACACACACACACACACACACACACATACCTACCAGGATCTGTCTGGAATTCAGTTCCTCACCTCAGCTACGTTGAGAGCATTCACTTTGCTTTCTCAGTGAAGGAACTTTCTGAGACCATCACTCGGCGCAGACCTGGCAAGGACGGCGATGGTGGTTTATGTCTTCACAAACCCAACTGACCGCAACTGAAAGGGGATTTTAACTAGCACGATTAATCATATTGAGACATCGACGCTCGCGCTATCACATGAGAGCTTCATTAACAGTATAAATTCCTCTGCCACAAAACCACTTTTCCCATGGTGGCACAGGAGAAAACCTGGAGCTGTGTGATGCTCGGCGAGAGCAGAGCGCCTGGTCTCATTATATACATAATTATTTTGACAACTTTATGGTTAATGTTGTAACATTATTCGTCATAAACGATTCAAAGTTAACGCACTTTTTTCCAATTTCCCAATTGTTTAATTTAATGTTTTGCTAGTGAGAACTATATTAAGATTCACTACTAATTTATAGAATACAGTTTACACATTGTTGCAAATGTGTTAATTACTAACATTTTGCTTTGAACACATATTACAACATTAGCGGAAGCTTAATCTTAGATGTTTCTAAGTAGGTTTTTTTTCTAAGCTGCAATCACAAACATTACATCACTAATCGCAATCAGACATGTTTCCCAAATTGTGCTGTCGTAATAATACAGTGTGTGTTATTTGCTCATGCTCTTAATCCTTCACTTTGGTCCTGATGAAAGAGGGGTGTTGAAATCCGATCCTGGCATTAAGTTTAGTGAAACTGTCTCACTATCCCCGCTCAGACAAAACATGTTCCGGTGGTGAGTTCTACCGTTCAGTTTGCGGACTCGCGGGAATCGCTAGTTTGGTTAAAGTTTTATATTGTGTCTACTTTTCATTGTTTCTTGGAAATCCCAGAAGTCCTAGGCCGCCGTGATAGACTTGCTCGTGTGTGAGAAAAGCTGGATTATTCTCTTCCACTCAATTCTAATCAAATTACCAATAGGAATCTTCACATTGCCAGTTCAAGAATCATCTAGTTCATTGTCTCATCCAGTTCATGCTTAGAGAGTTCTTTCACTGTTGAGAAACAAACCTTGACACCAAGTTTGGAAACCAAGTTTGGACACAAAATGTTTCAGTGTGACGCTTCATTTGTTTATGATCTCTTAATAATGGCTCTGCTATAAGATCTCAATGAACGATCCTCTGGACAAAATTTGAAGGGGTGGTCAAATTATATTTGCAATTACATTTTGTGTGCACAGAAACGGATACAATTTGAACATGCGTATAAATTCACTGGGACAACTCTATTTGCGATGTTGCTTCGGTGTGTAAAACCGGACAAATCAAATCTGAGAATAAATTGATTTCTCAATTTGACTTCACGCATTATTTGTGAAAGACTGATATATTTTTCCATACTTGAGTCGCGAATAGGAACAAGTATGGCTTGTTCTACCTGCTTCAACATGGGCAAAACTTCTAGAATACACCATACTCTTACCCAAGTATTGTTAGAAGCTACTAGACTGGTGCCCAATTTGGCCAGTGTTCATTTCAGCTGTACCTTGGCATTCTCCCGCTTTGGAGAATTCATTTAAACAGTAGGATAAGTAGCTGGAGAATGTCAAGGAGGTCTGAAGCTTTGACTGGTTTGCTGTGCCGACTTTGCAGGTGGTTAATGAGTTGGGCCTTCATAAGAGAAAGCTAATCTCTCTTAAAGCCAAGCCGAGGAGGAGCTGAATGGAATTTGCTTAGCTCTGAATTCTCTGCTGTGTGTGTTTAAGCTCATGGGTGTCTCTCTCTCTCTCTCTCTCTCTCTCTCTCGCTCTTTCACTCTCTGTCTCTCAAAGTCAGGGCTGCTTGTTGCCCTTGAGTGCTACCACTGACCACACTCTTTACTTGGAATTTTTTGTGTTTTATATACGTAAATTACTCCGAAAGCGGCAGTTTTATTTTCGGACCGTCGTACCATGGCTTGATATTGGAGTTTTAACGGCCTTGCATTCCAAAGATATCAGGAGTTGCAATATATTCCTGGTTTCAGTGGGGCTTTGTGAGAGTAAGGCCGTGTTATTGAGTCATGGCATGGGCAACAGCCATCGGCAAAGCTGCTGCTGTGTCACTGTAGAACCTGTTTATGTGAGTTGGCACCGAGGAACTGAAGGCGCCCTGCACATTCCATCAAAGCTTTAACGGGGGAGAAGGTTTTCTTTTCTTTGTAGTGTTTTTCTTGGTGTCCAAGTAATCTTGATAATAGCGTATTTTCCAAGCAAATCTCAGATTTGTTCCACCTATTTTGGTCTTGTAGCATTCAGCACACAGAATTCCATAATGTCTTTGGCCTTCAATACTGTGGCTACACACAAATCGTTTTCTGCCCAGTATATTCTGTTTTCCTTTGAAATGAGTTTTATATAAACCACTAACAATGAAATTGCTAGGGTGAAGTACAATTTTAAAATAACACTTTTTGATCCATTTTTTATTAGACCCCTGTTCATCATAGATTCACTCTCCAAAGTCTAAATACGTAATGTTGGGGAATTTGTTTGGAAGTGTTTTTATTTATCATTTGACCAGATAATTGTCTTTTCACACTTTAAACACACAAACCCAGCTTACAAGCAGTCAGGACACTGTCAGGTTAACAAATAAATGCATAGATGCAGCAGTGATGTTGGAGATTTAGAGGCAATAATTTCACTGTTAGAGAAATGTATTTAAACAGTTACATTACTTTGTAAATATTAACAATAAAGACAAATTGCAAAATGTGGTCCATTTATAAAGTGGTAAAGCAGAATTTAGCGTGTACTTCCTTTATTTTATTTTTTTATTATTTAATAGAATCTTTATGGAAATCAAAAATGAAAACTAATGCAATTTATGAAGTATAATAATATTTATAGCAAAAGTTAGTAATATTTTCACTTTTTTCTTTTACTCTGTGAAATTTAATGTAAATCATTTTTATAAAGTTTATAGTCTCCATTTTAACGACCTGCTTGGAAAAGGTGTGTGTAATTTGTCTTTTCCTCCGTTCCCTCTGAAGGGATTAAGAGGAAAGATCCAGAGGCCTGAGAAGGAATAGAAGCTGCTTGAGTTGATTTAATGTACACGTTCTAACCACAGAATCAGAAATCCCACTTCTCTCACACAAGAACAGACTGTGACCAGAAGTGAGTGAGAACGACCAGCTAAACTCGGCAAACATCTTCTGACACCTACCTGAAAACCTGGAGATTTTCATTTCTATTTAAAACATTATGGACCATTTTAGAGATTTGTGTAGCTAGATTGATATTGAACATCACGTTTTTATTGTTGATTCTAATGAATCCCGTACTTAACTGAAGTGCACTTACTGCTGGTTGTCTCCTAGAGATTTGGCTTCAGTACCGAACAAGCTTCTATAGTGAGCGAATGGAAAGCAGATTAGTCCTTGAGACTGTCTTTTGTCTATGGAAACTGTGCATTTATGAATGGCTGACTCATGATTTTGCTCTACCATCTGTTTTGATTTATTACAGCTTTTGGCTTATAAAAAGGACTTGTTTGTAATAAAGACACACACACAAGTAACGTTGCCAGTAGAAGAATGGATTCTTGCATTGTCCTTTTCCATCTATAAAGGAAGAGTTTTGATCTGACAACAATTCCTAATAGTTTCCCCATCTTTTTTATACATCAACTGGAAGCCAGTGTGTTTGTAAACCCTGACGTGTTTGGGAAGAATGTCCGCAACATTCTGATTGTAATCATCTTCCTCAGGAACTCTCGTGTCCTTACCTGGGAAGCCTTCGAGTTCAACATCCTGTGCTTTGTTTAGTCTTGAGAGACTTGAGGGGCTTGAGGTTTGGATTGACCTAGCCGCATTACCACAAGGGTCAGAGGGGGTTCAGGGCGCCGGAGACCATGTGGTGTGGGGCGTACCACAAGCTGCAACGGTGGTTTCTGCTTGCCAGAAGACTTGGCCGTTGTGTTTTTGTGTTTCCTAGCATGTTGATCTGTCTGTGATGTGGTTGCGAATGGGTGGCAGAGTACGTGGGTGCACAGTGATGTCTTTGTGACTGTGAAGCATGTGCAGGTTTGGATCGCGCTGAAGGACCCTGGTTTTGTCGTCTATTAATCTGAAAATTGCCTTTCTTTCAGAGGGTTGCTTTTTGGCAGCTGCGCGTCAGAGTGTCCAATAGTAGACTTTTTGTTTTGCTCCTTTGAACCTACAAGACCTGCTTTCGTAATAATTTGGGAATATTATTCTCCCGGCACAGACCTGATTAGTACAGTAGAAACTCATTTACTGGCCCATTTGCTTTAATCTTTTAAACAAAGAGGCTTGAGAAAAAGCTTGACTGCTTCTCTGGAGAAACCAGAGCAAATCTTCACAGTCTAAGAAGGTCTTTTCATCAGAAATGTAATCTGCCATTGCACTTCTATGTACATACCTATCAGTAATACACTGATCTACAGAAAAACAGTAATACTATGGAAGAAAATAAATGTGCTAAATGTGTGAAAGTACCAGCAATGTAATTATCTCCTCTGGTTTATTGCAGGTTTTGGATCTTGGCTGCGTTTAAGACCATTCCAGAGACTGAAGCTGAGAACTCCACACTTCACTGATCTATGGCTTGCCAGAGTTATTGAGAATAACAGGGTCCATTTTTTTAATAGACTCTAAAGACAAGTAAGTGGAAACACGGTACTTTTGTTCCGCACATTATCACACGTCTATAGCAGTTTCACGTTTGCCAGTAGCAGTCAGCAGATTATATACAGTCAGACTCAGAACTTCAGTCATGGTTGATTCAGTGAAAACAGAAAATAAGGTCAATGGAAGACATTTCTCTTTGATTTACGGTAAGTACGGTTAAATATGGTCTCATCCATAATAGACAGAATGGACAAAACTCAAATCCAAAATTAGGTGGAAATTCCTGAAGAAACCACATATTAGAGCTGGTAATCCTGGTCCCATATGTCACAAAGATGACACATTATTCATCGTTTTTGTGTATAATACATTTATTAAAGATAAATGTTGACACTAGCAGAATTGCAAAAACAAAGTTGAAAAGTGTGTCTCTTAGAGACTGCATGGAACCTCTCAAAGTAAAGCTGCTATAACTATAGATATAAAAGTTTCTATGTATATCTATAGTTATGTATATCTATAGTTATATAAAAGTTTCTATGTATATAAAGACTTGGGAATTATGCATATAAAGACTAAAGAAATTATTTTTCTACATTGAGAAGATGCGATGCTGTTAAAATGAGGATGAAAAGTCTATTCCAATTTAAAAGGGCCTAAAAAGAAAGATGAACAAAAAGTTTGAAAGTTGACAAGGTGAGACTTTGTAGATGAGAAGATGAATCCAGAACTCAAGAATTTAGGAAGAGGATCAGCATTTCTGTGATAATCGGTGATGAGAAAGTGGAAGCTTCATTCAGTATCAGAATCAAAAAATCAAAAAATCAATGAAAGAGGTGAATGGTTGAGAAGATAAAAACTAATAACACAGAAGATGATACGAGGACGCACATTTAGAAAGATGAACGGTGATTTCATAGCAAACTGATGAAGACCTGAGTATTTTGAGTAGATTAATTAATCACAATATTATCTTTTATAGAGGAACTATTTTTTATAAGCTTTTTATGTTTGTGTAGCATTTAAAGTCAACTCTTCTCCTTAAATTTACCGGTAAGTCATTTACACCTTAAGCTCTGAGTGAGCGTTTGCGTGGGTCTCTCTGCTTTGGAATCTTCATCTGGTGTTGAGAGGTTTTAGAGGCCTGAAAGTCATACTCCATTTATTTGCATACATATTTTTTCTGATGGCTGGACTCTGCCATTCCTTGCACCAAGGGTTTGTCCAAACAGCGCCAGTGTTTGCACAGCGCTGTCAGGATGACTGGCCTTATGCTGTCTGTCTGAAGCCACTCGCTCCAAAAAAGCACTTAGCGCTTCATCTGAGAGCCGCCCGTCGTCTGCACAGTGATCGGAGGAAAGCACACTTGCTTTCGTGTTCAGCCGAGTCTCATGGGCCCAATTTACCACTAAACCTACACCTGCCTGACTCGATATAGCTGGAGAAAAAGAGAATATGACTGATTGTTTTAGTTTGGCAGATTGAGAACAGGTTTGTCTCTATCTGCAATGAAGCTTGGGCTAGTGGGGATGTGAAAATACGGAAAAATTATGCTGTCGCCTCCCAGCTAGGACGACCTGTTCCAGGCGGAATTTAGAGGCCCGGATGGGGTCTTTCTATGTGTTGTTATGTTATACCTGTGTATGTGTTTGTTTCCTCTTGGTCTCCTTGGTCTCCTCTTGGTCCACAGCTGTTCCAGTGTGTCCGTGTCCCATCTTTAGTTCCTGAGATGCTGGTATTGGCTAGAGCTCCCTGTTACCCAGAAATTGAAAAGTGGTTTAGATAAGGTTTTAGAAAAGGTTTAAATAGTATGGGGTAATATTTAAATGAAATGAAACGGTAAGAAATGTACGCTTTATTTGTAAATATGTTTTGCTTATTTTTTTTTTTGACTTTACTTTCTGGGTATCAAACCTACAACCTTTGTGTTTTCAATAATGTCCATCAGTTTGAGCAACAGGAAAACAATGCAAATGAATAGTTTTTGAATCATGTACAGCCTTCTGTCCACCCCTCAATACTCATTAGACATTCCCCAAGTGTATAAAATGATTGACAATCAAAGATCTATCACTTTCACTAACAATATCAACATCAAACTTCAAGCAATCATATTGATGTCTGTCGATACATTGCCCTGCTTTTCCATGTGTAGCCGGGTCATTGAAACCGAATAAACACCTTCAGAAGCTGTCAGCGAGATCTTTTCCCCAGATTTTACACCTTACGTGATGCTTTGTGAAAGGGTCAGTGTGTAAATCTGTAACCGCCAGCTACAGAACAAGGGTTAATGTAGCGGAACCCTCGTCTCCCCCCGATCTGCGTGATACCCAACGGGTGTCCGCTAGGGGTCACAAGCTCCAGACCCCCTGAGTGACAGCTCATTCAGAAAACTGATTGGCTGTATGTGAGCGGGTGCAACCTGGGATGACCAATGGCACAGCCTGAAGAGTAGTGACGCGGTGTGACTGATCATGAAGAAAGAGCTGTGTCTACACACTTTCTAACTTTAAGAACGGTCTGTAAATGAGCGATAGACTCAAAAAAGTGTTGAATGATTTGCTGCATGTTGGTAATTTAAAATGCAATTGTTTGTTTTTATGCTTCATGCCTTACCAAAAACGAATCTTTGATTTTCCTTTCCACGTGTTTCTTGGTGAGCTGTTGGTTTAGCGAATTGTACGTTTTTTCATTTTCCCAGCAGATTGTCTTGTGAGGACTCGGTTATTGGAGAGTTGGTGATCCCATGATGCTTCTGATGAGCCTTGCTTGGATGGTGATGGCCGTTGCCTCTCCGCTCTTCTGCGTTGGGTTTACCACCCGTGGTCAAGGTCTGCGTGGACGAGTTCAAGGTGACCGGCGAAACATCAGGCCCAACATCATACTTATCATGACGGACGACCAGGATGTGGAACTAGGTGAGAGCGTTAGATTTCCTCTATGACCTTAAATGGTCTATTTGAACACAATTTCTTTAAGTTATAGCATAAATTCTATGATTCAAAAAGCTTGTAAGTACACAAAGAACTCAAGCATGTTTGTCATACAGCCGTTAAATGGAGAAATGTTCTTTCGTTTTAAACATTTGACCAGTGATCTGCAATTCAAGGTTCTTTGTGTGGAATTTATCTTCAGCAAGTCCAGATATTCTTGTTTGGAAGCAGAAAAAAGATCTTTGATTTCTTTCCAAGATGTTCGTTCACGTCTTTTGTCCTTATGTCAAGTGTACCAGTAAGCTTGTGTGTTGTCACTGGATCGTGTTCCTTCCATTGATATTGTAACAGCACGTCTCTGTCATCACATTTTGACTCACTTCCTCTTTGAGTTTTGTACGGCTTCATTTGAGAAGCAAAGGTTCTCAATCCTGCCACCACAAACAGTCATTGCAGTGCCACGGAACTGCAGGTTTCTCCACATCCATCAGTACTGCACAACTTACAGTTCTGTTTGGTATTCAGGCTCATTGCAAGTGATGAACAAAACCCGAAAAATTATGGAGGACGGTGGAACATCGTTCACAAATGCATTCGTAACCACACCGATGTGCTGTCCGTCACGCTCTTCTATGCTCACTGGAAAATATGTTCACAACCATAACACCTACACCAACAACGAGAACTGCTCCTCGCCTTCCTGGCAAGCGCAGCACGAGCCGCGGTCCTTTGCTGTTTATCTCAACAACACCGGATATCGAACAGGTGAGAACAGAGAGATTATTGATTAGTTGTTTGATTCCCAATGGCTCAGTGTTTACAGCAAAATGCATATAAACACAAGTCAAAGTCAAAGAAGCTTTATTGTCATTTCAACTACATATAGCAGAGCGATACACAGAGCGATAAACATATAACTGCATATTCTGTCAATCTTGAAGATTTTGTTGACCATTTTTTTTGTCACTACAGTATCATGTACCTAAATTTTCCTTTCCATCTCTTCCATTTGACCAGAGGACACACACTCCGTAAAATAACTCTTGTGTTTACCATTGTTTGTGGATTCCAGCTGATGTTTGACGTGACATTTCACTGTCCGGCAGACTGGCTTCCTGCCTGGCTTCTGCAGAAATGTGTGTGTGTCAAGTTAAACAGCAAACTCAAGTCTTTGTTGTCTTCTTTTACAGCTTTTTTTGGGAAGTACCTCAATGAGTATAATGGCACTTATATCCCACCTGGGTGGCGTGAGTGGGTGGGACTGATCAAAAATTCCAGATTCTATAATTACACTGTCTGCCGGAATGGGAACAAGGAGAAACATGGAGCAGATTATGCAAAGGTATGTGTACTCTGGTCACGTAAGTTCACTGCTCGGCCATTGCCAAATCCTCTTTTTAGGCCCATTTTATTTTTTTTTTTTTCAGTCCATGCTCAATTTTTCTGCACTATAGACAGAGTCCAAGCATTGATTAAAATGTTGGTTAGCTATTAGTTTTTTGTTTTACTTTTGTAAAAAGTGCTTTTACACTGCAACTTTTAAAAAGGCCATCATTATTGAGCAAAGAGATATGTTTCTGACTAATTAAAAACAGAGTTGAGTATGGTCAGAGTCATTGGAGCAATGTAGAGTGGGGTGGCGTTAATTAGGGTATCAGAGTGAGATAGCATAGGGTGGGGTAGTGTTAAATAGGGTAGAGAAGTGAACAGGGTAGGGTTGTGTGGTGGTAGGTAGGGGAGTGGGACAGGGTGGGGTGGAATGGCTTTGGGTACTGTGGAAGAGTAAGAAGGGGTGGATTGGAATGGTGTTAGTTAGGGTAGAGCAGTGGGACTGCGTAGGGTGGGATGTCGTTAGGTAAGGTAGTGGGGTGGGGTGGAATAGCATTCGGTAAGGTAGAGAAGTGGGAAGGGGTGGGGTGTTGTTAGGTAGGGTAAAGGAGTATGACGGTATGGTAGGGTGGCATTAGGTTGGGTGGAGGAGTTGAACAGGTAGAGGGGAGCGAGGTAGGTTAGGGTGGTTTCAGGTATAGAGTAGAAAGTGCTTTACTGCCATGTATGTTTGCACACCCCCGACACCATTTGTTTTTATTGAATTGTCCCGAATACCTGTTTTTAGAAAAGTTGCGCTTGAGTTAACATTCTGCACTGGCAAAATGTCCCAGATTTTATAAGTCCAGTCTAAAACATGAGAACTTGAGCTTTAGTGCGTCACAGACACACTAAAGGTTGTATGTTCGATTCTCAAAGAGAACATGAACTTCTAGCATTGCATGTCATACAGTTGCGGAAAAGTAATTGGCGACTTTCAAATCAATAAGGATTAATGTCTTTCACAGGCGAATTTCCTTTCACAGTAGCTGCGTGTTTAGCAAAGGACAGGATAAAGGAAGGGGGTTGGGGTGGGTCCCCCCCCCTCCCCTCAAAACTCCAAAGCCGAGCTGTAGAGCACATTCCTGCTCCGGCCTCAAAGCACCAAGATTCAGACCCCACTGTTGTCATAACACCAGCCCCATGTAGGGCCACGACCCACTTGTAACATTGAGTGAAGCCGTCATGTTCAGTGTTTAACATCCTGCCAGTCTTTCGCTTCTCCGACTTCCTGTATATATTAAAGCATGTTTTATTTCTTCCTGTTCCAGGATTACTTCACTGATTTGATCACCAACGACAGTATAAACTTCTTCCGAATGTCCAAACGCATGTACCCACATCGCCCGGTGATGATGGTGATCAGCCACGCGGCTCCGCACGGGCCCGAGGATTCTGCGCCGCAGTTCTCCGCTCTCTTCCCAAATGCGTCTCAGCACATGTGAGTCTAGATTGTACTGCGCTAGATTGCCAATCGCCCTGTGAATAGTCTATATCAGTTGGAGGTGGACAGCCACCTTAAAACCAGAGATTCACCACATCGAGCAAGACAAGTGCAGTGTTTGGTTTTGCTTTTCCTCATTCCATTGCCAAGAGGTTGATGGGTTCACTGCACTATCGTCAGCTTCATCACGGCCTGGTTCCTATTCAACACAGCGCTGTGGCAACAAGCCATCCATCTCCAAGACTTTAGCATCCCAAGCATGTCAGAATCCCAAGCAGGGCAGCGTTGCACTTTGTCCCTCAGGCCTCATTTTTTCCTCAACTTTTCTTCCTGCACAGATTCATGGCTCCTCTTAAACCGATCAATCACTCCTGCCATTCAGGTTTGGAGAGGTGTGGAATGTATTGTTGTAGATCAACTTTTGTGTTATTAATATGACCTTCAGGGAATGTCCTATAGGCTGGCAGGCTTCTCTGCTCTTGGCTGTTGTGCCAAATACCAAGCAAAGCAGATGGCTGACGTGGAACCTGTCACGTGAATCTATAAGAGAATCTATAGCAGTCTCTGGAAGATGACACATTCTGGCATGTTGTAATGAGTTTGTTAGATTAGATATTGGTGGCAGAGCAAGCCTCACAGCAAGGAGGACACGTTCTAGTCCGATCAGTACCTTTCTGAACGTTGCTGTTTAAAGGCTTTTTTACCAAGCTTGCGTGGCTTTCCTTCAAGTCTTCGTTCTCCACAAACTCCGGTCTGAAAAGTTGCCCATAGATGTGAGCTGTGTCTGATAGAGTATGTGATCCGTGATTGGTTGTCCTCCAAATCAGGGGCCTCCTTTGTGGACCTTTAGGTCCAGAGTAACTATGGACTCCCCATGACCCAGAAATGGAAAAGTTCATAAAATGGATGGATTGGTTGTCATTTAGTTTTTCCCAGAATAACACTTACAAATAAATCTTTTTTTAAAAAACCTAGTCAAAAATTACTTTTTTGGATAATTAATTAAATTTAATAAAGCCTTTTTGTTTTCTTTTCATTTCATTTTTTTTCTACTATAAATTGTTGTTCTCCATTATTTGACTATTATCTAAAAAATGTTTCTATATGAAGATTGTCCTTGATACTGTCCTTGTAATTTTGGCATGAAATAGCCACAAATGCCTGAAGAGAAAAAAATATATATTTCAACTTAATTGAGATTATAATACGTACAGTATGTAAAATATCAAATCAAATAATTATAAAAATAAAAAAGAAATAGACCGCTGTGTAACATTTTGTGTTGGACAGTGAAATGGACAGTATTTTTTAAACCTCAGAGAGCATTTTGTCTTCATATGAACTTATAGTAGTTGATGAATCAGACTAAAACAAACCTTCACATTAGGTACAAAAGCTTTTCTGCCCTGGAATGCAGAGTCCGTCTGTGGAGGTAAGCCAATGGCAGTCAACAGGTGGCCATCTTGTAGCTTTAACTCCACAAACACGTACGCAGCTTCTTGTTTACCCAGCTTTTTACTCTCCACTTCAAATGCAAATGAGTTATAGGACTGTCGTAGCTGGATATATTACAAACTTTATGTTGGGCCTGAAATCTGGGGAAGCTATTATTTTTCTAACACATGTGCCAACCCTGAAACCAATACACGCTGCCAAGACCCTCAGTTTGCTGTGAGGAGAGCTGGAGACGGAGTCCAAAAACAACACCTCGCAAGTAGAAATAGTGTGTGTCTGTCTAGAGTGATGGAGTAGAGGAGGGTGACTGCTTCATTATTGATGCTCCTCCAGTTTGCGCTTCGTCAGACATCTACAGTTTCAGAACAGGTGGAGGTTTTTCTGGATAACGTTCTGTCCTCCATCCCGCAGAACTCCGAGCTACAACCACGCACCAAACATGGACAAGCACTGGATCATGCAGTACACCGGCCCGATGAAGCCCATACACATGGAGTTCACCAACTTCCTGCACAGAAAGAGACTCCAGACGCTGATGTCCGTGGACGACTCGATGGAAAAGGTGAGCACTGCTTTTTTTTCTTTGCTTTACTTTTTATCTGTCATTTGGCAGACGGTTTTATCCAAAACGACTTACAAAAAGAGGAGCAAGTGAAGCAATTTGTCTAAAAAAAGGATACAGTAAACATTAACACAAGGCTATATAAATAAAGTTTACGAGACAGAACAACATGACAGTCAGAAAAACATACAAAACAAAGCACAAGACACATTTTTTTCACCCTCCTGGATTGTGACCCCCATGACCTTTTTGTCTGACACAGATCTACAATCTGCTGGTGGACACCGGAGAGCTGGAGAACACCTACGTCATCTACACTGCGGACCACGGCTATCACATCGGCCAGTTTGGGCTGGTCAAAGGAAAGTCCATGCCCTATGACTTTGACATCAGGGTGCCGTTCTTTGTCAGGGGTCCGAATGTGGAGGCAGGAGCAAGGTAGGGTCAGCTAGACCTGTACACAAGGTGTTGTTTCAGAACAAATCTATAATTATAATAAAAACAATCTAATGTATTTAATGCAATTATATACATATACATATAAATATATGTAGTGTTTGGTATAATTTTTTAAAGTTTTTTCGATACAACAGATATTTCGGAAATAATCAGATATTGTTCAATTAATAAAAACAAAAATCAGAAATTGTTCAATTAATTAAATTGGTTAAATATTAAGTTCTAATTTATTAAAAAATGTCTATACTAAATTCTGTTTTACTCTTTAGGAACAAACATGTCGTGCTAAACATTGATCTCGCACCCACCATTTTGGACATCGCCGGACTCGACACACCACACGACATGGACGGCAAATCCATCCTGAAACTTCTGGAACAGGACAAAAATGGAAATAGGTGAGTAAAAGATGCCAAAGAGCCAGTTAGTTGAAAATCCGTTCTGATTTAAATCTAGTCGCTCTTAAAGAGTCTGATGCTCGTGTGTAAATCTTTGGAGCAGTTAAGGACTGTTCTGCACTTACTGCCACTCTTGATGGCAGGACATGTCGGGCAGATTAACATGTCCTCCATCAGGCCAAGCCAAACATCTCCTTCTGCTACATCAATGACACCAAAAGGAGGAAAAATTAAATATTTGCATTTTCAAATTTCAGATTCAAACCCAACCGGAAACCCAAAGTCTGGAGGGACACATTCCTAGTGGAGCGGGGGTAAAGCAAACCTTATTCCTACTCTTCTCAATCTCACTGGGAAATGGCTGCCCAATGTGTGAAACTAATTTTAAATAATCGTGTTTTTTCGTGGATTCAGGTTATTGTGCTTTTTTCTGCTGCACGGATAAAACATTTTAGACCCTTCCAGCTTTTGAAAAATATCAAATATTTTTGCTTTTTTGCCAAATCACCCTCAAAACCACTTCAGAGTCAAATACGGACTTGTAGTTTGATGAAGAATAGATAGGGATGTGATAGAAAGAGAACAATGGAAAAATAGAGAGATAAAATTGAAGTAAAAAAGAGAAAAATAAAGAGAGCAACAGATAAATAGTCATAAAGAAGACAAACATAAAATAAAGAAAATGAAAGAAAGAGAGACTGAGAGACTATAAGAGATGGGTGAAGTGATTGAGGATGGAAAGATAGGAAAAACAATTGCTCACCGCACAGATGAGAAATTGTTTTTTGTAACACGGGACGCGTCCAGAAGATCAAGTTCACCTCGTCGACCTCCTTCAGTTTACATTCTGATAATCGCCTCCACGGCTTTCCTGCGTCAGGAAGTTAATGAGAACTTTCTAGCAATGGCGCAATCATAAAGCACACAGATGATCAGAGCCGGCTGTTTCTGCCGTGACTGTGTTACTGTTGTGTATAAGACCAGACCACTAACTTCCAGTGTGTTTATACCGTGCTGCCATTAATCTAACCTGTTTTGCGCGATCACGACAGCTCCGTCAGATTAGCGATCTGTTCATCCGTCAGAGCGCAAGGTCGTCGCTGGAACGTTTTTCTCGGATCCATGCCGCTAAATGAGAATTGCAGAATAAATAAATGTTCCTTTCACTGAACCCAAACCGACCAATTCAAACGAACCAATTTGTCATTGCAGCAAAATCCTGCGCAAGAAGGAGGAATCCAGCAGCGGCGTGAACGCGCAGCACTCCAACAGCCTACCCAAAAACAAGAAGGTGAAGGAAGTGTGTCAGCAGGCCGAGTTTCAGACCCCGTGCGAGCAGCCTGGACAGGTCAGGAATCTCATTTCTCACCACGGAAGATGTTGGAAATGTAGAGTGTTTGAGTTTCAGCGCAAAATGTGCCTGCATCTAACCTAATCCCTACCACGTGAGACTGACACCTTATCTGTGTTCCTCCCACTCTCTATTTGTCTCTTTCAGTCTACCTGTCTCTCTGTCTCTTTTTTCTGTTTCTCTTCTTCTCTGTCTCTCTCCATCTCTGTATCTTTCAGAATCGATCCATCTCTGTATCTCTTTCAGTCTGCTTTCTCTCTCTCATCTCGGTATCCTCCTTGCTCTTGCTGTCTGCCCCTCTCTCTTTCATCGCTCTCCCTCTCTGTCTCTGTCTCTCTCTCTGTCTCCCTCTTTTTCACTCTCCCATGTCATCTCCTCTCTTTCAGATATTTACTCCTTACACATCTTTCTATACATATCTTTTTGCCTATCCCTCTCTTTTTCAATGTTTTCTCTCGCTTTTTGTCTCTTCCCCTCGTTCTCCTTATATCTTTCGATCGCTTGCTCTCTCTCTCTTTCTTGCTCTCTACATTTTTGACATTAAACTAAAGTTGTGCAGGTTCCTGTGAATAATTCTGCGGTGATTTAAGTGTTCTTCACAGCTAATGATGGGTAATTGGACAGATCTTGTACTTTTCTTTCATCAGCGAAACGTTTGCCTGTTTCAGACTAAATCTGAGAGCTGATCATTACAAATTGGTCCAATTTCAGGTAGTGTAAATCCCAACCGCGTTTCAAGGTCCTCGCTAATTTGAACCAGACTATTTTTATGGTCAAGTTAAGTGTTTGCCTGCAACACTTCGTCTGGTGAGGTGATTGAATGCAGAAAAGAGGCTTGTGAATGCCTGGAATAACAGTCCTTTCATTTCACCGCAGTCACCTGACCGAACGCGCATGGAAAAGCCCTGGACAGGTTGTGTGTTATTTTTATGCACCAAGCATACAGTATATATATATATATATATATATATATATATATATATATATATATATATATATATATATATATATATATATATTAGAGATGACATTGATCAGGTTTTAATCTAAATTAATCTCATTGTTCTCTTTGAATTTAGTTCTTCTGCCCGCCATCACTTATGTGTTGTGCATACAAATCTCTGCTTTCAGCAACCTCCTTCATTCACAGTTCTGGGTTCACTACATTTGCTTGTTCAGTTGTTTTTTTATCAGTTTAATTGGATTTATTGTGGTGCTCAACCAGAAATAATGATCCCAACAGCAACTCTTTGTTTTATGGTTAGTTTGTAGGTGTAGTGCTATATGTTTCTCTTACTACACCGCAATACCCACAGTTCCTTTATTCAGCAAGACTGTGGAACAATTTTTGATGAGTGAAAAGTGTAGAGGGAAATGAGTGTTTGGAGCTCTCAGCATTAAACTTGGACTAGTTTGTATTAGCTATTGGCACAACTTTTGCGATTCCTCTTGATCTGCAACAGGTTGAGAAACGGGAGTTTTTTTGTCTCCGTCTTAGCCCGACGCTTGAGATATGTGCTTCTTTGTTTTACAGAAGTGGCACTGTTTGGAGGACGTCAGTGGGAAGTGGCGACTGCAGAAGTGTAAGGGTTCACTGAAAGAGGGATCCAAGAAGAGGGCCCGAAGTCTTCGGCCTCGGAGCTACGACAGCCAGGAGAAGGATTGCCTCTGCAGAGAACGACCCTACAAGATGGCGAAGGCAGAGCGGCGGGCCCAGCGGCAGTTTGCACAGAGCCGCAATCCACGTGAGATAATCTGAGACCATTTTGGATATGCGGCACAGAGATTATATATACCTCTGATCTCAGCATATAAATAACACTTGTCACCATCTAGTGGCCATCCTTATAACAGCAGAATGACTTCATTCTGTTTGACCACATCAAGTTAACATTTACATCAATTACTCACTACTTCGTCTCTTTCTTCTTGCCAGGCTTCAGGCCTCGTTTTGTGCACACGCGACCTGTCAGGTCTCTGTCCGTCGAGTTTGAAGGAGAGATCTATGACGTGGACTTGCAGGCGGACGACAAGACTCCACTCAATCGTCGACCAATCAGGAAGCGGCACTATGAGCCCGAGCGAGGCATTGCTTTAGGCTTCAGCCCGGAATCTGACGACGGATCGGAGGAGATGCAGTCAGATGACACTAATGCAGTGGGATACCCTAATTCTCACAAGGTCACACACAAGTAAGACCTACAGAGTAGACCACTCATATTGAGTCAAGGGAAGTTCAGAGGATTTTATTTTTGCCTCTTTGTGCCCTCCGAGGTGTTACATCTCAATGAACGACACCGTGCACTGTGAAAGTGAAATTTATCAGTCGTCGCGAGCGTGGAAAGACCACAAGATCTTCGTGGACCAGGAGGTAAGTGTGGATTAGAGTCAATTTAGTCGATTGTTTGCTGCTCTCTACTTGATGGTGTTTGCAAAAGTAGGGTTTCAATCCCCAAGAAACGTTGTTTCAGTGTGTAACTGATGCTGGTCGGTTCTGATTGATCATGGGATTTTCCTCCAGATCGAGCTTCTGCAGGACCAAATGAATAAGCTCCGAGAGGTCAGAGGTCATCTGAAGAGGAGGAGGCCGGACGAGTGCGACTGTGGGAAGAAAAGGTCCGTTGCTTTGTGTCTCTGAGCCATTATAATGCTTTTAGTGATCAGTTTGGTTTATTTCCTCAAGAGATGTTAGTGCTGCTTGTTTAGTTGCTTATTATTCACTTGTCGTACAAACACACACACACACACACACACACACACACACACACACACACACTCATACAGGTTTAGTACATTTTAGCCTCAGTGAACTTAGTACTGTTCTCTCTTTACAAGCAGCTACTTTAGCACTGACAAGACGGAGAGAGGGAAGAATAGAAATGAGCAGCTTCATCCCTTTAAGTGAGTCTGATTCTCCTTCAGTTGTTTTGCACACTGTGATGAAACAATCCCAAACATTTTGTCTGTGTGGAGTTCGCCATGGTTTTTTGTTGCTGTTTATTCATGATTGTGTCTGCTCTGACCACAAACGCACTCATCTGACATGGCAATTTGCTTCCTTCCTTGTGTTTAATTTCCACGGCTGTTTATTCTGCAGAGAGAGCGTGCAGGAAGTGGACAGCAGGACGCAACTCTACAATGAGATCCGGCGCAGGAAGAAGGAGAGGAAAGTGAAGAAGAGGCAGAAGAAGGGCGACGACTGCAGCCTCCCCGGCCTCACCTGCTTCACGCATAATAACGACCACTGGCAGACTGCCCCCTTGTGGAACTGTGAGGTCACACACGGCCACGCCGCTCTTTTCTCCTGATGCTTACTGGTCATTTCCTCCTGCAGTGGGCAGCTTCTGTGCCTGCACCAGCTCCAACAACAACACGTACTGGTGTCTGAGGACCGTCAATGACACACACAACACACTCTTCTGTGAATTTGCTACGGGGTTTCTGGAATACTTTGATTTAAACACTGACCCTTACCAGGTGAGAATGTCTCGCCCTTATAAATAAGTGATGCCCAACATGAGGCCCGTCTGCCACGTCTGTCCCGTGAAAGTGTGACATGTGGCCAAAACGTTTGTTTCAGTTGAGTGATGCTAGACTAGAAGTTAAGAGTTTTCAGCCACTTGATGTTTTTAAAATAATATTTTATCCATTATTGAGATTGTATTCTGACCTACAAATTACAGCAAAGTCTAATCTTGCCCCTGTTGGGCACCACTGTTCTAAACATACCCTTCATCTTCATCACGGGACCTTATGGATGTTTTCTAGTTGACGAATGCGGTTTACTCAGTGGAGAGGGACGTTTTGAGCCAACTGCATCTCCAGCTCATGGAAATGAGGAGCTGTCAAGGCCACAAGCAGTGCAACCCCAGAACCCGCAGCCCAGACGCAGGTAACACCTTCAACCGCTTCCTGTGCTGGTCTCCAGGCTAGCTTAAGCTCAGCTGTTGAGGGAAGAAGTGTTTATTTCTGGGAGTGAATGGTGGTGATGGAGAAGAAGAGACGACGGCTTTTGGAGCTAATACGTTTTCCTTTAAAACTACATTTTTTGCAGTTGTTTTTGAGGAAGGTTTTGAGCCTGTAAGACACATTTTTGGCATGTTTTGCTTTGGGACTGATGCATGAATCCGTTTCTCTCACGACACACGAATGTTTTTCTCGTGATCCTTAGCCACCGGTTTGTTTTACTAGCCCATGAAACATCTTACACACATCATCAAGGGAGTTTTCAGAAAGAGCAGTGTGTG
>CM051497.1:16135408-16154503 GCA_028031935.1 Paedocypris micromegethes | reverse complement strand
AGTAATCTACGACACAGTGCCGTTATAACAGACTCTAATGGAACCCTGGCTATAATGGACGGCTGTGGTTGCCGGTCGTGCAGCACTATTCGATTTTTATAGTCACACTGTATCTATTTCTGCCCACAAACCTCAGAATATCCACCGCTTGGCCTCTTTCTATTAAGGAACATCATTCATCACTGCAGCCATCTTCTCTTCACAGCGCTGTGCATTAGATCACATGTTTTCTGCCGAGGCTCCACGGTTGTCCTTCAAAAATCTTTTTTCAACCCGAGCTCTGGGCATTTTCAAATGAATAATGTCAGGGCAGCGAACAAAGCGGGACTGAACAGTTCAGGGGACAGCTGTGTCAGGCCATTCTGACGGGGCTCGCTCGCTGGGACAGAGATATAAGGTTAGAACTTGTAAGAAGACACTGCTGCATCAGCAGTTGCCATGACAATGTCATTCACCGTTTTATTGTCTTTTGCTTCTGTCTCCTGGCAAGGTTAGAGGGTTGAACACAGAGGTTCAACAATATACACTTACTGCGGTTCGTCACCTAGGGACTCTCCTCTCGCCATACAGTTTTCAGGGAAATGTTTGTGAGGGATAGGATACTCCACTCACAGTGCTACAGCACTTCCTTCTGCCATAGCAAAGAGTTTGGAAAAGCTGGATAAATGGCAGAGGATTTCCCAATAATTACAAACTTGAAAGAAATGGACACATTTACAAACTTCTTAATTTAGAAACAAATGTCCTAATTTGGGAAGTAATTGACCAAGTTCTGGAGACAGAGGCTGCTACCTTTAGTTTTTCTGTGAATGAGTGATGTGATGAACTGCTGCGTGTTTTGCTCTGGCTCTGCAGAAGCATGACTCCTTGGGTTTGAAGCTTCATCGCAGAGTCGGACCAGTCATCCTGCAGTGAAGGCTTCCTCGCGCCGCCGTCTTCCTCAACACTCTTGCTTCACGGTCACATGTTTGTGCGATCGTTAGGAATTATTTCTGGAGTTACAGCGTTTCAACTCTTGTCGCTGCACAAGAACGCTACTGCCAATATGCAGCCTTTTAGGTTTCTTCAAAGTGTGTTTAAAGCAATTAATTCATCTCCACTAATTGTGTTTTGTCATTGGGGAATTCTGCTAATTTTGCATAAAAGGTGCAGACGTCAGACATAATCAGCGGGAGACGCAGTGGCTTCTGTTCTGAATCTCGAGGTCTCGCTCACTCTTTCACACTCACTCTCTCTCTTTCGTTTTCACTCACACACTCTCACCCCTTTTCTCTATTTTGTCTATGACCATCTTATTTTGTTGCTTTCTCTCACTCCTTCACTAGCTTTTTTTGGTCAATCATCATTTTTGGTTTTTCACTCTCACTCCCTCTCATTTTTTTTTGTTGCTCTCGCACTTTTTTTTTATGAATTCAGCCATCTTTGTTAATTCAGCTCTTTCTTTTACCCATCTATGTTTTTATTAATAAACCCTTATAATGAGTTTATGCAATCTTTTCGGTTTGTTTTTTGATTTTGTCTCAGGAATTTGATGATGCACTTTTCTTAGTGTGATGGGCGACCCTGTGTGTGTGGCTGCATGAAGGACAGTTCCCTCCACACAGCCCGTGCTGTAGATTTCCTGCGGTTACTGTAATCTGATTGGATGCTTTTGAGAGGTTCAAACCCCAAGTTGTTAACGCAGCATTTGTTTAACTGACTAGCTGCGTGTCCTGCTGCATTTCTGCTGAATGGTTTCGTTGTGAAAGTTGCAGTGTGGAGGCTAAAAGGTGATCAGTGTCGCATGCTGCTGTGACGTCACGTGTTGCCGGTGGTTACGGTAACGCGGTATTGCGCCGCCAGCATGTTTTTCACCTCAGCAGTCACTTCCTCCGTCCTTCCCTGTGAGAATGACACTCAGGCAGCCGTAAAACCACAGCTGGATTCCAGCCAGGCATCTCTGAAGAATCTCTGATCAAACGACCTTCTTACAATGTCAGCGATACGGAAGCCCAGCAGGCTGAAATCCGAGAACACACTTGCGATGATTGGTATGCATCGGCTTAGAAGCCTTTAAAACGGGAAGTTGATTACCACGACTTACCATTGAATTATATTGCGTTATTCAATATAAATAGAAAAAAAATCCCCACTAAAAACCTATTTTAGCGGCATGGTAGACTACTGATGTTGAACTGTGAGAGAAGACCAAGTGAAGCTGACAAAGGCGATAAACCGCAATTCACCAAATAAAGCAACAATGTTCATCAGTCGTGACAGAAATGAACAAAGCGGAACCAAAAATGGATGACAATATTGTTCTGTTAAAAAGACTATTGTTCTATGTCCAGAGTGAAATTTCCTTGTCCCCACAGCTTGTGTAAAAGGTTATTTGTCGCTCTGTCAGAAATGAACGCCCTTGTTATGATCCCTCACTGAAAATTGAGGCAATTGCGCGTGTGTGTGTAACGAGACGGTTGCCTTGTTGAAAGATTTCAACACTGAGCGAACAGGAGCGATAGTTCACTCAGCCTGTGAAAACTGTAGTCTCCTTGAGGCAGAATTCTCTCGTTTTAAGCTTGAGTTATAACGGACAACTTTACTTCAATCTGCAGAACTTCACTTTACTTCACTCACTTCTCTTTTACCCCTTTGAGGGGGAAAAACATTCTGGAAGGAATCCTGTGCAGTTCAACATTGCTGTCGATGTCATCTGTCAATGACTGGCAGAACTCTGTGTGTTTGTCATTCGGTTGCAGTGTAATGTAACTATTTTCTTTGTAGCGGTGTGTAATTAATGTAACACTCTGTTTGGTGTAAAAAATCTGAGAAGACTCTAGGGACCCTCTGAATCTCATCTTTCACTTCACAGTTTGGCCGGTCCTAGTTTAGTGAACATTCTCGTTTAGTGAAGTGAGCAAATACTTTGGCTGATTTCACAGAACTTTAATATTTAAAGAATCCAGTACCAAGGCTCTGACATCATTGATAAACCGCTGCTCCACACACTCATACGCGCATTCCTACGCGGTGTAGCGTGAGCAGATCCGGCTCTGTTAAAGTGGATTAGCATTGAAGCGCTAATGTAATGACCTGTCCTTCTGATTTAAGATGCCTTTTGCAAACTGCTAAAGAGTTTTTGGCTCTTCCAGTGGATTTTAATGTGCCGTTGAGTTGCCTTTGATTAAAGTGGTCGACTTCTTGCTGCGGACCAGTGGAATTATCCGGTCCGAGACTGTCCGGCGCTTTTCTCCGACTGAGACTGTGAAGAGAACTTTCCCACGAGAGCGACAAACCTGTGATCAAATAGCCAGGAGTCTCGTCGCTGTGATCACACATTACACTGACCAATAGCGTCTTAGTGATAAAATGCCGCCCGTGTGTGCACTCTTCTACATATCTACATAATTTTATGTATTATGTACTACCCTTCTGTGTGTGTGTGTGTGTGTGTGTGTGTTTGTCTTGCTCTGCATATGTGAGGTGTGTGCACTTTTCTTGGCTGAAGGTTTTGTTCCCTCTGGCTGTAAAGTTGAGTAAATATACGAGTGTGAGTTTCTGTCAGTATTTTCTTTTCTCTCTTACACAGTTACACAAACTACTTCCTTCTGCAGATGGATCACAGATTAACAATGTCTGGTTCAGAACCAGCTCAGCATGACACACACCTCGAGTCTGTCCTGATCTGACTGGACTTTGATAAAAGCTTTGCTTTGTTACTTTCTCCTTTCGGATGATTCAGCGTGTGATGAGTCAAGATCAACTGGATTGAATCACACATGGTGTGTGTGTGTGTGTTTCAGCTATAATGTACGTGATGGGCGCTCTGGGCCCGGCCGCTGGTTATCTGCTGGGTGGCGTTCTGATTGGCTTCTACGTGGATCCCAGAGCCATGGTCAGCATCGAGCAAAGTGACCCGCGCTTCGTCGGAAACTGGTGAGTTTTGTGTTCTGTGTCCCGCTCCCTGGGTGTGTGTTAATTCACATCTTGTCCTCAGGTGGAACGGTTTCCTGCTCTGTGCGTTTGCCATGCTGCTGGTCGTCTTCCCCATGTTCACCTTTCCCAAGAAACTTCCTCCTCGTCACAAAAAGAAGAAGAAGGTACCCGACGGCGACACAGCCTCTAACGACGATGAGGTCCTGAAGGAGAAATCCAGTGGCAAGGAGCCGGCCGCGTCCTCCATGGGCTTAGGAAAGGACATTAAAGGTGTGTGTCTACTGACAACAGATAAAGATGAGCCTCACATGGCGTCTCCTGTTTGTGTGCACTGCAGTGATTTATCTGCGGCTTAAGGTCCAAGTGTTTTCTCAAGGGCACCGTTGCTGTAACTCATTTATTGCTTCCCATTTGTTTGCTCTATAAATGAAGAACTCCTTCTTTAGTTGCACCGTGCTGCTGACCACCAGCTTTGTAAATCCCACTTTACAAAGCTTGAATTCTTCAACCTAAATGTCGCGTACAACAATGGTTTTGTCTGATGTCATTGTTATTGATAAGGGATGGTTTGGTGTTTAGAATCAGAGACTTCAAATAGTGTTTGGCCTGAACAAGTATATAAATCTATTTAAATATTACTATATAATAAAAGCATAAACGTACAATTATTATCAGTTTTTCCTGCTTTGACAATGATCCCTATCATTTGAAGCCAACACAAGTCTCTTTTACAAACCGTTTATCACTTTTATTTAAAACGAAATTGTTTCAGTCTGTGTTAAACTGGCTATTTGTCTCTCCATCCATGAGACTCTGAAAGGTGAGTGGTAGCCTATCAGGAGCAAGCAATGGCTTGATTGCAGCTGTTGCCGTGGAAACCATGCTCCAGGCCAACCTGCTAATTAAAAGCTGTCTTGGTTGTCCACGATGAAGCATGCGGCCTAAAGATGAGGGATTTGTAGGGATTAGCCCATGAATTCAGAGGAACAGTGGAGACGACATGTTTGGGTCAAGTCCATTACAAACATCTGCTCATGGAGATATCATCAGGTGTCCATATTTCTGAAGAAAGCGGGTCACGTAGCTGCTCATCACAAACCACAAACGTCGTGTTTTACACACAATAACAATGTGAGACACTCACTTGGTTTGTAGTTTTGGATTAATTCATATTCCTGTGATTTTTCCTGTGTAGACCTCCCAAAAGCGGCCATACGGATCCTCAGCAACATGACGTTCCTGTTTGTGAGCCTGTCCTACACGGCGGAGAGCGCCATCGTCACGGCCTTCATCACCTTTATCCCCAAGTTCATCGAGTCTCAGTTTGGCGTCCCTGCCTCCAGCGCCAGCATTTACACGGGTACGCGCTTTCTCCTCCACACTTTTGATGTTCATTCTTTTCCTGGTGCCTCACGCACTCCACGCCCTGAAGAACATGGGTTAAGTGAGATGTGTGGAAAAATGTGTGATTTTCGCGGAGCGCGTGTTTGGTTAGGCTATTTAAAGCTGTATGAGACATTCCCGCGTGATGAAATACTCTGATCTCACAAACGACACGTTTCTCTCTTTCTTCAGTCGTAAGCAGAATAACTTTTAACGGCCGCTACTCAGGCCTCACAAACACACACACACACACACACTTGCTTCGCTTTTTTCACTGTGACAAAAAGCGGCTGCAACTGTTGAGGCGACTCGTGCTGTCTGAAAACAGGAAACGCCTCAAAGCGTTTCATCCTTAAAACAATGTCGCCCTCCAGAACACGGCGATGCTGAGAAATCACGCTCACAAACACGGGCTGGACACGTGCAGCGTCTACAAGCTTCGAAGCCATTACACAAACAGCTGCAGTAAAGACAATTCGAGACTTTTTGCAAAAAATAATAGCTTATAACAAAATAGAGGATTTTTTTAAGTGAAATGTACTACTGCATTTAGGTTATACATTTTTGTTTACAATGATATTTGTAACCGTTTGCACTAAACTTTTCAAGAACATTTGAAGTTTTTTTGGTATTTTGGGAAATTTTGAGACTTTCGTGTGGAATCAGATTGTGCCAAAAATATTCAACTTAAATTTCTAAGAATCGAGCGAAAATTCTTCACATTCACGTTTTTGTTTTTTTTTTCATTTGCAGTTACGTTTAGTTTTTTTTATTTTTTTGCTTGCAATCTTCACATTTTAGTTTGAAACTTGTTGTTTCACTTCAGATTTTTTAAATTATTTTTTCTTTTTGGATTTCAGGTCCAAGTTTCATGTGATTTTACTCTGATTGGCTAGAGGCTGCGGCAGCGCAGTTGTTGTCTTTCTGGTGCGGTGATGTGGATGGTGTCGTGTTGGTGCAGACTGACAAACTGATAAATTCCCCGATTATGAAGGTGTTTAGTACTCGTGTTAAACTCCTCTCACTCTTCCAGTCAATCACATTTTCACCGTGAATGCAGCTGTCAATAAAAAAACAAATTTCAAACGAAACGTGAAGATTGTAAGCAAAAAAAAACATAATTGCAAGCGAAAAATAGAAAATCAAACATGTGAAGCATTTTTGTTTGTTTCTTTGAAATTTACGTTTGATATTTTTGGCACTAATCTGATTCCATACTTTTGGGAAAGTTTTGATAGCGGGACTAAAGGTGTGTAGAAGCTGTTCATGACGTGCCGCCTAAATATACGTTTTGGCGAATAACCAGCATGTAAACTGCAATTTTACATACAGTATTGCCATCTGATAAAGCGACTAGAGAACTATGAATAAATATGACTTTCAGTCAGAACTGTGTATCGCCATTTTTATAATGCTTTGCTCTCCAGGGTTCATTTGTGGAACAGTCGGGTGGCTTTGTGTTAGCCAACAGCACATTATCTTTTTGCTTCGGTTTTGGGCAAAAATGTGTCACTGGAAATATTCACCTTTTATTCCAATAATTACCGATATTGACTTATTCTAGTAAATATTGTAATTGTTTGCTGTAGTGCGTAGCCTCCTTTTCCTTGATCAAATTTATTTCACGTCAAATATCAGTGATTTATACATTAGGAAGTGCCATTGTTGACGTTGGAACTTCTCAGCGCTGCGTTTAGAGTCATTATTGGCTTGTTGCCAGGAGACACATTTACATTGCAGTTGCCATGTCGACCTTATGATGAAAGCGTCCGCCGGCGCGTATCCTCTGCTGGGCCGCGTGTGGGCGTCTTTGAGGACTCGAACCCCTCATCTGATCCAGAATGTTCTCTGCTGTTCTGCTTCCTCACTCTCGGATACCAACATTTTCTCCAGAATGTCACATTGCAATAAACTTTACAGCAGGGGTGTCAAACATACGGCCCGATCAGGTAGGTTCGATCAGGCCCGCCGAATTGTTTGGAAAAAAATAGAAAAAAAAAAAAAAAATTTTGCTGCAATTCAATGATTGTGTTTCCATCGGAGTAGAACGCTGCATCACTGAGACGGACAGAATCTTGTTAAGAACGGAAAACAAGTGTTATCCGCTACCTATCTGCTACAACCTCATTAATCAAAATGTTCCAAACGGAGAAAGATAGATAAATAGTGTAAATGCAAACAGTATTTAAGGCTTAAATACTGTTTGCATTTAAATATTGCATGTTTCATTTATGAAGTTTACGAATGTGACTTTCTTCATTGCACATTTAATATCACTCTCCTTAGTTTGTAAGGTGTATGCAGGGATTTAATTTATATTTTATATAAGTGGTTTAAAATTCAGTTCTTTAAAAGCCTCAAGTGCAATACTATATTTTTCATTACCAATTTAAGTTGTGTGCCTTTGTACAATCAGTGGGATAAGTTGCAATGCCTAAATGTGAATGATAAAGGTAAATTGCACATTTGTAAGGAATTAAGAGGAAATTCTTGGAATGTTTTGTAAAAGCATAGTTCATTAAAATTCAATATGTTCCCAATGTTCTTGTGATTCTTTACACCAAAACAAAGAAGATATTTTTGATATTTAATGCAGAGTATGGTAGAATTTTAATGGTCCGGCCCGCCTGACATCTCCTTAGGTCGTATGTGGCCCGCTATGCGAAATGAGTTTGACACCCCTGCACATTTAAAGTGTTGTTTGTGTAAGGTTTAGGAGGATTGATGATTCATGTGATGAAGTTCAGGCACTTTATTAACCCAGCGGCCTATGGTCCTGGTCATCGGGGGTCTAAGTCCTACATAGTGAGAACACTTTATAAATAATAACACACACACACACACACACACACACACACACACACACACACACACACACACACTCACTGTAGCCTGTGTGAAAGTTGTCTGGGTTTTTTGGAAGTGTTGAGTAAATAGTGTGTGTGTGTGTGTGTGTGTTTGTGTGTGTGTGTGAAAGAGATCCGCGCTCGATCAGGGGAACGCAGATTGTAGGATTATCTCCTAGCTACAGAAATGAAAACGGCCTCTGATTTCAACAAATATAAACTATTTTAATTTTTTAAACTGATTTTTCAATTATTGTGTTTTTAGAAGCTGTAGTTGTTCTTTGTCCGGCGCACTTGAAGAGCACTGGAGGATTTAGCATTGCTTGCGTCTTCTCCGAGCTATTCCGCTGACATTAAACGGTGTGTTCCACTTGGGTTCAAGAGGTTCCGCTGGGCATTATTTATTAATGATGCATTAGAAGCTCAGGATTTACACGCTGACCTGCCACCGCATTCCTCTCGCTCCGTGTCACTTCCACCTATAGAAATGTAGGAACCCTGCATGTTTTTTCCTGAGAACTGCTCTTTCTTCACCTTTCCCGATGTTCATCTCTGCTAAACTGATTGTGTCTGTTTTGTGGCACCAGACACGTACTGACCTCGCTGTGTGTGTGTGTGTGTGTGTGTGTGTGTGTGTGTGTGTGTGTGTGTTCCTTTACTGACTTAATACAAATGAATACAGACTTAATACTGAATTAATACACAGTGGTGTAAAGTCTTTGTACCTACTATACATAATTGCAAGTATGTTTTTATGAATATGCTGTGTGTGTTTGTGTGTGTCACGCTGAGATTTGTCACACTGTTTATTCACATTATTCTTTGCAAACGCTTCAAATTCAAGGTCTTTGAGTAAGAAATGTGCATAAAATAGCTACAATATAAATGGGAAGAAATAAAAGCAGGTCACATGTAATGTAAAGAAAACAAACGAGTGTGATACTTCAATATTACCGTATTTTCTGAACTATAAGCCGCACCTGTATATAAGCCGCATCCGCTCTATTTTGAAAAAAAAAAAAAATAAATAAACAAGCCGCACCTGCATACAGGCAGCATCCACTCTATTAAAAAAAGTTCCCTTTGGAGTCATTCACTCGGCACTACGGATGGGGACAACGTTCCCTGACATCCGTAGTCTCGCTCCCTCCTCTCAGGGAACAAGGGTTTCAGTGAAACCTGGAGAGTTTTGCAAGCCACAGATATGTATGTTTTTGGATTAGATAGTGTTCCCTCACTACTTTGTGGTTCGACTATTGTAGATTCACTGCTTCGCGGATTTCTTTTCTTTATTACGTATGTTCTCGGATTCAGGCTTCGTGGATTTTTTTATTACGTATGCATAATTTATAAAAGAAATATAGAAATATTCGTGAAACATTCTTATTGTCGATTTGTGAGCCGTTACCCCCGAAAGACCCGGCCGAAGTCTCCATGCCCTCCCTACCGTATCTCGGCGGAGGATGCACGTAGTGGCTCGAGAAGGGCCTCGCCGCGGAGATGCTAATCGCTATGCCGGACACCCCCCCGCCCGCCCGCCCGCCCGCCCACCGCACGAGCCCCAGCGGCGGGAAACGTGCGCTCGTGCCTCATATTCCCCCATTCAAACACTCTGAAAATTAATATCTCCGCCAGGACACGTGCTAGCGAGAAGCAGGGAATATTATATATGAATATTTTGTTCCGTTACTGCACGTACCTAAAATACTGTGACATTTAATTGGACGTGTTGCATAACAATTTTTCGTTTTTGTTTTGGAAAACAAAAACGAACAATTATTGTTTTCTTGCTTGCAATCGTTCCGTTACTGTACGTACCTAAAATACTGTGAAATTTTCGTAGCATGCTAATAAATAAATGCGTTGCATGATAATTTTTGGTTTTTTACTGGTGCATAAAACAATAAAACACTTACTGTTTTTATTTTATTGCTTGACATTCGTTCCGTTGTACTGTATGTATCTAAATTGCTGTTCAAATTTTTAGTACATACTGCTTAACAATCTTTCATTTTTTTATGTTGTGCACTTACTGTTTTATTACTTGACATCTGTTCCTGTGATTTCTGGACTGGGATGTTTGTTAACGTTACTTTAATAAAGAATACTACGTGAAAAAAGTTTTAAAAGACTGAATAAGTGTTAAATAAATACGTAAATGTGTTGTGCCTCTACTTTTTCACCTATCGCGGTCGGCTTGAAACGTATCTACCGCGATAGACGAGGGTTCACTGTTTTAACTACAGGAACAGATTGATTTAGAATTGTAAATGTAAATGTATGTAACTAAATAGATCCTTTCCTAACCTGTATTTTAACATGGCAGCAACTTTTCTGATTAAAACTTATAAAAATGATATCTGCTAAAGAGGAAGTAGCGTATTCTTCTTTGCATTTATTTTGTCTTAGTTTTGATTCTAATTGCGGTTTAGAGCGGCCCTAGCGGTGGAAAGAAATCTGCAGAATAGCCGCACCTTTGAATAAGCCGCATGGTTCAAAACCTATAAAAAAAAGTAGCGGCTTATAGTCCGGAAAATACGGTATTTAAAAAAAGCTAATAATTACAGTTGATTACATTACAGTAATGAGGTGGTTCTTTCAGGGCTGATCATCGTGCCAAGCGCCGGCGTGGGCATTGTCCTGGGGGGCTACATCATAAAGAAGCTGAAGCTGGGGGCCCGTGAGTCTGCCAAGCTGGCCATGATCTGCAGCGGCGTGTCGCTCCTCTGCTTCTCCACACTCTTCATCGTGGGCTGCGAAAGCATCAACCTCGGGGGGATCAACATCCCCTACACAACAGGGTACGACGCCGGCTTTGTCACAGCACACACACACACACACACACACACACACACATGACCCGGTCCGATCTCGGGTGTCAGGCATGATAAACCACTCGATGAAAGCTACGATTTAAAAACCTGTGCACTGATTTATCATAAAACTGTGTGTGTGAGTCTATGGAAAAATGATAAAAAAAAAAAAACAGATTAATTCAGTGAGATTGTGACTGTTTTAACCTGTTTTTGTCTGTGTCTATGTAGGAAAGTGACGTTTTTGTGAAAGAGTTGTGTGTTTCAAGTGTGTAACTGTGAGAGTATGTTGCACATGTGTGTTTTCAGCGTGTGTGTGTGTGTATGAATGAATGTTTGTAAATTTAAGAGTGTGTGTGTAACTGTTTGTGTGAGTGTGTAAAGGTGTTTTTTGCAAGTATCTGGTTCTGAGTGTGTGTGTGTGTAATAGTTGATGTGTGTAGTGGAGTATTGAGTTGGAGTGGATATTAAATAGTCTGGATCAGATTGGGATGCAGAAAGGATGTGCAGTGTGTAAGCTTGATGTATAAGTTGAGTGGCGGTCAGTCAGGGGTCTTCAGAAGCACTCAGTGGTGTGCGGACCCTTAATGACCTTCAGGCGTTTAATCTAAGCTCAACCAATGACAATCCATTTTCCGGCATCTGCTCCATTATCCTCTTCCCTCGTCTGACAAGGTTCTTCAGAACGTCGGACCCAAGGTTCCATTCCTCATCCTCCCATCAGCAGAGCGGCGTAGTTCATCCATCACTCGCGGCCGCTTCACCCGACCTTGAATCCGCGGCGGCTAGGAAGGTGTCGACCCGGCCGTGCGTTCATTTGTTGGTTCTGATCACTGCTGCTGTTCCGCTTGATGTGGGAACGCTCAAAGCTTTCCTGGCGTTCCCACGGTGCTAAAGCAACTGGATGTGGCGCATCGCTCTGGTCTGTCTGATGAGAGGGAAGGTCATTCCAGACGGGCGGAAGCGTCACAGTATTATTCTTTTGCCGTTTTTTTTGGCCGTTAACTAGTCTTTCCTTTTTTCAGCCGCTTCTCGGCACCTCCTTGTTCATCGTAGAAACGTTTCAGCTATAAATGGGTCTAGACACGTTCATCATACAGACACTGTATCAACATTTTCAGTTTTCTTGTTTCTACTCAAATTTCTAAAAAATAATTTTTTTATAAAAACGAAAATACATTATTTTTTATAAAACTGAATTTGCAAACGTACGTTTTTAGACTAACATGACCAGCTCCATCACATCATTTCTTAAGAAATTGCATAATCTCGATTCTCTGAATTATCTGTTTCCAAATGGTGGTTTAATTTGATTTAACTGGCACGTAACATGTGACAGACTTTTCCCTCTTTAGTTATATTAAGCAAATAAATGTAGTGTTTTGTTGTCCTTCAGGCCGACACTCACGCTCACACACAGGAACCTGACGGGGGGCTGTAACGTTAATTGCGGCTGCCGGATCAACGAATACTCTCCTGTCTGCGGCTCTGACGGCATCACCTACTTTAACCCTTGTCTGGCCGGGTGCAACGCTGTGGGAAACGCCAGCAGTGGGGTGAGACACGCCCCTTTATGTACATACTCCATTTCCTGTCTCGAAATTATTAAACTCTGACAAGTAAAAGAAAATGACAGTTTTTATACATGCTGGTGCTTTTTTTGTGAAATGTTTAATTAAAAATATTGGTACGTATAAAATACATTGTATCATTTAATTGTCTTATTTTTTTTTGTTAATTTCAATCATTATTTTATCATTTGTTTTAAGGATAGTTTTATAATATATTTAAATGTAAACAGATGTTACAAAGTAAAAAGATAGCTTTGTGCTAAATGTATTTTTTTATAGTAATGAGTAAACGTAGTATTAAAAATGTTGCTTGTTGCAAATGTTGCAAAAATGTTTTCTGTGTGTTGCACTTTGCTACATTTCCTGAATTCTTTTCCCACTCTTTGCCACATGCTTTTTTTTAGCTTGGAAATGATTTTATAAATATTATAAACAGATATTTTATATATAAAGTAGTTTTTTTTTTTACTTTGTGCATCACATGTCAGGCTGCTGGAAGATTCTTTCCTTGTGGTTCAGGTGCGGAACTACACAGAGTGTGCGTGCGTGCAGAGTCGACAGGTGATCACACCAGCAGCCAGCACTCAGGGCAACCAGCTGCTGGTCATCGTGAAGACCTACCTCAACCACAACGGCTTCGCACTGTCGGGCAAGTGTGACCGCACCTGCAACACCCTCATCCCCTTCCTCATCTTCCTCTTCATCGTCACGCTCATCACGGCCTGCGCGCAGCCCTCCGCCATCATCGTCACTCTCAGGTAGGGAGCAGTTCAGTAGATGTACAGTAATCTCTTTACCCTCAAGTCACGTGATGAGTGAGTGTGTGTGTGTGTGTGTGTTGTGTTCTGGCAGGTCCGTGGAGGAGCAGGAGAGACCGTTTGCTCTAGGAATGCAGTTTGTACTTCTAAGAACTCTGGGTACGACAACATGCCTCTCACAGCCACTGGGAGAACCATAGGACAAGAGCGCCATCTAGTGTTCAGTCTATGTTCTCTATCTGTGCCTTTGTTTCCCTCTCTGATTGTATTGAGTGCGCGCACACACACACGTTCATGTGCTGTCTGTCTTTCTCTTTGTAGATTTGTCTCTTGTTTGCTACATCCATCAAATTGCTTCATCCTTTTGTTTGTGTTGTTTTGTTTCTCTTTGCATAATTATGTAGGAAACATGCATATATATCTCTGTTTCATACATAATTGCCACCTGTCAAGTCAAGTTTTAATCTCGTATTTGGGCTTTGTTTGAGTTTGAGGCATGCGAGAGGTCTTACAGAAACATGTCCAGATACATTTGCATGTGGTCAAGAAGGCGCTAGAACGCTAGTTAGCAATCAAGAGATGTGATGTTCAGTTCCGCAGACAGTTTCTACTGTATGTTAATTTCATCCGTCTGTAGCTTTTTCTAGTAGCGTTCAATAACTAACATTGTCATCTTTGCGTTGTTGACGTTGTCATTGTGTGTGTGTGTGCAGCGTACATCCCCACACCCATCTACTTCGGCGCGGTGATCGACACCACGTGCATGCTCTGGCAGCAAGACTGCGGCGTCCACGGCTCCTGCTGGGAGTATGATGTCACTTCTTTTCGCTTCGTGTACTTCGGCCTGGCTGCCAGCCTCAAGTTTGTGGGCTTCATCTTCATCTTCCTCACCTGGTACTCCATTAAGTATAAAGAGGAGCGTGTGCTTCGCTGGCAGCAGCATCTGCCCCCGCTGGGCACCGTCAGCGAGCTGATCTGTCACGCCGGCGGACACAAGAGCCACGCCCGCACCCGCTCCTGCCCCGTGTTCACGCCCCGCCCAGAGCAGCCCCCTCTCAACCGCACACCCTGCAGTCAGAGCTGCCCTGGAAACGCCCTGAAAGCAATAGCTCCTCCCACTGGCGGACACTTTTGAGGACCGCCTTCCTTCAGGTGTCTGGCCTTCATCTAAGACCCCGGGAAGATTTTCTGGTGCTATACTGGGGCAGATGAGCACAACAGGACATGCGTTCTATGCAAAGCTCTTCTGCTGTGATGAAGGTCTGCAGATGTTTGTGTCGTCCAGTCGATCATGTCTTAAAGAGGGGTTTTGTATTAATTTATTTTGGGGAGTCTGGCTGAACTTTTTGTTGAATTGGATTAACAATCTTCCATCTCTGGAAGGTTTTGGATTTTGCAGAGAAGCCATAGAAGAGAGTGAAAAACTCCACTGATGCTGGTAGCTTCCAGAATATGCAAAATGCCAGATTTGTCTTTTCATTTTGGCACCTCCCACATTTCCAAACTTTTTTTTAAAATGCAAACATATAAATGAAATATAATAATGCAGTGTGTTTAAAGAGAAGTACATTGTCTAGTTATAACTTCAGCTTTTTCACTCAAGCTCAATCTTTACAGTTTAGCTGTGGAAAAGCTTTACACATTGTAATTTGAATGGCTGTGTTTTTAATTGACATGTAAAATAAATATGCAAACCTTAATTCAATGAGTGTAACATTATTGACGTTGTGTGTGCACGTGCTTCTGCTGCTCCCGCCTCATGTTATAGAAGTTTTTCTTTTGTTTAACACGTGACGCGCATGGTGGTGGAGAAATGTAATTTATTTCAATGGTATCACAGAATTACAGGCAAGTAAAAACTGTGTAAGCAAGATAGACAAATAACTAGCATCGCCTGCAAAGGTTTCCATTGACAACTTTTAACCAGGTAATTGTTAAAGCACAATTGATGACCGTGCATGTCGTAGTGTAGACACTTGCCTTTTTTGTCACAGTGCTGCACATTTGCACGGAGTGAACTTTGTATTTTTCGACACAGAACAAACGTTGTTCTCAGGTGCTGAACGTCTACTTGCGCTTCTTGAATCCTGGGGAAGGTAAATAGGGCATGAAAAAAAGGTGTCTAAATTAAAAAAAAAAAAAAAGACTTACCTCGCTTTTTATTCTTAGGAATAGTTTTCTTCTTCTTGCGTCTGGGTTGGTCAACATCCTAATGAAAAGAAAAGCACGTGATGACGACTGAGTGGCATTTCTTAAATTAGAATTGAGACGTCTGAAGCAACGTACTCGTGACTCTCCCCCCGTCAGAGCTGTGATGTCACTGAATCTAGTGATGTTGCTGAGCTGTGACGTCATGCCCACCCTGCCCCTCTTCTTCAGCTTGTCGTCTCGAGTCGGGTTCAGGCGCACCAACATTGACTCCTCGTAGTTTTTCCTGAGACAAATGACTGGATAAATAATTTGCCCCAATGAGCAGTAAAACTATTTTGGTACCTGTGCTCATCTTCTCGTATCTCTCGATCAGTCTGGAAGTCTCGGCGCTCACGTATTTCTTCAGGCGCGTCGCTGTACTGCTGCCGGAGCTCTTGGATGACAGAGCTGCGTAACGCTGCTTTCCTGTGTCTATCCGCCACTTCCTTCTGCCGCTCTGCTTCAGTCATGTCTCCATCTACAAGCACGGGGTCACGTGAGCCATCCACCATACGTCCTCGAGTTCTTCAGCCTTTACCATAGTGCATCGGCGCGATGCGAGGTGGGATGTATTTTTGGCCAGTTGTCGCAGTTTTAGTCCCAGAAGCTGTTTTTTCTTCATCATCATCATCGTCTTCAGATTCTTCCAACTACAACAGAAAACACACCTTACCACGTCTTTCAAACTGTCCTGCGGATTTTCACATTTACCTTGCTGACCAGATTCTGAGGATTAGGACGGAAATGAAGAGGGTCGTTTTCAGCTAGGAAAGAATTTAAATGATTAAACATTCGTAATTGTATTTGTTCACAGAAAGAAATTAAGAACGCAGAAAGCAAAAGTACTTGCGTGGGGGTAAAATCACAGTTTCCAACAGTATTCTGCATCACATCAATGTCAAATAAGAACCCCTAATATGTTCCCAAACATAGATAATTAATAAACACCAATCCAGAGAGAAAATATTTCATATGGGTGAGAAGAGACGTAGCAAAGGTAATGGGGCAAAACCAGATTAAATGCACAATTATTATTCATGCATCAAATCAGAGAGAAAATGGTTGACACAACAGGAAATTGCATTCAGACAGGTGGCTCAGAGGCGCAGCGAGAAGCGGACAGGATATAGATACAAAAAATCAATACAAAATCTGAAGAGAATTTGGTTCATTAAAAAATTGCATATTTTTAACCATTTCATGTTATTTAATCCAGATATGAAAGTGCCAAAACCAACACAACATTTTGTCCACTCGGTGTTACACTGCCGCCTTGACGAAGAATTTCTTAAATATTTGAAAGCAACTTGTAATTCTGAAGAAACAGCGTAAAGGTTCTACATCATGATCATATGGGCTAATAATCCAGAATCATTCAGCCCTTAACACTTCATATAGAGAATAAAATAACACTCACAGAGACTCCCCGTCACTGCTGTCCGCACCAATTTATCAATCTGATATTTCAGCTTTTGGTCAATAGGACGCATTTTCTCCAAAACCTAGAAGTAAAAGCACACAGCTTCATTTCAAAATAAAAGTGTCAAAGGAATAGAATGTGCTATTGTATGTACAGATTTAATGGGTCTATAAATTCAAGAATCACTGGCTTCTTACCGTCCGGATGGTGACCAGCCTGTAGATGGCGCTGTTGTCCTTTATACTTTCTCCAGTGGTCCTCAAACTTATCAGATGTGTCAGGTCTTGCAGGTAAAATAAAAGGTGATGATACTTCAAATCCAGAAAAGACATTCCCTACGTTATAAAAATAAAACAAGTGACCATCCGCACGTATGAAGTTTGAAAAGGATCGTTAAGTAGTTCTGCGTACCTTAGAGGTTTCAAATTCTTTTGCTTTGACTTTCTTGATCAAGTCTTGTACAAGACTGGTAACCGAAGCAATCTGGAGAAAAAGTGCAATTGCAATCGATCTATACATCGTTATTGTAAAAAGCTATAGATCGTTATTGTAAAAATCTGATGCAAAAACTGCAATCTGAAGTAAATTATTATAATTGACGAACCTGCTCCGTAAGACCGTTTAGGAGACGAACTGCAGCGGGAAGATCACGGTCTATAATTTCCTGTGTTAACAAAAGATGATGTTCAAATTCCGCTTTAGTAGACGACAATCTGGTTGTTAGCGATGAACGACGCTTGATCGAATTAGCAATTAATCACAAGCTGACCAACTAACGTGACAATTATCGTGCTAAACTAAAGACAAGCGGTTTTTAAACTTACAATAAAACATAAACGAAACAGAAAAAAACTTCACACGTTTCTTACCGTGGTGGTCGCCATCTTGACTTCTGTTGTACGGCAACCGCGCACGGACAAAACTATCTTTCCACGGACGGTACAGATACAGCGCGTTAACGCCACCTACCCAATAGCAGTTTGGTATTATATTTGCGCAATAAATCACAAATAGAAAACGAAAAACTTGAAAAATAACAGAAAAATAGGAACAATAGAGTACTTTCAATTGCAACAGAAAAACCAAAAGTGATTACAACATTACAAGACCATACTCTCACAACCTTCAAATAGATACAAATAGGGTTTTTTTTTCAGAACTCGCTAAAGTATTGTGTTAAACAATTTAATTCATTTTTGAAAAAAAAAATAACTTCGAAACCTATTAAACCAGACAAACCTTTAAAACGTTTTGTGATACCTGTGTGTACCACGTGTCATTCTCTTAAGCTGTATGTTTGTCATAACAATCTCATTATCAATATACAAATTGTGTTAGATGTACAAAAAATGTATATATATATATATATATATATAACTAATTGCACTTCCATAACCAAATTAATCTCAATTAAATGAAAGAAGCTTGTAATATTGGATATTAAAGTGTAATCTGTCAATTAATGTAAATTAAACACTAAATAAACACTCGTTTAAATACTGTAAAATAATTTAGAAAAACTTTTGTTCAATTTGTAATGTAATGTAATTTTTTTAGGTTTAGGTTTTTTATTATGTAATTTTGTTAGGTGTTTTTAAATAATAATAATAATAATAATAATACAACTAAAACGTGAAGCGTGCTTTTTTCTCTTTTTCAGCTAAAAACGAACTGTAACTTAATAAATACCGTATTTACTCGCTTATAAGTCGATCCGCTTATTAGTCGACCCCCCCCCCCCAGTTCAGCTGTGAGTTTGTGGTAATTTGTTTAGACCCCCTTATAAGATGGGAGAAAGAAATGAGAGAAAAGTGAAAAGATAGAAATGAGTAGAAACCCAATTTTGTGTTTCAAATAAAGTAAATTCTGGTTATTTGGGGCCCATCGGGATACTAAAGCGGCGTCGGGCACGCACCCCCTTCCGAAATAAGATAAGTAACCCTTAAAATATCATCACTTTAAATTTTTACAACGACCTGTTCAGATGGTCTTTACTCCTATAGACATTCTTGGTGGTAAAAGAAGCACAAAATCAAATTAACCCTGTTTATTTAGGTTTGTATTCATCTATTTAAGTTATTGTTATTGATGTTTAAGGTTCAATTTGTTACTGGTATGGTTGCATTATAATTTTAAAGATTTGTGGGAAAAGTGTCCTGCCCCTTGCAGTTCTCCCGAACACACACACACAGAGAGAGA
>CM051497.1:15963907-16135386 GCA_028031935.1 Paedocypris micromegethes | reverse complement strand
AGAGAGAGAGAGAGAGAGAGAGAGAGAGAGATGCAAATATGTGAGCTTTTGTGCGGCAAAAAGGTCCTGTTGTATTGTGACCCAATAAGTCAAACGTGTATTTTTATGTCCACGTATACATGATATATAGGACAATAAAAACATGTTATTTTTAGATTTTACATCACACCACATAAAATGAGTTTTGTATTAAAAAAAACATTTAAAATGTGAAGGCAACATGAATAAATATAAAAACACCCGGTCAAGTTTCAACCTTCCTTGGAAAAAAGCTATAGATTGTAAGTGTTCAGCGCTCAAAAGACATCATACACAAATAAACAAGCCATGAAACATAAGGAAAAAAAGCTGGACTTTTATTTTGAATGAACAAACACCCGTTGAAACGAGTGGCTTCTTCTGTGAAGCGTGAAAATCATAAAAAAGAACCGCTTGCGTCTCTCGAGCAAAAAAATATGTACAACAAAAAGGCAGAGGAAACACTTCGAAAAGCATTAAACTGTGAATAATAAATACCATCATCTGATGACGAGAAGCATTTGTACAAGAGTCGCGTCGGACTGAACGAAACATGCGGCGTAGAAATGAAAAAGGCAAAAGAAGCAAATACGTTTCTGCTTGTGCATTTTCGCTCCGAGTGCATGCAAATACTTTGCGTGAATAAGGCAGCGCTCAGATATGTACATGAGTCAGAAGTGGAAATAATCCAGGGACAGAAATGCTTTTATATCATTGCATAACGTGATCGGTGCATAATATATGCAGACGCTAACGACTAAATCATAGATCCACTTCAAACGAGTCGCGTTTCCCGCCCTAAAACTCTGCGTGGTCTTTTCTTCAGGTAGTTCAAGGGGCGCAAACACTTCCGGTCTGGCCGAGCATAGATTTAGCTATAATTATATATTACAAATGTCTGACAAGGTTCTTCTTAATTTCGTAAAATAATTTGTCAATACAGATTAGAATTCTCTCAAATCTACATGCGTACAAAATGTTAGTTCTCTATATAAGTGACGCGACGAAACGGTCCGGAAGCTTCTGCGGCGGCGTCTGGTCTCAGGCACAGAGGAAACCTTCTCTCCCAAACAGTGAATAAATTAAGGCTCACTGAAATGTTCATGTGAAATAATTTAACCGTGTAACTTCATAGCAGATCAGTTCATAAATACTTTGCAGTTGGAGCGAAACACGTTCGTAATCAAGGCGGAAAAGAAGCAAGCAATTATTTCCACTTCCACATTGCGGCTCAAGCTGGCGTTCGGAGGAAAACCAATAAATAAAGAATAAATATGAGCAATTAGAAATAATGGTCAATAGTTAAATTATGCATTTAAACGTGATTCACAACCTGCGCAGTGTAGAATAAATACCAACTAAACCGCTGGTGTTCCTCCGACTTGTGCCGAGTCTTTCACAGAGACGAGACTGAGCCTTCTCTTCTCTGATTGGTTGGTTGGTTCGTTTTGTCGTTTACATATAAAGTGCTGACAGCGGAGCTTCTTCGGATTTATGTACCATTTAGAAAAATTCTAAGGAGCCATGTTTGTGTGGAACCAGTAGCTTAACAAAAGTACAGACCACGAAGCCCCTCCAAAAGGAGACCGCCAGGGTGATGACACGGCAACGGTCACAATTCGTTACTTGGGAAAAGCTAGAAAAGTCCCTGAGATACACAATCTGCTCCAGTCTCCGCTATAGTGATCATGGGAGTTTGATCGCAATGACGGCTGTGTGGGCTGCGTTCACCAGCATGGCTGAGAAATCCTTCTTGGCCTTTCATAGAAATTTTGAAAAAGATCCGTCAGCCACTGTTCAGCGAAACGTTAGCTGCCACGGCGAAAGCCATCGCTCCCCCACGGTGATCACACTTTCACCGATTCCAGCACAGACAGCTTCATGGCGTCCTCCAGGGTCTGATTGTCCGTGAAGGTGGCGGGGGGCTCCGGGACGGAATCCGACAAGCCAATCAGGGACTCCAGGAGACACGTCCCCGGGTCCGAGGCCTGGGGCAGGTTGGGGTAGGTGGGAAACTGAAACTGAAAGAAACTGTCCACGTGCTCGTACTCCTTCAGAGAGCCGTACAGCGAGCTCGGCCCCAAACAGGGAAAGCCGTCAAAGAACTCCAGGTCCGACTCTGACGACAGACTGAGGTCCATGTAGCCCCCCAAGTGATCGATGGATGGCGAGGGAGTGTGAGGCACAGAGCCGCAGTGAAACAGGCCGTTGCCTTGATTGGCATTCTCATCTAAGAGTTCTGACATGGCTGTCCGGCTGTGGTCCGAGCTGGAGTCCTTGTGCGAGGTGGCTAGTTTGTTTTGGTCGCCGGAGACGTCTGTGCTGAAGAGGCCGTAGCCCATCGACGAGGACTCGCTTCTTTTCTGCTGCCGTTTCTCCTCGATGTTGTTGTTGTTGTTGTTGCCGGGCTGTGAGTGTGTGCTCCTGACGGTGGGGTCCTCATTGTCCGTTTCGCTAAAGCTTAGAATTCTAGAAAGTCCCTTTTCATCCACGTCCAACGACTGGTCCGACCGAAAGCTCTCCGTGCCTTCACAGTCCTCGCTCTGGCCAGAAGAGCTGGAGGAGTCGGTCATGTCGCTGCTACAGCTGTTCTCCCCGGTGGTCACGAGCTCTGAGCTGAAGTGGAACGCGGCTCCCTCTGCTGGACGGCTCTGGGTAGCGCGCACATGCCGGACGTCTGGGGTGATGTCGCTTTCGGGCGTCTGCTCCTCCAGACGCTTCTCCAGCTCCAGCTTCATTATGGTGTGGATGTAGTGAGTCTGAACTCGACCGGAATTGAACTCCACGCGACCTTCTGTGTTCCCACAGCCGTCTTTAGTGCATCCGCATGGGAAAGATGAGTGGTCCATCTGCAGAAGCAAGGATCAGGCAGTATTAGTGGAGCAGAGAAGGGTGGCAGCACTTGCGGAAGACATGAAGGAGAGAAGCGCTCACCTGACATTTGATCCCGGCTAAACTGCAGCTGCAGCTCTCTGGCTCGCAGAAGCCCTGGCAGTCACAGCCGCAGTCTTCTCTTGACATGCGCAGCTCGTGCAGCTGCCGCTTCTCGTCTTTATCGATTTTCTTTACCCCGGCGGCTTTCAAGATGGCATGCCGTCTCTTTGAGGGATAAGGAGTCAGGAAGGAGCCGTCCTCCATGCTCACACAGCTGAGGTCAATTTCATCCTCCGGAATGTCATCCACAGTCATCCTGTCAGCTTCCTCTGACTCCTGGGTACCATTTTTAGTGAGCTGCCATGTGAAAAATGACAGTTTGTTAAGGACCTCACACTAACTTGATATGGGCTTATTTGAGAAACTATCATATTTTTCGGCGTATAAGACGCACTTTTTCTTCCCCAAAACTGAGGGGGAAAAGTTGGTGCGTCTTATACGGCGAATGCAGAGATCCGCAATCTTAGTCACCCGGCGGTGCGCGCTGACATCATCACGCCCTCTGCTCGTCAATCCTACTATAGCGCGGCATGTGGTAATGTGAGGGCAGTGTTACTCGCTATTCTTACTATGTTGGTGGCAATGTTACTGGGTATTATTACTGTTTTTGGCATATAATTGTTCTTCAACTGCTGTTAACCTTTATACAGTTGATATAAAATATTTTACTACAGTATTTGGTTCAGAATTTTTTTTTTCTAGATTTTCCTCCTTTAAAATTGGGTGCGTCTTATATGCCGGTGCGTCTTATATGGTGAAAAATACGGTAGTTTGGTTTCTAACCTCACATTAAATGTAAGGTGTAAGTATTAAAATACACACAGACAATGAAGTTTAATACCTTCAGTTTTATCGCCTCCAGTTTTTCCTCCCTCATTCGGTTTTTGACTTTCTCCTGCCGCAGGTGACGCTGGGCTACTGCAAACTCGGCCATGGAGTAGCGCTGCAGCGAGCTGTGTCGTTGCACCATGCCAAGGCTGCAGCCACCTCGACTCGGCACGCTGGTGAAGCCCTGACAGCGCGGGAAGAAGAAGACCGTGACCTGGTCAAACTGCACATTTCCTCGCCGTGGACGCTTGGTCTTCTTCAGGATAGACGTAGCTGAGAGAAGAAAGAGGTTTTATTAGCCAAATTTTAAAACACAAACACTGAAAAACATGTCAATCAGATTAGCGTAACGGCGGCTGAGAACGCGCACAAATCTCAACGCTTCTGCTGGGACAGTAAATGACCACTAGATGTCAGGGCAGGAACGCTGAGCAACAACCCTACACCAATATAACCTGGACTTTTCTCTTAAGCATAATACTCAGGAACTTCCTCCTGGTGATCAGATCAGGAGAACAAACAATGGGATGATCTGCACATAATTTATAGCTGATGATGCTGAAAATCAGCAGGAGGGGTGATGCATCTCACATCTGCTTCACATTAGACTGAGAACATCATGCACTTTCTCTTTCAGGGAATGTTCAGAGAAAGAATTAAGATATTATATTTTAAAATTGTACTGGTTAAGTGACATGCCATTCTGATTTTGCACAGATTTATGCTTTTTTCTGGGAATCAAACCCTAAATGGATCCACAGTTCTCCCAGATAAAACAACCCGTACGACGAACATCTTCAAGAAATCCATCTCTGCCTTGACAAGCAGGCGATGTCATGATTCATCTAGAACTTACTGTGAAAGGCCGTGGCCGGAGAGCTCGGGTTGCTGGGAGTGGAGTCCAGTGTGTCCGAGTAGCAGCTCTCCCCATCCGAATCCCACTCGGAAAAGGCTGAGGAAGACAAGGATGAGGGGGAGGAAGAAGAGTAGCACGGGTCCTCCTCCACCTCCTCGTACTTCCTCTTCAGAACCCCGCTCATGGCGCTAGCGTTGACCGTCTGTGGGACATAAGAGAAGCATTACCTCTAGAAATTCAGCCCACTCTTACAAATCAACAAAATCCTTCGCCAGGCGGCCGTGTGACGCGGAACGGCGGGCTGATGATGTAATAACAGGGCTGAAGCACTTCCTTTGTCCAGTGAGATGCTCACAACAGACACTGCAGAGCAAAACAGGAAGCGATCCATCAAGTCAACAATGACCAGACCCTTCACCCACTTCCCAATCCAATCACTTAGACAAACGCATCGATCTGGAATCACGCAGCCGCCTTAGCGATGGCAGAATCTGGGTTCGGCTTGGAGAACGTGTGCTTTACGGGGTGGCTGAGGGCTTTTACGAGATGGTGTGTGTGTGTGTGTGTGTGTGTGTGCTGGCACTGTAAACATTTATAGGCGCTCTTTATAAATTTGTTCATGCTTCACAGTGGATAAAAAGCAATAAAAGCGATCAATCCAGCGGCAGGAAGAGTCTCCAGAGCTTCTGCTCTGACCCGAGATAAACCCGCTGAAGCAGGAGACAGAGCAGTATACAGAACATTGTATTTACTGTGTATTTAAAATGATATACGTATGAATAAATAAGCTTCTCAGACAGATCCACCATCTAAAATCTAAATCCAGTCAAACTCAAAAATACATGTCGGTCAACAGAGCCTCATTTAATACTTGAGCTTCCTGATGGCTACGATCCAAACATTCCAACTGGAAAGACAAATTGAATCATACAATGAATGATTCAACAAAAAAAACAATGAAAAATAGGCACTTAGATGAAACAAACAAGAAAAACAAAAACATGATCAATTCAAATACCGCGAGCAAGGTTTGATGTGACAAACCGCAGTGACACAGCAAGTCACATGACCAGAAACCACCTCACACATACGGTTTACGCAAAACTTTGTGTTATTCAGTTTCTCAGTCAAACACGCCAGACGTGCGGTGTGGCTTATCTGAACCTTCACTGGTCTGCTGATGAAACGACAGTCTGCAACAAACACAAGGTTTAAATGAAGAAAAGCCGCAGCAAACCGCTGACTTCAGTGAAAATGGCAGCACAGGCTAAAGGCAAAAATCTATTTTTATTGCATCGAGTGTGTCCAGATTTTTCCAGGTCCACGTACTGACGTGAACGCTTCAGAAAAACTCGTCGAATCCTCATCGACTCGTTTCACTGGAAAATTGGTGATGGCTTTCCTCCAATATAGTGGAGGTTTACCTTTCCACTTCAGCGTCGTACGCACACCTCATTTACCACAAGAAATTTACATTTAAAAGCCAGAGAATTCCCTGAAGAGGGCATCCGTGTTCAGCAAGTAGAGGAGTTTTAATTAAAAGCCCTGGACAGTGGTGACGGGGGAGGGGAGAGAGGAAGAAAGAATGAGAGAGAGAGAGAGAGAGAGAGAGAGAGAGAGAGAGCTGGAGGCCGAGCGAGCGAGAGAGAACCTGGGGGTTAGAAGTGGGTCATTGTCTCTTGACTGCAGTCTACCTGACACATTGATTTGTTAATCTTGCTTAACGGGCAGAAACAATGACGAGAAGCTAATCTCAGAAAGAGGGGATGGGATGGGGGTCTCAGTCAGGGTCAATCTGGAGCCCGTCTTGTTGGACATAAATTAATAAAACGGCTATAACACGAAAATCCGGCTGAAAGCAGATCTGGGTGTCAGACGCCTGTGAGAGACGAGATGTTCCAGATGCTGAGAAGAGCGCGAGCAGGTGAAATTTTTACACTGGGGTATAAATTATGCAGCGCTGTCTTTGCCATAAAGGCAGGACCCTGATGAGACCTTCTCAGCGAGGTCATCACAAGCTTCTAAAGTCTGCAGCGTTCAGACAGAGGCAAACGTGTGCCCGTAGAATCGAGACATGTTGGTCTGAAGGGCTTTGTGAGAAATCTTCACCTGCATCGACTTTGGCCTTCCAACTCACAACCTCTGCCCTATAAGGAAAAAAATATCAAAAACCTCGTGCGGGAATAAAAGAGCAGGCAGCGTTTACCCTCGGATTGCAAGCAGAATGAAACAATTAAACTAGGAAGAATGTCAGTGCGCCCCCTGCTGGCCAGACTAGGCCGCGAGGAGGAGGAGGAGGAGGAGGAGGGACAGGAGTGTCGTGTTGATCACTGTAGATGTTCTACTATGCCAGAGACATTCTGTTCCTGAGCCTCAGCCCATGCAGAGCACACATTCATCCCAAACAGAACGATGTGGGAGGAGGGACGCCGGCAAAGGCTTTAAACAAATAAATAACCTGATGTTTCCAGCCCTCAAGAATTCTCCTCTGGCACAGCAGCACAATCTGTAAAGGGGGAAAAGCTCTATCTATCCCAGATGTGTCTCTCGAATCCAAACCGCTATTACCCAGGAGAGACCACCATAGACAGACGGGAATAAAAACACCTGATGGGGCGTATAATGTAGAAAACATCTGACATAACACTCACATATGCCTAATAAAGGCATTCTTACACACATTTACATCAACTTAAACTTCCCTTAAAAGTCACAGAGTCTCAGACTAACTTGTTAGGGGCCAAACAAACACTAGCTTTCTGCATCAGTGCGTCCCAAGGGAGAGCCTGTGTGTCTGAGATGGGGGCGCTTGGGGTCAGTCCGTGTCTGGGGCCCTGGCTGGTATCTCGGGCTGGGAGGAATGCTCAAATGACAAAACAGATGGGGTCCCTCTGAATCTTAGCTTCCAGGACCCTCACATCCCCCCTAATACCACGCCTGAAACCACTGACCCCCGCAGAAACTCTGTGTGTAAACCGGGGACACGGCATGGAGTGACGAGCCTGTTAAACACGCCAACGACGTCATTAAAAGCACTGATTGTTTTAAAGAATCAACCAGCTGATCAATGAAGTGTCATACTGGCACGTGCACTTCCCAAAGGCACGTTATCAGTCCATGGGATTCTGATAAGAACTGCAATCAAATAATAACACCGCGGTTAGTCAACACAACTCCTGGAATAGTCTCGATTCACGTCAGAAATGGAAACACAAAAGCCTGGAGGTTTAGAAATCTCGTTTTCGACATCTGAAATCCACACGAGGCTTTTAAACAACGTTGAGATTCGTAACTATTTGAAACTCGTTCAAACATTCGGCGTCACGACTTGCCTGTTTGCCACCCGTGGTTTCAGACATGACCAAGACCTTAGACAGTGCACAAACTCATGGTGGGTTCCGTGGTTTCGGCTCCGTTATTCACTCGCGCGCTAATCAGCTGATGATCGCGCCTCGTGATTGATGTCAATCATGTCAATCACATCATCACTCACACTTTGGAGGTCACGTGCGGACAATTAACGCAACATTACAGGCCTTTTGCGTTCCAACCACGACACGTCACTAAATGGCGTGATCACGAAAACATTTTTTTAACCGATTGGTAAATTCTAAAAGTTTGGATCGCCGAAACCCACTCCAGTGACGTCACCGAGCAGCGGAAGCGCACGCGAGGCTGATCTGCAGGCGGCAGCTCGATGCGATGTGGCACCTTCAGGAGTCGCTCGCGCTTCAGAAGACACACACCAGCAAACAAAACGTGAACGAGGAATTCTCTCAGCACACACACGCACACTTACAAACCAGCAATTACACGGCGTACGGGAGACACAGACGGTTCGCTAAGATGGAAATCCCGCGAATCGCCGTGATTAAATAATTTCCCGTAACGGAACCACTAAATCTTTCCAATCGAAACTCTTACAATCACGTACTAAGCACAGACGAACAACGCTCGAACATTCCACTTCAGACGTGACATTCGTTAAAACTAGCGCGAATTTACTACAGTACATACACGCGACAATCGGATAGAAAGTTTACGTAGTTGTGTCGGGTCATAGTCGCGAACGATAAAATACGCGACCTTCTTCACTTAAAACAGTTAGACGGCACGTTCCGTCCCTCCACACAGACGGACAAAAGCGGCTAAAACTACCTGGCTGGACTCCAGCATTGACACAACGAGCCGCTACTCACCAGTAAAGTCTCTCGCCAGCATTGGCGACAATCAGCTGATACAAAACTATCCTCCGATAATAATCCGAGCGCGGTGCTGCTGTCTCTGTCGTGTCGCGGCGCGGCGGAGGCTGTTCTCTTGTCTGAGGCAGACGCGGAGCAGCGCAGTCTTTTCGTCAGTGGAAAACTCCCTCCTGGCGCGTGACGCAGGCGGTGACACTGCCCACGCGCCGCTTCCTGCCTTCCGCGCGGACTGACTGACGCTCCTCCTGGCGCGCTAGAGGATCTCTATAGAAACACAGCGGAGAATATTCCCTAAATAAAAACAGCAGCTTATGAGAAACCCGAAATATTCCAATACTCGTCGTCGGAATCTACTATGGCGACCGCAGTTTGTTCCTGATAAATATAGGATCGGATCCAACAGAGGTTTAATGACTTGTGACAAGACAACCTTTCTGTTGTAATTGTGGTTAACAAAAACAACACACGGTATAACATGTGAATCACACAGTAAAGTGCAAAATCAATGAATATTAAACATTATTAATAATGGATATTTCAAATAAAATATCTCAAAATTCAGAATAAAACAACATTAAATGCGTCATCATGACTTCATATTTCCTGAGTCAGGCAGAGTCATGAAACTTTCAGTTCCACTGCATCATTTAGCAGTAAATCCTGTCAAACTTTTGCATCGTTTAGTAGGAAATCGTTGGAAAGCTATATTACATAATATCCGCCCCATCTGCCGAAAACCCCTCCTGAAAAAGGTAGGTTTGGTACAATTACCAATTTACATTTGCCGGCTCCACTGATCGAGTTAAACACACAAATAACCGCAGCCACTAGGACAATATCAGGTAAGTGTCGTTTCGTCAGCACACACCTAAATAACACGGAATTCCACACATGCCAACTCATCCCGCCGCCGTTTAGCACGGGCGGGTGTCCGAAGTCAGGTGTGCGGAGTCAACATAGCCGTAAGCAACCATGCTGTTCCGGTGCAGACAGCCAGACGAGTGTGTGTACGGACAGTCTTCATTAAAGAAAAGGATCACTGGGCCATTTTTGGGCTGTGGGGTCCTGAGGGTCTGACAAACAGCCTTATCTCACTCCATCCTCTAACCAAACACAGCCAGCAGGGCAGGAGCCTCGTGCGTTTGCGGCCGCTGTTGTTTACAGGGTGACACTGCTGTGTTGTTCTGGCTGAAGGGTGGAACCCGCGACAATTGCTGTGATTCACCCGTGTTAGTTTATGCATTGTTACACGTGCCGAGTTTCTGGCGTGCGGGTGTTCTGTCACTTACACACTCTTGGAGACTCTTCAAGCGTATCTGGAACGCCGGACGTTGTACTTTGGCTCGTGGCTTCCACTAAAGCACAGGAAGTCTAGGCATTTAAGGCATGGAGTGACGTGGGAGAGATCTAATTTGAAAGGAACATTTTAAAAAATTGACCAGCGGTGAAATTATATGAATAATTAGAAAGGTTGAGTTGCGTCAACTGGAAACATTTCTAGTAAAAGATGAAATCCAATTGTCACATCTCAACATTCCATAAGAACCAACTAGATTTCCAGTGTCTAGAAATCAGGTTGACACAACTCAACCAATGTGAAGAGATGTCAAATAAGATTTCTGGAGTCAGCTGGCACGACTCAAAATGGCCAACAATTCCATTTGGATTCTCCCGTGAAAATATGGATGGAACAGTGGGATCTCTGTGCTGGACGCGTCTCTCTCCGCACTCAAACTCATCTCAGATTCTGGCATGGGGGAGGAGTTGCAACTTCTAAAGTGGGAAAAGTTCAGTGGTACTCGCAAATGTTTGTCTTCTGTTCCAAGAAAAGGGGTCTCGGTGGGGGAAGGGAAGACTTTTGCCAGGACCACTGGCTCAGACCTGCATATATTACCCACTACTTCTTTAAAAGTGTGCCAGAGACTTTACTGCAGAGGACGCCCCACATCGAGAACAATAATGGCCCTCAATGCTCACCATCTGCAGGGGGAAGAAAGCCATCGCCGCACGTGTTCCTGAAAGCGCCTCAGATGAACCCACCGGAATATTGCACATGTTGACCGGCCTCATGTCCACGCGCAAGTACTGCTGGTCCCATGAAGGAATTCGGGTTCTGGAAAACCTTTACGTAGGACTTTAAACATGCACGAGCTAGTTTTCTAAAAGAGCATCAGTTTGAGATTTAGTAGGACACTCATTCAACCTCTGGAGCCATCACACACTGGTGTTGTAAAGTTAGTATGACGACCAGAAGTTTCTCCAGAGGTGCCATTGTCACCTATAAGTTTGCTCACTGCTTTGTTACAGTTTTCATTGTATTATTGTTTTAGAGTAGACAGACAGTATGCGGGGATTCTGGAGAGACCGGGGGAGTCAGGCTGAAGTGCAGCTGGACTCGAGAGGTGGGCAAACAAAGCCGGGCTGGATCTTCTAGTCCAGTGTATGGACTTATAGTTCATAATACAGCATGGGGAAGAAAGACAGCACACTGCTGAGAAGTTTGTAAATTGCATGTCTCTGACGCCGGCAGTGATTAGTTTATAGCGAAAAAGTAGTATATGTGAATCAATAAAAAAAGGAAAAACAACAAAACATTCAGCATGGAAAAAACTTGTAGAATTGTCAAGCACGAGAAGACTTGAAACGTCCCCTCCCCCAATTCACTGCCAACAAATCACTACACACACAAACTCCCTCGCTCTGTCACACACTCGTCTGTCTGTCTGTGTGTGTGTGTGTGTGTGTGTGTGTGTGTGTGTTCTACTTCTTTCTCTCTCTCTATGTATTCTCTAATTACCTGTACTGTATTTGTATTCATATAAAAATGTATATATATATAAAAAATAAAAACAATATATATATACATACACACCGTGTGCTTGCAATCATTAAGTTTGCATATTAATATGACATTTTAACCTTCTGAAGCCCTTTCGTTGTTTGTTTTCTCCTTCACAGTCTGTGTGTGTGAGTGTGTGTGTGTGCGCACGTCTTTGGCGAGAAGACGAAAAAAAGAAAGAGGTGAGGAGAAACAGAACTGCTTTTGTTTACTTAGCAACATCACAGAGATGCAGACTAATGCTTTCATAAGCTTTTCCCCAGGGAGATTCTTCACCATCCACCGCTTGATTTACAACATATAGACATTCCACCTCATCAATACACCAATTCTGATGATTTCGATTTTGAAATTTCGAAAGCGGCCAGTTCTCTTCGAGCAGCAGCAGAGGAGCACGGTGGAAAGTGAACAGAGGGTCATGAATTTAAAGCTGCAAAGGTTAATGATGAGTGACAAGTGGATTAAAATGGCCGTATATCCCAGATGTTCACGCTCTCAAACACAGTGTGTGTGTGTGTGTGTGTGTGTGTGTGTGTGTGTGTGTGTGTGTGTGTGTGTTTGAGGGGGTGAGAGGAAAGTGAAAAGAAAAGTGTGAGAATAAATGGCGAGAGAGAGGTAGGTAGAGAGAGAGAGTAAACATGGGAGGGGGTCTCATGGATTTGGCTGGTTTTTATTACACACAATCTATTTCAACTACAATTTTGTCATTTACACACGTTTAATATAGTAAGTTAATTAGAAGTACACACACAGAAACACTAGCAAGAGAATTGATTGTCTGATATTAAAATATAACTTACATAAAAATAACTTTATTTGAGAGTGTGTTATTACACATTGCTGGAATTAAGTGTGTGTAGTTATATACAATTAGACAGATTCGATTAATCATTAAGAAAAAATATACAGATAGAATATCCAACATAACTTTAAACTCACACATCTAATGGTTGACTAACAGCAATGTAAATAAGTACATTTCTTCAAATTTCCAACAGCGTAATAACCATGTACCTATAATTACAGCAATTATAGTAATCACAGCACACAAACACACACACACACACACACACACACACACACTCCCTTTACTGTATCCTACTCATATCTAGTGAGTGAGCATCATTTCTACTGTAATTAGTCAGCAGAAGTATTGATCAATAGTTCTCATGTACTGTCACTTCTAGTCAGTTTTGTTTGTAGCACTGGAACATCGCAGATAAACCAAAGGAACCTCAACCACATGAAAGGAAATTAAAGTTTGATTAGAACGCAACATATAAAAGCGTATAAAAAAGTTAAAACAAACAAATGTGAGCGCGACTTCTGCATTTGAAAGCCTTTCCGCAGAACTTCCTCATAGTGCCGTTTACATGAGCACACACACGCTACACCGTCACTGTCAGGGTTCAAACTTCTCCCACACGTGCACTTGCACAAATACTGAACGCGTGTGATGATAAAGCACCAGCTACCTGTGGGTCAGTCTGGAGAAAAGCATACATTTGAAAATGATGTTTATTTCACCTGTAAAAATCACTTTTCTCACGTGGCTGATTGGCTTTTTATTCTGGGAATTCTGACACTTACGACAAGGAAACCACTGATAGGAGCTTCTTTTCCTATTTCTCATAATTAGTAATAAATAGTGTCGTGCTTCCTCTGTCTGTTTTTTCCAGCTAACTTCCCTCTTGAGCTTCTAACGCAGCGCGACGGAAACCACTTCACTACGTCACGCTCGAGCCTCGGAAACCAAACACGCTGAAAGTTTCCCGTCCAAACAGCGACTTCCTTATTACTCCGCGCGCACACTCGGCAAACGCGTTTCTCTCTCTCGCTGCTCACTAACTGCGCAAGGAACCGAAAGGATCCACACTCGCGAAAAAGTAAAAGGACAGTTGGGTTCAAGAATATTTTTTGTTTCCAGTATTACAGGAAGAACATTTGTTGTGTTATAATGGTAAAGTTTGCTTTACCAAAGTACACAATGCAAATATCTGGCCACCGACTTTTAGGAAAAGTAATTTCTAAATAAACACTTGAACAACGGTTGAGACTCATTTGTTGAAATTGATGAATGACTGAAGAAGATCGAGAGGTGAAGTTACCAATACATGACAGAAAGAGAGAGAGAGAGATACAGGGAGAGTGAAAGGTGAGAATACTATACATAGGGAATACATAGAGAAGGGGGTTGGGTGAGAGACACTGAGAGAGTTACAGAGAGAGAGAGAGAAAGGGAGGGGGGGTACTGAGAGTTACAGAGAGAAAGAACGTAAAGGAGGTGGCGGCGGGGGGGGTGAACCCAACAGGAGCTCAGAACTACTGCCATGTGAGTTGACCGCAGGTGTCGTGGCAACAACAGTGCTTTCCAAATAGGGACCCAAAGAGAGACCCCCAATAATGAAGAGTGTCTCTGGGTTAACTAAATGAATCCACAGTTTAAGATTAACAAAAGGCCTCGCCTGTAAGAGAGGGTCTTGTCCGCCCATTCTCAGGGTCGGGCTCTCATTCACATCAGACCGCAGAAATCCAGAAATCATTTCTGATGATTGAAGCCGATCCCCTAATCCAGATGATGTCCAGCTCCGCTCAGGCCAGACAGTGTCCGAGTTCGAGGAGCCGGTCCACACATCCGCCCGTACAAAGACCCCATTCAAAGAGGTTAAAGTGTGTTTGAAAACCCAGAGAAAAGAAGCCACAGGCCTGAGTGGGAGCGCACACACACACACACACACGGCCTGTTGTGCTGACACACACTTTTCTCTCTCAATCGCCACTCTTTCCCCCTCTGTCTCTCTTCCTGGTGAACAATATGAAGGGAGGTGCAGCAGAGGAAGTAGCCAGACTGGGTGGTGAGCGGGAGGGAGGAGCGGGGCGTCTCTTTCCCATGTGAAGGACAAGTCTGCTGGAGCGTCAGTCTGGGGCCGTGATTGTGTTCGGCGCCTGGCTGCGTCTCATAGAAGACCCCCATTAATCACTGGAGCAGGTCTCCCTCCCTCTCCCTGTCTCCTCTCTCTCCCTTTTTCTTCCTTCCTCTCTACCTTTCTCTCGCTTTCTTCTTCACTCAATGAAAAAATAACTTTATCTCTGCATAAACTAAAACAAAAAATTGGTATTCATAAGCAATCAAACCATATACTGTAAAGATAAAGAATAACAAAACAATTAGGCAAGATAAATATCTAAAAACACAGACATGCATACTCTCTCTCTCTGCAGCACTCCACCTACATCCCACCCGGACCCCACACATTGAGGTCCTGAAGATCCGAGTAGCAGATTCCAGAAGGTCAAACGACAGAGAACAGCAGCTACAGGACGTCAAGTAACGACACTTGGCAAATAATACTAATGTTACTACTAAGCACAACAAGTTTCATGATCATTTACAAGTCATAATCGACTAAAACAATTATTATGTGCATGTGTGTACAAAATGTTAAATGTATTTTCTAAGGAAACAAAAGATGGTAAAAAAAAAAGTTATTCACACACATATATACACACACCTTTCCAAAGCCTCTCTAGTGAGGTGGTGACATGTAAAGCATCTGAAGATCGGCGGCGCAGGATTTTGGAACACCGCCATGTTGTTTTAATCCCCTGGCTCTGAGCTGGAGAATCTGAAATAGCTGGGAATCCAACATGATGACACCATGGACCCTGCTGGAGCTTCAACTCAGCTCCCTCCACAGGACAGGTCACTCAGTTGACCTCTGCTCACCACACAACAGAATGTGTGTATGTGTGTGTGTGAACATGTATCTATTTTTTCCATCTATTTATTCAACACCTTTCCATCCAACTATCCATTTAAACAATCATCCCATAAAGTGAAGTAAATAAAAAAAGATAAACCAAAATCTTTAAAAAAAGCTTTATCTTAACCAGTGTATATATATGTACATGTGTGTGTTTAACAATACATTTTACAATTTTACAAGGAGCTGCAACCAATCCCAGAAGGTCGTGGTGAACGCACGGACACGCAGACACACACTTTCATCATTCATCTGGATGAAAAACATGTTTATCACTGAACCCAGATTATCTGAATTGGGATTAAAATGGTAATCAGAATTACCATTCCCAACACTCCAATCTCATTCCTCATAAGAACATTAAATCCTTACAAACATGCAAAATAAAGAAAAACATTCAAAATCCAACAAACAAAATGTTAAGAATTACCGCGTGGAGTTTTTTTGTCACGCAAAAACATATGATGTCACTGATGAAGTGGGTGTGTGGATGTGATGTCACTAATGTGTGTGCTGAATCACTGACTGTGGAAGCTTCCCATCATTCGCAGTGCTTAATCAAGCCATCAGGGGCTGTTCATCATGGAAACAATACAAGTGTCTCTCTCACTCACACACACCAGCTCATCCCATATAGTCATGTGCGAATAATCCATCATCCAAAGCCCTAATTTGTCAGAATCTTTGCACAAACATGTATTCAGAAGTTATGTATTAATATACATTTCTTCATAGACAAATATGGAGCAAATAAAAAGAAAAGAATTGAAGCAATTGTTACATTACATTACATATATGGCATATAAATATACATTACATACACTATTACTTAGGGGATTACTATATTCCAGTGTGTGTGTATCACCCACATGTTGTTTTGGGAATACGTCTATAAAAAACAAAAAACAAGAAATTGTTACACACGCAAAAAAAGAATATAGTATAATATACAGTATATAGATATATTCCTTTGTTCTAGAATAAACAAGATTATATCAGCAGCAGAAAACTCTCCAGGACTTGTTTTCAGGTCAAAGGTGTTTTCTCTCAGATCTGTGGGTCAGGTTTCCCCTCCAAAGGAGAGATGTTTCACTTCATCAGCATGGTGAATGTGGAGGGCCGGCGGCGTCCCACCCTCACAACTGTCCCCTGCACCAGCTACACGCTCCGGCAGATGGTTGTTCACAGGGCAGCAAGATAATGATGGAGGATTAAACGCCCGATTCCCTCAACACATTCCCCTCCTGCGTGTGTTTGTCCCTCTTTAGTGAGAATTTATGGCTTCTGCGGCGCAAAGATAGATTGCAGGGGGAAAAAAAGCAGACGCGGAAAAAGCATCACTAATCTGTGAGCGATAATTCCAATTCAAGTGAGTGATTCTGGATTAATAAAAATGCTAATTCACAGAAACGGGCTCAGAGAGGAGAGAACTCGTGGCATGTTTGCCCTCCACTATATTAACTACATAAGACACCAAAATCATAAATATGGGGCCTTCGTCTCGTAGTTAGAATTCTAGCTTTTCATTTGAATCTTCTCAGTGGAATCTTCTCGTTCACGAGTTGTGACTGTAAAATCTCCATTGGAGCGCTGACGTCTCAGGCCTGACACAGCGGACTATGTTAGTCTGCTACGCAGGGACACTTACAGTTACAAGCCGAAGTACAGGAAAACGATTAAAAAAAAAACAGTGTTTACATGATAATACTCTAGATTCTGTCAGCAAGCAGGAAAAGAAATATTAAAGTCAAGTGTTATACTGAAGTAAATCATATATTAAACCATCAAACAGTTTTCACACATTACTGGATGGCTATCCGGGAAAACGACTTTCTTTCAGAAAATGGTAATATTTCCTTAACATATGTAACATTTGTCATGTTTTCTGAAAAACACGTGTCTTTGAAACGATTCCGAAAGTTCACCTGAGCCAAAACTCACAGTCATCAGGGATAAAACATCACTTTTGGCCATGCCAGATACACAACACAGTATTCTACAACACAATTTGTGGGCCAAACCGTTTGCGCCAGTTCTGGTCACTCACAGTCGGTCGGACCCAGAAAACACAAGCAGAGTTTGTAATTAATGGTTTGTGCGATACTGTCCGCTGTTGGCCGCTTCTCGGAGGAAGTGTGTTGGCCTCTAGTGATCGCGGAGCGCAGTTTTGGCTTATCACCAGCGCTCTGTGAAATGAATCCGTTAGCAGGAAGTTTAAATCAGGACATTCAGGTCCGGTGTCCACTTCTTTACCGCTCGCAGCTTCCTCGCCATGAACCGTGCGGTGCGTGTGACATTTCCAGCTCACGCTGCGTGAGTGTGAACACAACCTCGTCTAGATTCCTATCTGATCTGATCTCAGTGTCTCACAGTGGAAAGTGTATATTATGATGGATTGCGGTGATGTCACGAGTCGTTTTAGCATGCAAGACAAAAGCTGCCATTGTTGTCCGTGAACTGCAGTCCTCACCTGCAACCGGACCGTGGGTGGCAGGACGCCAGCGACTCACCGGAGCACCAGGGAGAAGCTGGACCTGCTGGTTCCTGGGAGACGAAGCCTCTGGAGAGGATTTATGGGTCTGATAGGATTAGACGCTCTCTCTTTACACAACACTGATGAGGATCAGGATTCTGTAAAGCTTTCCTAATGCAAAGCATCAGATGCCTTCACAGCATCAGCTCTCATGCTGAATTTAGCTGCATCACAGTTCCACACTGGAACATCTTCTAATTCTGAGCCAAAACGGTGGTGTTCCAAATCAGAAGACTGCTGCTCTGCCTTCATGATTCCTCCAGATGCTCGTGTTGAAGACGCTTGCACCAGGTTTACAAAATCTCAGGGAATCGTCTCATTTTGCTTCATAATTCACACACCGTGATTTGAAAAGAAATACCTGCACTATGTTCCTTCAGCATTAAGACAAGAGCCTGAGCAGGTTTGTAAAGATTTGCAAGTGGTCACGGTTCAACAGTGCATCATGGGAACCAGCTTGCCATTGATGTGTCGTCACACCAACAAGTTACTACAAGTCTCCAGTGACCGGCAAACTAGTCGAGTCTAGTCAAGTCGACTAATGATTGCTTACTTTCTGTAGCAAAACAGGTTTTTTAAAAACTGATAAACGAACTGCTCTTTTCCCCCATTTAAACAAAGATGTTCATTCATTCTGAAGGCAGCGAGAAGAAGCCATGTGACGTCTCCTGTTGCTACTGGCAAGATCAAATTCATCTTTCGTGAGTTTAGTTAACATACCGCTGCTCAAACCAGGGGCAAAACTTCCGTCTGACATGATCTAGTACATTATGTAGTGAGAAACTAATCTAACCTAGCGCTCGGATTCCACTTAACTGTGAACGCAGGCACACTATCTAGTGCACAACTTTCAAGTATTCAGTATAGTCAACTATTTTAATGCACTACAAAACCAATTTAGTGTGGTGCACATTTTACACTTATTTGATGCTCTTTAGTACACTTTGTTGTGCAAAGCAAACACATGTAGTGCAAAGCAAACATATTATAAGTTCTTAAGAGATTCTCTGGTACATCATCTAGTGCACACGTGACGCTGTATAGAATGAAGTGCACTGTTAAAAAACCTATTAATTTCACAATTTACAATAGTTCACTATCTAATGCACTACATGTATCTGATCTAGTGCACTAACATTCATCTAATCAAGTGCACAACGTACACTAGTCTGACGTGCTCTAGTACACTATTTTATGCACTTAATTTATCTGCTTTAGAACATTTTACACTATGTGATGCACTCACATTTATCTAATCTAATTCACAACGTAAAGTTGTCTGACACGTTGTAGTACACTATGTAGTGCACTATCAGGCTTGTTCAGGCAGCTTACACTTGAAACATTTTAACTCTCTGTTTCTGGATATGTTTAAACCGATTCTGATTGGCCCAGCTGAGTCTAAACGTGCCACTCGTGTCATGCTGAAGATGGATTGGACGACGAACTCTTGCCGTCCAACAGAGGAACAGGAAGAGCTTCAGCTCTCCTGTCAGATGACGTATGGCCTTCTTTGATCTTTCCCGAGGGCTTTGATCAGCGTGAATGTGTGCTGTTGGTCTGGACGTTAAGCGCCAGAGCAGAGAAACATTTGTGAAATTTAAGAACATGACGCACGTGATGTAGCATGGAGGGGCAGATTTATAGAATAATGAGCATTTTTGGACGTAATTCACCAATTCGAAAGCTAAAGAAAAAAAACAGTGCTACTAAATGATCAGAATTATACAAAAATCATGTCATAAAACACAGCCATACATGAATAATAGTGTGAAAAGAATACACAAATTAAGAATAAGTAATGTAAGCATTAATTACCTCAAACTTTTTTATCAAATAATTTGGTTGTAATATGCATTTTTCTACGTGTCTGCAATATATGTGAGTGAAAAAAGCAGGACGATTGGATCAGCCGACAGAGCAGCTTCATTTCAGCGAGTAATAAACTTCTCCAAATGACTTGTGGCCATTACAAATTCCATCGTTCACAGCGCAGGAACATCTGTCGGACGCTTCCTGCTGATCTGTTGCTTCCCTTTGAAAGGCGATTTTGGGAATTGCAAGCAAACTCGCCTGAGCTAAATCTGTGATTATGTGCGGCTGTCTGTCTCGTCCGATAAAACACGCTTCCACCGTCACTCCTGCCCAGTCGCCATCAGCACAAAGACTACTTCAGATGTTTCTCTATTGATAGATACCACACCGGCTCAGACCCTCGGGATGCAAACTGGATTTAATCCAAACCAAGCTGGACCGTCACATCTGAAAAGCAGTTACTGACATTTCTTCAGCTCAGGCTCCAAACACTCCAGAAACCAAGGTCACATTCAGAGCAATTCACCTTTTTACAATCCAGGTGATCGGTTAAACTGAGCTTCTGCTAAGCCTGGTAAAACAAAGCTTTGAAAAGAACAGAGCCAAACGCAACCCTTAACAGCAGGGAATAACGTGCTAGTACACTATGTAGAGGACTACTACAGTCTAACTTGTCTGACTCTCTAGACACTGTCTAGTGCCAAACATACACTTGACTGACACCTTTTAGAGTCCTATGTAGTGCACTGTTACACTTATCTGATCCGCTGCACACGTTAGTAGCCTATGTAGAAGCCCATGTAGCACAATATTGCACTCGTCCAATCTAGTGCATCACTTACACTTGTCTGAAACACTCTAGCACACTTTCTAGTACACAACTTGCACTTGATTGGCACCTTTTAGCACTCTAAGTAGCACACTGTTGTACTCGTCCAATCTAGTGCACTACATACAATAAATAGCCATGTTTTCCAGACCCAAGGTTTATATCTAATCTAGCCATCCATCCATTCATCCATCCACTCCTCCTCCGGTTCAAGAAAACACCTGCTTTCCATTGACACTACGACACAAGATGTTCTTCCTGTCACCAGTGTTGGCTAAGTTATTTAAAAAAAGTAACTAATTACTAATTACTTTACCAGTTTGTAATTAAGTTACTTTTCTAATTACTGTGTCTGAAAAGTAACGTAATTACTTAATGAGTAACTTAACCAATTACTTTTAAAAATTCCTATAAACCTTCAAAAAACAAATTATTTAAAAATATAACAGTAAAACATGAAATAGTCGAGCCTTTTAGTTTTTTGAATCATCTTTATTACATTCCATAAAACATTCTATAATAAATAAAGTTCTCTGTAGTAAAAGTTACCTTCTTTTAGGTAAGAAACAAAATTTCCAAAAAACAAAATATATTCTGCGACAATAAATGCGGCTAAAAAAACAGATTCTGCAAGACGCAGCGTCTTTTCCACAAAGTCACCTGCAATCGTTCATTAAGCTTCAGACACTTTCAGACTCTTTCTGCTGTCGTTAAATCAAGTTAAATCAAGTTAAATCAAGTTCAGACGCTCAGCTGGAGTTTTTCCGGCGTTCATCATCTTCCGTGTCGTCTGTGTTTAGCTGCCGTTTCAACGCTTCGGTTCTGATACTCGCGCTATTAACAGCGGCCGACAGTGTTTTCTCCGCAGAAAGTGTCTCACAAATGACTGTAATGTTCATATCCGCGTGTTTCACAACAGCGAAGTGACTTGAACATGTATTGTCTTTACGGAAAACAGTCCCTAGCTGCAGTCGCCGAGTCCGACCAAGTCACACCGAACGCCTGAGCCGAATGTCTCCTCCACTTTAAACACAACTGTCGCAAACTGTCGCGAATCACGTGCACCAGCCATAAAGCAATTTTAAAGCGGAAAATTAAACTTTTACAAAAAGAAAATAAATTAAAAAAAAAAAACAAAACAATGAGATTCAGCGCATTTAATTATTTTACATTGTGACGCAAGTACATTGAAAGTAACTAATTAAATTACTTAAAAATGAACAGTAATTCGTTACTTTACTTTTTTAGTGGAAAAAGTAATTTTATTACTGTAACGCGTTACACCCAACACTGCCTGTCACCCAGAGTGAAAAAAACCCTTCTGCTCTTTTCTTTGACACCTAAATATATAATCTTGTCAATCACATTGGATGCATATATGTTTTCAGCCTAATCTTCACTTCCTGTCTTTGATCGAAACAGGCAAGTCAGCTGGACAGCCATTTCCTCACATTCTGAAAACACTAATAATCATTTCCTGACGGCTCTGGACTAAACAAATGCACATTCACATCACCACTGGTGGGTACAATGGGAAATTTGACTCCATGTTCTATAATCAAGCCTCATGCAACATCACTGGAGTGCCCAAAAGCACAAGGTGTGTGCAACACTCAGAGACATGGCCAATGTAAGAAAGGCTGAAAAACGACCACCACTTAACAAGACACTCAAGCTGAAACGTCAAGACTGGGACCAAAAATATCTGAAGACAGATTTTTCCAAGGTATTATTGACTGATGAAATGAGAGTGAGTCTTGATGGGCTCGTGGCTGGATCTATAAAGGGCAGAGAGCTCCAGTCCGACTCAGACGCCAGCAAGGTGGAGGTGAAGTACTGATTTGGGCTGGTATCATCAAAGATGGGCTTGTGGGGCCTTTTTGGGTTGAGGATGGAGTCAAGCTCAACTCCCAGTACTACTGCCAGTTTCTGGAAGACACCTTGTTCAAGCAGTGGTACAGGAAGAAATCTGCATCAAGAAAAAGTAGTCCATCATAAAATGTGAGATTTACAAGGAGGGAAAACAGTTCACCTCTCTGAAGAGTGTCTGGGAGACTGTAGTTGCTGCCATGTTGATGGTGAAGAAATCAAAACATTGACAGAATCCATGTATGTCAGGCTTTTGAGTGTCCTTGCAAAGAAAGGTGGCTATATTGGTCACTGATTTGTTTTCGTTTTGTTTTTTAATGTCAGAAATGTATTTTTGTGAATGTTGAGATGATATATTGGTTTCACTGGTGGAAAATAATTAATTGAAATGGGTATATCTTTGTTTTTTGATAAGTTGCCTAATAATTATGCACAGTAATAATCACCTGCACATACAGATATCCTCATAAAATAGCTAAAACTAAAAACAAACTAAAACTACTTTTTTCAAGAATTTTCAGCTTTGATATTAATTAATCGTTTGGGTCCATTCAGAACATAGTTGTTGTTCAATAATAAATTTAATCCTCAGAAATACAACTTGCGTAATAATTCTGCACTCCCTGTATATTTAATATATTATTTTTAATAAACTATTTTTAACTTATTAACATAGGAATTATTTTTATTTCTAGGGAAAGGATTTTAAATATTGTGGGCAGATCTTTCATTTCAGTTTTGTAACTATTCCACAAATAAAGTAATTCAATGTTGCAGTGAGTTTCTTAACATCAAGTGTTAAATCAAAGTAACAGAGTAACAGTTTTTTTCCATCAACATAAACTTTTTTTCATCTCTTTACACTCACTGCAGATTTTATCAATAGTACCTGAAACCTCCAGTACCAAATTTGTATCATTAAAAAAAAAACCGGCATGGCTTATTACCAACAAGCAGCAAAACCATCCTTGATGTAAAGCGGCACCAGTGGTCTCTGCATGACCCCCATTCAGATGTTCTACACCGCAGAAGCTCCACAGGAGTCTCCTTCGCGGAGCCGCACTAGTAGAGAATCTCCGCTTTATTGTTATTAGCAAAAAGGAAGCTCTAAATCAATCCAGACATATTAGAGCAGGAAGCAGACCTGCCAGTAACAGGAAGTGAACATGTCAAGATCAATTACACCTAGGGTAAGAACATGTTTTAGTGGTTAAGTGTTCCTTCTCTTTCTTTTTGGTCCATAACATTCTCCATTTTGATGGAAATGAATTGAACTTAAAAAAACACAAACTTTTTTTCTACTTATGCTAAAGACACTAAAACCGAAAACTCCATTTTGAACTTGAATGATAAACTCTGCTAAGAAAAGTGAAGCATTTTAGGTGTTAATTGCTTCAAGAACATTTAGAAAAGCATTGCTGATTTAATTTAGTTGCCCTTGCCTACTTGTCACCGACAAAAACATTTCAATCGCAACATCCATGACTAAAACTTAACACTCATTCAGTGGCGAGCGTCGGGAAACGGTCAACCTGCGCCGAGGCTGCTGCCGTGTGATGCTAATTACCTTATGTGAACTAACAGCCACATAAACAGCAGTTATCTACTCATCCCCAAGCAACTTAAGTGGTGCTTTAAAGCAGAGGGCCTGAAAGAAGAGTTATTCACTTTAACTCCCAGAGAGACGAAGCTTTTTGCTTCAGTGGTCTTCTCTTACAGGGACAAATCAGTTTGTCAGTTGACTCTGCAGATTGCAGGAGGGGGTGTGGGGGGTAGAGAGATGGGGGATGGGTAGTGGGAAAAGAGGGATAGAGAGAATAAGAGGAATAAATAGAGGGAGAATGTAAAATCGAGAAAAAGGGGAAAAGCGGTGGTAAGGGGGGGGGGTAAAGAAGGGAGGTATAAAGGAAATGGGGATTAGAGCCGCAAGAGAACAAGTTTGATGGAGGAAATAAAAGAGTAAATTGGAGAGAACATGTGTAGAGGAAGAGAGAAAACGACAGAAAGTTAAACATAATAAAAAAGAAAGATTGCAAGGAGAGACTTATTTATGACTCTACAATTTACATGCAAGCATTATTATTGTATAATTCAATTTATATGATACTAAAGCTTGTTTGTACCTCCTAATAATACATTTAAAAAAGCACTGGTTTACATTACATGGGACACTGGTATTGAATCTTTTTCAAACAGGTGTAAGAAAGTGGATCCTTCACCAGCTCAGACCCTCAGGACAACCCACTGGAAATATCGGCAAACAAACCTTCACCTCAACATGCACTCGCCAATATTTCATTTTCCAGGAGCCCTTATGGTCAAGGCAATTTAATGTGGTGTGTTTGGCTGCCGGGTTAGTAAAAATACGGAATGTGTGCCTCAACGCTCAACCTCTCTATTGAGTGTGAGGGAGAGAGGATTTGGAGAGTGAAACAAGTAAAGAAAGGTGAGGGCAAAAGAGAAAGATAAAAGATATATGTATAACGGAAGGAAGAATGAGAGTGTGAGACTGACAAAAAAAATGGAAAAATAGGGATGAGTAAAAAAAAGGGAGTATATAGAGACAGAAGAGATGAGAAAACGAGGAAAATGCAATGTGGGAGAAAAGGGTGAAAGGTGATAGAAAGAGAGAACGAGAGGTTATGAAACCAAAGATTTATAAAAAGAGGTGAGAGGTGAAAGAAAAAATAGAGAGGAGTGATAGAAGACACGAGACGAAGCGAGGAATGAAGAGGAAAGAAAATGAGATAACACATGAGCTGATAAATACAGAGAAGAGAGATGGATGAATAGAAGAGATAGAGGGGGGATAACAAAAGAGAAGCAAAAGAAAAAGAAGAGTGAAAAGTGTGATAGAAAACAGAGAGAGTGACAGAGAGTGAAGATAAAATGAGAGATAGAGGAAAAAGGGGGGAAAGAATAACAGAGATATGAATGAATGAATGAATGAATGAATGAATGAATGAATTAATGAATTAATGAATTAATTAATGAATTAATTAACTTTGTTGATCCCACAGTGGGGAAATTCAATTCAGCCACTAGTAACAATGACAAAATAAAGGGAAACAGTGAACATAGTGTACAGAAAAAAAAAAAATATATATATATATATATGTGTATATATACACACTATCTGTGTATATAATAGGAGAAGGAGAGACAAAGGGAAGAGAGGTGGAAAGAGAGCATGAGAGAGATGAGAGACAGACAAAGCACAGAGAGGGAAGATGAGTCCAGAGAACAGGAAAGAGGAGAGCGAGCACCGCTGGAGAAATATGGAGCATTCCGAGAGACGAGGCGAGTCTGCATATTGATTGTGGGACTGCTCTGCCAATGTTCCCTTAATATGTAGGTCAGCAAAGCTCCAGACTCGCTGAAGAGCAGGAGGAACTCCACCGGCTTATTTGGGTCGCACCTCAATTACCACTGCTGCGTCCTGATAAGCAGCTCACAGATGATGAGCACAGGAAAGTCTGCAATCTCCAAGAAACGATGTTCAGAGGCCATTTGCTATCTCGCCAAGTCGTTGCGCAACAGGCGACCTGCTGAAAAGGCTGTCAAGAAGGCAGGCGGGATAAATGGGCCTATGTGTTGCCTATGCAAATGACGGACCACCCATGTCCCCGCCGCACAAACTTATTTACCCAGCATCGTCGGCGAAACAATGCAACTACAGTGTAACAGGCAAGTCCTTTCAAATCCCAGCAAAAAGATGTAGCAACTGAGGTTTCCATCCTCGCGCCATTGGTCGGCTGAAAGCCAATGGCGAGCTCCCGCCGTCAACCTCCAATTGGAATTAGACTCTATCAAACAAAGGAATGTAGCACCGCATTCGATTATGAGAGACTTTGAGACACCGATTCTCTCAGGGTGCGTGTGGGGAACTATTCATCTTTTAGGTTTTCAGGATTGGGGATGAGAAAGAAACAAAGAAAAAAGCAACGCCGCTGCCATCTTTGTTTTAATAGAAAGGCATTAAGGGATTAATCATGTGCTTTACCAATCTGAGGGATGTTCCACTGGGATAAACAAGCTACACATTCAATTAATACTAAACACACTCTCGGCAAGGGGTCAGCGTTAAGCCTCGACCCTCTAGTCCTTTTCACCGTACGGGGGGCTCACACACACACAAACACACACACTTCCAGAGAGATTAATGAAATGCATTTTGGAGCTGTAATAAACGGTAAAGAGTGTCACACGCTTCAGAAGGAGAAAAGAGAGAAGAACATGACAGGAGCTGCCAGTCAAAACCCATCTTCATCCTCACGCTGCTGATTAGCCTGTTTAACATACGCTGACGCTCGGGAAAGCGAGGAGTGTGTGTGTGTGTGTGTGTGTGTGTGTGTGTGTGTGTGTGTGCTGGCACGGCACCTGGATGTGATGCGTTTCCTCAGGTGGAGGAACTGCTGTTGTCGGCTGCTTGAATAAATCAGAGACATTACAAAAATCCTCTGTTTTTCATTGCTCTTGAAAGATTGCTCTATCATTCTTCATGTCCCGTGGAGCTGTACAGTTGATGAAAAAATGCAAGAAAATACAGATAGTAAAAATGGCAGATACATTGATCGATAAATACCAATCAAAGAGAGAGTATAAATCTACACCGTATATACTGTATTGTATGTGTGTGTATTTATGTGAATGTAAATAGGACACTTGGCTTTCTCCTGAGGCAAGTGTCATATACAGATCAAAAACAGGAAAGGTTTTGAATGACAAGACAACATACTTATATAAAAAGCACATTACAATCTAATCTGGTCGATAGAAGACTCAAACTCACGGACACACATAATCCAGGCAGCGTTGAGGTGTGTCTGACACTAATCGTCAGCGTCTAGTGAAGCGTCCCAACACCAGAGACTCCGTTACCCAGAAGCCACCCACACCTGTCAGCTCTCCAATCACCACACGTATTCCCCGAGAAGTTTCATTAGCGGCTCGAGCCACACGAGTGTAACACAGATCAGATGTCATAGCCATGAAGTATTCGTCACACGCCTTTCGCTTTAGTAAACACAGCAATCCATAAATAAAGACGTTAAATCTTGAATAGCACATTGACAAAACAACCTTTTCACCAATCAACTTTCTGCTAATGCCATCCAATATATAATCCTGATGTCATAGAATTAAGTAATTAACATGGTGGCAAGCTTAAATCTTTATGGATAAAAGCATTTGCCAAACGCACAATCAATAAAAATAATCAAATAAGTAAAGCACATTAAATCAAAGCGCATATAATGTAATCATGATATCGAACTCCAACTCTAAATGATTTTGGCTTAATTTTTTAAATGTACTTTTCTTTAAATTATTTTATATAAGGCTACAAGTTTGTTGCTGTTAAAATAAACAACAGTATGTACAGAAATATCGGTGTATATATATAGATATATACACACAAACACATATATATATATATATATTGTATATACATTTTACATAGGTAGAATTAATCTTCGTGCAAATAAATTCACAGCTTTACACCAGTTCTGTGTTCAATATTCCCAAACCTGCCATGAGAAGTAAACAGGCCTTTGAAATAATTGCGACAGCAAAAGAGAGATGCTGTTCCAGAATGTTAGCAACTTTGGGCAGCTCCAAAACATATGGACCAATGAAGCTGGGTCTGGGCCAGAAGGGTCGCATCATGTTTGGGAATATTTTGCTGAGCTATTGTTTAGACTAGTGCATGCAATAAACTATTATAAATTGAATGAGACTCGTACTTCATAGTACATATAGATATACTATGAATCTACTTCAGGGCTCCGTCCCATTGATCTTCACTGATTTCCAAATACAGATCTTCCTTGAGTTGTGGTATGATGGGTTGTTTTGTTTAATAAAGTTTAGAATCAGTAGGTATTTGAAAAAATTAGACTGCGGAAGATTGTATTTGTTTTGTAACAAATTATGGAAATGTTTTATCTATGAAGATCAGAAAAGTTTTTGATTCCTTTTTTCACCAAGAAATGGTTCTAAGTCATGGGTCCTGAGATCCTGCATGTAAACCAAAGGACCTGTGCATCTGGAACCAAATCTTAATTGTATGAGAGACAACCGGGTTATTTAACTAAGCCGGCCTGGTCAAGGTTCAACCAGAAGTGCCAGGAGAGAGGATGGACCGCAGCACTCTTCCTCAATGCCAACTCACTGCAGCGGTTCCTTTTGTTGACAAAATGTCACCATTCTTGTATTACTTGCCCAGTAGTGAAGTTGGAAGTTTGGTAAACTCATTCCACCGACCGCTTTGGGTCTTTGTAGAAACATGTTTCTTAAAATCTGGGTATCTTTCCCTTCAAAATGAAATCTGCCAAAAAATCTGTCTAGGTCTGAAAAAAAATATTACTTTTTGAAGCAGATTGGTAATCATTGAAATAGAAATGAGAAGGATCTGTAAAATAAAAAATATTAAAATGAAGGATCGTCATTTTAATTGCTAATTTTTCTAGCCAACGAGATTAGGTAATACAGAGATGAACAGAGAGATCCAGTAACGTTTTCTAAAGATTATCTTTGTATAGGTCGGCAAAATTTATTTTTCAGACAAAGAGTCTCACTGTGTTAACATTGATACCACTAAATGTTGTGACGTGACATACTTTTGTTAAACAATTGTTAGAAAGTATGAAAGTGATTGTGACACATGTATGACTCAATAACATAAAAAATGGACATGACAAATGTAAGCAAAATGTCTTATAAGTGAGTTTTGTGATAAGACTGGATTTAAAACTGCTCTGGACTCAGTCAGGACTGTGCGCTGACAGATGTTGTGTATGGGGAAATCTTTAAATTCAACACTACAGACTCGGTTCCAGCATTACATCCAAGCCAAAATATGCCACATATGCACAGAGATTTCCTCTAAAAGTCCCTGGACGCAGCCAAAACAGATCTTTTTACAATGGGAACCAGACCGCTACAAGAATAAAACCACAAGACACGCCAGCGTGCAAGCATCTACACGCACTGAAACTCACACAAAATGGAAACCTTTGTGACAGTTGTGAGAAGTATTCAGATCAAAAATAAACCTAAGAATTTCAATCAAATCAGGAGGTCGCAACCTTGAAGCGTGAAAAGGGGGGGATCCTATCAGTTTCCCCATTAAATTATTCTTGTTAGATTATCACCAGATCTGGGTTATTACTAGATCCTTCCAGTATCAAAGCACTAGATGAGGCTAAATCCCTCTGGAATTCACCCGAGACGGTGAGAAATGTATTACCGCCTGGGCAATTATCCCCTTTTAAGCCCATTGCCACACAGGGTCTGACTATTGATGCATCAACGGCTGATTTCATGTCAAATCTGAACATGTCAATCATATAAAACAAGAAGTTTATGTATAAGCGTGCTACTGAACAGTGCTTTTTGGCTTTACATTATTTCTTTAACAGGGATTTTTCATGAATGACCTCTTTACTATACAACTAATTGAAAAAAAGCAATTGAAACAGTAACAATTTGTATACTGTACAATTAACTCACAAACGTCCATACAGTAGTTAGTACTAAGTTCTCTCTAAAGTCTCCCGTGGACAAATTACGGAATCCAAAAGTCTTTGAAAGTTTATGACATATTTTCTAAGGCTGTATTCTAAGGGAGAGAATACAGAGTGAAGCTTAACAATTTCGTTATAAATCTGAAATATTCACAAAAAATGTGTTGTGTAAAATCCGTGATTATGTCAACCAACAAAAATAGATCATATTGGAGGACAAATGTTTCAACCAACTAATTATCAAAGGCTTTTGATTCCACCCTTTTTTGGACATTGCTGCAAGAATATTGGTGTGGAAAAAGAATACAAGACCAAAAAAAGCACGCGAAAGAGTTCAGACAGAGGAAAGAAAACCTAGATAGAGAACATCTCCCAAAAAGAGACACATCCAGCACCAGCGTGAAATATTCCATGATGTTTCCTACTGAACATTCTTGCTCCCAGCCCCAATAAAATGATTCCTCAGCATTATACTGATGATGCATTGTGGTATTGCAAGTGAGGGAGTGACTTTAGGTGGAAAATGTGAGCTTGGTGAGAGCGGACGGGACGAGGGTGGGGTTGCCTCAGGATCAGCCACATGCTTTTACTGTTTGTAGTGTGGAAACTTCAAAGAACTCTGACTCGAGACGGGGAACATGATTTTTTTTTTCACCTCTTCCAGCCTGGCAGCATGTCTGCTGTCTAAGCCGCGACTACGGAGCATGGAATATTCAAGATCACGCCATGAAGTCCAGCTCAGAATCTATTTTGGATGTAAGATTGATTCAAACTCAAAGTAAAACAAAGATGCAGGCGGGGAAATGGTAAGGATCATTTTAAGGTCCCCATTCAGGAAGATACAATCACATGTTAGAGCAATAAGCAAACATGGATTTTCTACACAACTGCAATTGTCACTTGTTATAAAAAATAATGAGTTTTTTTTTTTACATTAAGGAGTAGTTACATTTATTTTACATTACATTTGATTGCATTTAGTTATATTTATGCTACATCCGACCCCTTTGAGGTCAGCCATTATGTTGATGTGGCCCTCTGTGAAAATGAGCTTGACACCCCTGCTTTAGTCATTTTAATTGTAAAAAGATAAAACTCTGATCTGAAAGTTCAGATCTAAAAGATAATAAAATCCTCAATACAATGCAAACTTGTATATCTTTAAATGCTTGTAAATTTCTCATTGTTGGGACAAATAAAGGTTTTCTTTTCTTCTAATTATTTGATTTACTTGTCACAAAGTCTACGAAAAACTTGTTTTATTTCCTGAAATTGCACTCTAGCAATAAAAATAATAATACAAATTTGAATAAAAGTAACTGGGTCCAACACCGAATGACTAAGGCCACAAACGAAAAAATATGCATTGTTCTGACTAAATAACATCTTCTGTTATAAAGACAGTGAATAGATGCAAAACAATTACTGACAGATTATCTTGAGGTGTAAAAACCATTTAGTCCAAAGTAATTCCCGCTACTACTCTTAGTGAGGACCTGGTTTACACTTGTGTGTGTCAACAGAACTAAAAACAGAACAGAGCGCGGCTTTCATAGCCACAGACAATTCACAAGACCAGCACAAATAAGTGTGGCATAAAACGCATGATCAAACACCAGTAATCCACAGGTTAGACACTAGCATCGCATGCAAATGTAAGGTGCTAAAATGCAATGAGCACGCACCAGGAACGGAAAAATGATGAGAATTAGCATCCCTCGAAAAACAGTTCAAATTCACTCAGCTGCTATCTAGTCAACGCTAAGCTAATGTATGCAAAGCCCGTCTTTCACGGGAGATTGCGCAACCTTAACTGCTGCTTGTCTTTTCAGAAGCGGCACTTTCTGTTTGATCAAGGAACACGCTGATGAATCTCACCGTACACGACCCATCTTACCCTCTTCTCACGGGTTCTTTAAGGACTAGCATCTTTCCATAATCCAACCAATTCTATACCATCAAGTGAATCTTTTCATCCAACTGTGGATGTTTACGTTTTTTGTGATTCCTGTAAGAAGATTATATTTTGTACGCTTCAAAAAATTACAAAATCTAAAATAAAATTCAGCAATACCGGGGTTCAAACCACAAATACTTAATCATTGAAGATTTTGACACGTATTGTCCTTATGGTGGTGCTACAGAGGGTTTTCAATGGGTTTTGAGTCTAAAGGGCTAAAACACTTTTAATTTTGTACATATTTTCATTGTAGTGATTTAGGGCCCATCTACAGACAGAGGGTTCAAGCCCAAAAGAGAGAACGTTTTTCTTAGTGGGAAAGTATGAAACCAGTATTTAAGCTGCACACAACATATCTTATCTTCCTTATGACATCATGAAAGTGTTCTTATTATTGTTCAATCTGATTATCTGATGACTAAAATGGGAAAAGGGCTTGAACACCAGTCGCTGCTTGCATCTATAATGAGTGAGTGAGAGATTGTCTATACTTCCATTTTGTTACTGAATTGCTCTTAAATATATCTGTTAAATATTGTTATATTTTTTATATGCATGTATAAATGCACTTCCAATATGTATAATACAGTACATGAAAATACATGAAATACACGTGTATGAGATGTAATGTTGGTACTGTTTACAAGTACAGACGATCTGACTGTACACTATACTGTACACAGCGATCTCAACCGAGGGCCAGAAGAACAGAAGCAAAGGTCACTGCTCAAAATTGCACAATTCCGTGTTAGCTGTGGTGCTTATGTAACAATTATCAGGAAAACAGAGGTATGCTTTCACGTGCTCTTATATAAGACCATCTACTAACTATCACACGTCCTTTTGCATATGTGCAATAAGGAATGGGAATCTAATTTGACCCGTTAGAACTCCAACAAAGCTCTCAATCTAGAACTTTGCGGCTGTGTGAGGACACGTCTCAGTCTCACGTCCTCATAACACACGAGTGTTGACAGAGAGGGAGAGTGCCGGTGTCAGTCGGCTGGGACTGGGCCGGTCGCACCGCTGCCCTTTTCCTGTTTGACAGGACTTTGACATTCCGGAGAGGCGTTACACATGGGCCTCCCTTTCATAGGGCTATGTGAGAGCATTATTGTACTCTGAGACTTCCTGGGAACATCTCTGGTCACAGAGTGTCCCCGGGAAAAGACGCTTGCAGATTCTGCGGCCTGTGACGGAACAACAGGATGTGTAAGGCACTGTTTTATCCTGCTGAAACACAACTTGAAGGGAGTAATTTAGGTAAAGGAAGAAAACCGCTGTTCGTTAAAGGCAGTGTGAGTTGGGAGACCAAAATTGGCCCGCTGCTAATCATAAGCTATGAATACATGCCAATCAAGGTTAATAAATACTGTACACTGACGACAGATTGAATCTCAGAAATCAATATACAGGTATAAATAAATATTACTGCAATTCACTTAAGTCAAATTACTGCATATATATTTTTTTTTACAATTTTGTAGAGTTTTTATACAAATATATAAAGTTTTTTTAAACCAATTATTTACAATTTATTTAGTCAACATTTATTTATTTTGCTGTTGGGTCTTTCGGTCTGTTCGCACGTTCTCCTGAACCTTGCATGGGTTTCCCCCGGGTCTCCAGTGTCCTCAACAATAGTGAGCTTGGAAAATTGCCCACAGGTGAGTGCAAGTGTAAATGTGTGTGTCCTGCTCCGTGATTGCTCAGCCACAAATAAAGTGTATCCTGACTTAAGGCTTAAAATGTCTGTGATTGGCTCCATGACACCAAAATGAAAAAGTGGTTTCTGAACTGAATAACCAATTGATAAATTAATCTCCTTGTCCATCTAAATGTCTGTCTATTATTTCTTGTTTAGTATTGTCCAGTCTGCTCCTCGTGTTTATCCTTGAACACAGTGATCTGAGAAACCTAAAATCACTTCTTGATGTATTTTTTGATTTTCCTTCTTTGGTCCCGGAGCTTCCTGGCGGGAACAAAACGTTTGGACTGAGCGGGAGATGCAGCAGGTCCGCCGGCCCCTCCGCCTGCTTGTCTTTGGGGGAGATGCTCTTTGAAGCCTGGAGCTTCGTGTCAATCCCTGATGGCCCGGTCTTTGTTTCCGCGCCTCCCCGGTGCTGGTGCGAAGCGCAGGGCAAGAGAAAGCCCCACTTGGCACGGGAGGATGAAACGAGGCAGGCTGTCGGCACCGCGGCGCTGGAGCTGCCCCACTAACTGAGTTTTTAATAAATAATGAGGCGCGGTATAAATAAACTACGAAGCTGCTACTGCCGAAGGCCTGCAAGATACCAAGGTAACAGCACAGAGATAAATAAGTAAACACCGATTGGTTATCACTCACTGATGTTTCCACCTTCACCCAAACACATACACAGTTGCCCGACGTTGTTTTATTTTTCACACTTTCCATCCAAGAAACATGTTTTTAATTACAATTTGAGAATCCAAACAGCAGTTCCTCCGAGCAGGGGGTCATCGCTCCGGTCTGAGCTTTGTACTGTTCTCCTCGTACTCGTGAAGCAGCGTATTGTGTAGTATTAATACTCCAGCATGTTATTTTCACAAGCAGACACATGAAACTAACAAGCTGCTCTAGCAAATCTGACGCTGCGGATTAGTCATAAATAACCGATAAAATAACAAACGTGACCTTTCCAGAAGCGCAGCAGATGCATGAGGCTCTACCTGCGCTCGCTCGCATCATAAACCTATGGATGATAAATCACCAGCAGATCTGCTGACAGCACACGCAGGAGAAAATAAGGTTGAAAATAACCAAACTACTCCAAAACAGCGAATTGATGGTCTGAGCGTCTTTACGCAACCATGTCATTCAAAATCCAGGTCAAACTTCTCTTAATGTTCGACCCACTTTAATAAACTTTAGGTTGTGTAATGCGATTTTATCAGTTTCACTGCTCAAGATTAATACCAGGACAGAAATTGCTATTTTTTGCACAATGTGTACATAAAATTATTTAAATAATTAGTTTAATAGCAGATGATTAGTCATGAGTGACCAGTTACAACTGATAATTCTTTCAAAATTAAAATATTACTTACATTTTTACAATACAATTTAGAGAGTTAAAACTGATTGATCAAAATAGTATCACATTATTTCATTAAAAAAAATGTATCATATGCAAATACATATACACTGAACCGTTTTTCCATTTCGGGGTCACAGGGAGCTAGAGCCAATCAGCAATTTTGAGCATGAAGCTGGGACACACCTTCCCAGGTGGTGGGCGATCCAATTTCAGTGCAGGACACAGACACACACATTTGCGCGAATTACCAAACACTCAATTTATATATTTTTTTTAACACACAACCGACTTTAATGACTGAGTCTCAGTCAGTGTCTGTGAGGATGAAGATGGTGTTCAGTCAGCGCCGGAAGAACCGAACGAGGTGTTGACTGCTGAATAATGTATCAGGCTTCTCAGGTACAGAGAAAGATCTCCTGTGCTCTGCGATTGCCAAGAGATACTGATTCAGCCAAGAACCCAGGTGCCAGAAAGCAAACGCCATTTCACCACGAGATCACACAGAGGTCATAGGAGACAAAGATACAGAGCAGGCAAATGGAGGGGAAATCTCCCTCCCTCTCTCTCACTTTCCTGCTCCCCTCATTCATGTAGAGAGTTGTGGTCAGGTGGTAGGGAACATGGACTCGTGGTTGCAGGTTCGAATCCCCCTACCACTGGTTCTGCAACTAAGTGTCCTTGGGCAAGACACTGAACCCCACTGGCCCCCACGGCTGCCCACTGCTCCGGGTTTGTGTGTGTTCACTTTCACGGATGGGTTAAATGCAGAGCACAAATTCATATTGCCAGCACCACACTTTCCTTCCTTCATTCCCGCTGGCTCTCTTTGTCATTTCCTCACTCTCACTCATTCCCTCACTTGATCCCTCAATCGATTCCCTCCTCACTCAGTCGTTCACTCCCTCAATCCCCAACTCCCCTCCTCACTCAGTAAAACCCTCCTTCACACATTCACACACTCACTCTGGCAACAATCACACAACACTGAGTGGCGATGACAGTGAACTAGCGATGCTGATGTGAGTGGAGTACGAGTGAGTCTTGCATGGTGAAATCTCCGGGTGTGAGGGATTTCCTGAGAGATGAAACCATCACCTAGAACAGCGGCTTTCCTCCAACTCTATTGCTGAGATCCTGTCAGACTCCTCCTGCTTCACACTCAAGTTCCAGGCTCAAGTCTCTGTGTGTTCTCCCTGTGCCGGTGGGTGTCCTCTGGGTCTCCAGGTTCCTCCCACAGAAAAATGCTTTTTTCAAATGAGCCTGGCAAACTGTCCATAGTTGGGAGGGAGTGTGAATGTGTGTGTGTGTGTGTGTGTGTGTGTGTGTGTGTGTGTGTATCCCGTTTATCTCTGTGATTGGTGGCCACCAACTCAAGCCATCTAGTCCCCATGATCAAGAAACAGAGAGGGGGCATTAAAAACGGATTGTTTTGCTGTCTTACTACTACTAACAAAGTGCTAAAAAACAAGCAACTATTCTCAGTATCTAATCAGAAACAAACTTAGGAACTTCTCGTAATCCATTTCTCTCCTTTCTGAACAACAGCCCTTTACTCATCCATGGATTCCAAAAAGATCCATTGCTCATATTGAATTTGACATTGATAGGAACAGTGAATCCATGTTGGTACAAATGATACCAGAAAATCAAAATCACCGGCCAGCTTGTATTGATCAGCTGATCAGTGAGCGAGTCAGAATCATTCAATGTTAAATGGACGTCCGGGGACAGCCTGTCACGTCATGAGAGAATGCCCCACATGATTTAAAGCACAAGTGAAAGGACCTGTAGTGCGACCAGTACAGAAGGAAAACGAGTTTATGGACAAACAAGACAAAGCAGAAGAAAGCATTGGTTAAATTCCTCTTGGCGTTCCAAGCTTGCACTTCTCGAGTGGGAAGCATCAGCCCGAATTCCTTCACTTCTTGACCTCTCGACCCTTTCAGAGTCAGATTATCGACGCTGGACAAAGCTCTTAAACAGCAAGCGCGACAATAAAAACAAAGCCTTGGAGCAAAACATCAGCAGGGTGCAAAGCCATTACTGCCTGAACACCGGTGACGATCACAATTATACACACAACAGTGAGGACATTATCTTCTGCATAAAGTGATATGATTAAAAAGGCTTTTGCATGTTTGGAAGAAAGTAAGCCAACATGGAGTAAATTGCGGTGGAGTGCGTAATTGTTCGAGATGAAGAAAGCTGTTCTGGCAGGAGAACTGCAGAGTTTCAGGCCTTGCCTTTAGTCACCACAGGAGCGGACCACCCCGGGGTCTCTCACATCACAGTTGCACTATTGTCAGCTTGTGTCTCAATGTCTGTAGTAAAATTCAGCTGAAGTTGCGAAAGCACTGAAAGCCTGGCAGAAAAACATATCTCCTCAGAATGTTTTCTAGAAAAAAAACAGAATTGAAATTTCCCAACCGAAGATAAATTGTGTGATGCTGGTTTTTAACCGCTTGAGCAAAAAAAAACTAATCTTAAAGTTTGTGAATAAGATATGCAGTTGATTCCTGTTAATAGGGTCACTGGTTAACCAGAGAAGCCACTTCTTTGGGGAAAAACCCAAAGTACCAGAAAAACGTTTTTAGATCAAAATTCCACTTAATAGGACCAAAGAATAACAATCGCCTGCTCTAGGAGGAACGACTCTGGAATCAGTATAAAGAAAGTTTAAATTATTATTAACTGTGAGCATGTGCAGTCACACTAAATTATCCTGATGGTTCGATTAACTGAAGTCGAAGTGTAGTAGCTTTAAGTCTTTCTTTTAAAGCAGGTTATCGGTTTTCAACAGGATTTGTGTTCTCCTGCTTGAAATAGTTCAATATTTGGAAACATTTCAAGCCGTCTTTAAAATTCTCAATATTTCCAAACCCTCCACAAGGGTTTGAATTAAAACGCACTGCTTCATGAGGAGATTTCTGAAAGCATACAAATACAAAACCAAGGCATATAGTCAATAACACAACACTGCAAAAATGACAGGAATGCCTCAGATTCAGAATTATGTCCGTTTTAAAGTCTCCAACTGATGAACCAACATAAAGTGAGTGGCCAAAAGGACAGTACCAAAATGGATCACTGTATTTAACCATCCAGAGAAGTTACACACTCACAGTGAAGTGACACACACAAATCAGCAGCAGTGGGCAGCCTTAAGCCGTGGTGTCGGGGGCAAGTAGGGGCCAATGTCTTGCCCAATGTGTAGAACCCATCATTCGAACCCATCATTGGATGGCAGGACGAACTCCCTACCAATGGTGCACAACGGACACAATAAGACAGATAGATAATATTGATAAAACCTATTTGTGTCCCACGAAAAAGAAATTTACATGGTCTTAGATAAGAAAGAAATCTGATTTCCGTAGGTAGTTTGTGCATCGACTCATTATTACGTTTTACTCTTTCACAAAGGTCAATGAATAAAGAGAAAATAAGTGCAAAGTGAGTTCTGATGGTAAGAATGGTTAATACTATCAGGTCTTCCTTTTCGAACTATCGACTTTTTGCAGATGCGAGTAACACTTCAAACAGCACAAAAGCTCAAGCGTCTTCAGCTCTCTAGATGTTCTACAGCAAATCTGCCACTGTCTGGAGGCAATGCGAGGATTCTCTAACGTACCTTATTAATTCTGCTCTTATCTCCTGAAGCTGGCTATCATTACAGCTCTATATATAGAGTCTCAGTGGGACTAAGGGAAGATGCACACACACATTAACATTAATGGCTTTGGGCTCTTCTCTGCTCAGGCGTAATGTACAAGTCGGCAGCACAAAAAGATACTGCTGCTACACACAGATAACACAAAGACCCGATACGCTCCTGATAACTGGTTTATCATGATCATTGATTGATTTCAAACCGAAAATGCTGATTACTGAAGGAGAGCTACACTAAGGAGAGTTTCAAACCAACCGTGGAGGATTTTTGTGTGTCTTCTAATGATTCATGAATATAAAACAAGTCCATTTTGCCGTTCTCTGGAAAATGAATAGGCGTCTGCAGAGATCTCCAATTGCCTTTTTTAGCAAATGTAGACTCCCACTGAGTTTACTAATGAACAATCACCAGGGATTCTGATGACTATTGTGAGGAAGCACCTCGTGATAGTCTGTGAACGCTGGATCCTTTATCTCCTCCATCTCTTAAGTAGGCAGCCTAACCTTACATTTTCAGTATTTACTAATCACAGAGCACTAGCTTTTATCATACCTCTCACTTTAAACTTGTCTGATGTGTATTAAGTGTTTTATGGAGCCCTCACAAGGGTCTCTTTGCTCACTCAACTGTCTAATTGAATACTCCCCCTTTACTCATTCGGGTGACTCTATAGAGGGGCAACATATGGAGCCAGGGGCCCGGGACCGCCGGGAACCTCTGGGGGGTCATTTTGCTGGAGTGCAGACAAGTGTCTGAATGTGACCCCTCCTGCTGCCCTCGGGGGTCTACATGTTCGACCATGTGCAAAGCAAAGACAAGTCCAATGCCATTTCTCCAGCCTTCACAGGCTGCTGGACAGAGTGGTCGATGGGAGCAATTTAGCACACGCAACTTCACAACAGCTCGAGTTGGGTGTGTGCGCATTTCTGCTAAACTATATACACGCAAGCAGGGGAAGAGAACCAATCGATGAATCAAAATCAAGTGATGTATCAAACACGAGTCCAAATTAAGGCATTGCATTGATTGGGGGCAACATGGACTTTCATCCAGTTTGCCTTTGACTGTCTAGTTGAAAGAAAAATGGCTTTGATTGTTTATTAAACAAACAAAAAAAAGTGCAGTGACGTAGTTTGTCGAGGTGACTACATGGACTAAACTTTTAAGTTAAGTGAGCTTACACGTTTGTTTTGGTTAACATTTCTCTTGAAAATGTACAAAGATTATATATTTTATTTACAAGCGCAAAAATATTAAGCATCGAGGAGAGGACTAAATTCATCAATTTAGTGTGATTTTATTTAGATTAAGTTGGCTGCAAAAGTCAAGTAAAGTCTGGCATTGCTGGCTTTCAATTGTTAAAAATTGAAGCTGCAAAAAATTAAGCACCAACTACATATTTATATAAAAGTTGTGTAAGTAATAAGCAGAGAGGACAACAGACTAATCTCTAGACTAATTTAAAACTCTTACAAAATTGATTTGTTCAATTTCACAAGCTTATGAAAGCGAAGTAATTGGTCATTTCCTGTAAAAATGTAAAAGTTGCATACAAAGCAAACAATAATGCGGAAGCCTCCATGTAATGCGCACATGTAAACCATAATTCATGTAAAACGCTTTACATCACCTCACGGAGCACTGCTGCAGATCTAAATCATACTTAAAATAATTTCCAAAGCCTGAAAATGAAACTCCAAGCCGCCTCACTGCACCCAAACCCCGAGGATATTGGGAAAGTAGAAAACGCAGCTTTTCCCGCAATTACGAGTGCAATAATCTCAAAGGACCCGAGCTATAGCATTGCGACAAACATGATCATTTAAGCTATTTGCATGCATGGATAATTAGGAAACATGTTCTGATTAGCTCCAAATAAACACATTGTGGAGAGCCATACAATAAAGACGACTCATTAGGTAACATGACTAATTGGAATCAACGTGCTTTAGACATGTATCAGCACATGAAGGCGTATTTTAATACCACCAACAACATCTACAGAGCGCAGACCTACAGGCGAGCGAGGCCATGTCATTCACGCTCAGCTTCACAAACATCAAGATCTGAGGTGACAGACAAGTAGGTAACAAAGAAAACACGAGGAAAACTCATCCTTCATAAATTAGCCTTGCTAAGCCATTACCATTAAGCCCCGGCATACGAGCTACTGACAAACATCTCTCAAGGATGAAATAAATCGGGTTACAGTTCTGCCGTCCTTTAGATAAAACCAAAAAATTAGTTTGAAATGGGAGTGGAGGCAGTTTAAAGGCACATTTTTTAAAGGAGCAGTAGATTAGAGACCACATGCAGATTAAGCTCATTGGAAGTATGAGAAGAACCATCTGGGCTTTCATAGGACCCCCGGTTTAATTAATCTCATTGAAGGGGGAGGGTAATAAGAAATTGCTACACAAATCAGCATTTTAGTGCGAGCGGGAGAGAGTGAAAGATACAGGAATGAAGAAGAGCCAGTGGTGGCTGTTGTGAAGACAGCAGCAAGGTTGAAATGGAGCATATTGCCTACAGGGAAATTAGCACAGTGTGTGCCATGATGAATGCCCCATTGTGTCTCTGAGTGGATTGGGGGAAAAAGAAAAATGTCTGGCTGAAATTATGAAGTGCTCCGCTTTTTATCATCTCTGTGCCCTTGTCCAGGAGTTTTCCCTGGAAACTGTGAGCAGGGAAGGGCTTTAATGAATGTTGTTGGGCTGACCATTATCAACAGACGGTGCTTGTGCAATATATCGAAGAAATCCACTAGTTCTCTCTCCTCTACATTAAAAATGAATGAAGAAGCTTCTCTCGGCTCCATGTGAGGCAGCACTGCCTGTGGAGGTTCTATGGCTGGACTGCAGCAGAAACACGGAGACAGTGGAACGTCACACACGTCAGCCGACCCGCTGTTTGGAACGGAGCCATTCTTTGCTCACACAAGTCATGTGTCACAAAACTGAAGATCCACACACGGGTGATAAATGCTTTTCCCAGGGTTCAGTACATGTGATTGTTCAATCTTCTCCATTATGCATGACCACCTGACAGAGACAGATAGAGAGCAGGAGTTCACTTCTGAAAAAAGCCCAACACATGCCTGTGCACAACCACTAAGAGGTTTGCGATCCATCGAGTAAAAGAAAAATATTTGTTTTAAACAATTACCAAAGCAAGAAAAATAAATTGATCCTACTATTGTCACATTTTATATGCCTGTGTATTGTGAGAATGAAGCAAAGCTCACTTCATTAAAACTCATTTGGTGGTCAGTGCAGTTTTCCAAAAGAAAGGTTGTCTTGTTTATAATATCTTACATTAAATCTTACATTCTTCATCTTTGAAACAGCTTCTCCTGTGGCATCTTAAATATGAACTTCTAAAAACAATTTAAAAAATAAGAAACCAAAAGGTTGCAGGAAAAATCTGAAGCTCTGGTGTCCCGAACACTGAATTCCGTCTCTATTCTGTTCTGAGCCAAACCCACAATGCAACAGCGGCTCCAGCCAATCCAACATCCTGTGACGCTTACAACGTGTTTTTGGGCTGCCATCATTCCTGCTGAACGCGTTGTGTGTGTGTGTGTGTGTGCGTGTTTGTTTGTGCACAGCAGATCAGTCCTGCACTCATTCCCACAAGCTTCCGAAAACAAGCCGGCACTTGTTAAATAATTTAACCCCCGGAGTCAGACTAAGGCAGCTTGAGTGAGTTTTGGAGGGAAGTGAAGCCTGGTGGTCTCCATCTGTGGCTGTGAAGGTCCCCAGACGACCTCGCACATACTAGTGTCCAAAAGCGGACCTTCAACATTTAATTACAGTTAAAGGAACTTAACGCATACACCTAATCCAAGGCAAAATGGTGGGATTTAACCAAGATTAAGAAGATTATCCAACAAAAGGCTTGTTACTTTAATAACAGAACTATAGAGTTTCAGAATAAATCTGGATTATTATCAGATTAAAACTAGTGCACTGAAATAAAAAGACCAATTAACTCTAATCAAGTGAGAATTTCTAGCTTCCTGTAGATGCCACCGGACGTTGGATTTATTCAATTCACTTTGTTAACAAAGGACAAGTAATTTAATTACAGGCTCCATAATATAACAGCACTTAACTATTTATTTTTTAATAGTAACCAAAAACACGTTCTAAGTGGTAAGAACATTCAGTGGCTGCTCAAAGAAAATGTTTGGATGGAGGGTAAAGAGCTGTAATGAATTTAAAATCAGCATCAGCAGAATCATGTAGACATATTCAAAAAAAAAACTTAACCCTAACCCTTTTTAAAGTGAATTTGAGTCATTTTGTACACAAACAAACTTAAAGATGTTAATGAAGTTTGGTGAAGTTGCAGTATTTAGAGAACTTTGTTTAAAAATGAATTGCATGTTGTTATATTTAACCGATTATCACAACACAGCATTTTCCTCAAATCGTGCAGCTGTAATTATGATACAGTAAAGATTCCTGGTATTTCTCTATGGGTGAAAACCCGTACCACAACCGCTCGAGCTTGATTCACCAACTTAAAAATAGCTCTACTCCTAAGACTTTTGCTCCAGCTTGCCGCATACCACCAAGCAGAGAGTTTCCCAACACTAAATATTTGCATTACAAGTGACAAATGTAGTGGTGTACACGCTGTACTTGCACAGTTTAGGGAAAAAATGCTCAACAGTGAGCCAAATATGGTCAGGGTCAAAACTGAAGGACTGTCTGAAATGTGGAGTAAATTCCTTCCCGGAGTTCCACTGAGGATAATCTCCAGCGCAAAGACAACAGTGTTTACACTGACCGCGGTGGGACGAGAACGAGCCGGAAACACTCATCCGGTCTTCATGTGGCTCATGGCGGTGAGAGTGGGATGTCAGGAATCACGGTGCTGTTCATTACGAGCCGTCAGCGCTCATTTCCACTGGCCGACACACGCGGGATGCTGAAACTACATTGATTAAACTGTGCTGCACAGGGGAACAAAGAGCCAAACCCCCCTCTGCCTCTGACTCGAGTGCTGGCAAAGTTGTGAGGATGGTTTAGATTTAAATGAAGGATATTTTATCATTATGTGAATCAAATCAGATTATTAAATATTGATCATAAATTAAATGTAAACTCCATGAATATGCATGAATTCCTTTATCAAGCAGAGGGAACAAAGTTGCTGACACTAGAAATGTACGTGCTTTGAGGGGGAAGCAGGATTTGTTGAGAAAATAGAATCCAATCATCAACTTTATTTTCCTGGCCAGTTAGCAATATGTGCAAATTGAGGAAAGTTCACAGTCCAATTAAAGACTAAATTATTTATAGCTATAAACAAACACTCTGTGTCGTATGGTAGTAATTATCAACGGGCGGATTTTTAGGAACTTCAAAAAAATCATAACCTTGGTTTTATGAAAAGAGGAAATGTTTGATAGTCTGAAGTAAGGGATTGATCAGTGAAAAAGTGAGTCTGTGTTTAAAGGGAGTGAAAGAGAATGAGTGACTGAGTGTGTGGAGGAAGTGATTGAGAGAGAATGGGAGAAGGGGGGTTTACAAAAATGAGTGTCTGAGTATGTGGAACAAGTGAGTGAGTGGAAGAAAGTAAAAATAAAATATGTATTGAGTGTACAAAGTGAGGGTGAGGAAAAGTGGGAATCTGCGAGAGGGGGTGAAGTTGCGTGCTTGTGAGAGTGAGGTAGTGTGTGTGGGGGAGTAAAAGAATGTGGGTGAGTAAAAGAGTGAGTAATCTAGAGTGTAGAGTGAGTGAGTGAGTGAGAGGGAGAAGAAAGTAAGTGAACATAGAGAATAAGTGTCCCTCTCTCCATCTACTCATCCCTTCCTCAATCCATCCGTCAGCCTGTTAGTCCATCCATCAGTCAACATATATGTTTGTTTGTCTCTCTCCTCTTTATCAGGGAGCAAGTTTGTCTGTCAGTCAGTCTCTGTGTGTCTGTCTGTCCAGCCACGGGTCAATTAATTTGCTAGTCTCTCTCTCCATTTATTTACAGTATCCCTCTATCAGTCTGTACGTCAACACATCAATTTGTCTGTTATTTCTCTCTCCATCCCTTTATCAGTCCGTCAACCTACTCTAGCATAATATGTGAGCACTACCAGCAAGCTAGGTCTATTTTATTCATTATCAAGCATCGCTGAGACTATTTTTACCTGCAGTCTGTTCTCTCTCTTCCTGTGCGGTTTAATAATTCAGTGAAACTGCACTAGTGTTTATCAATTGACCACGGGTCTCACTGTAAGTGCACTACAAAGGCCTCAGCGAGTGCGAGTTGGAGGTGACGACGCATGAATGAAGGCGACACTCTGGGTGTGAAATAGAGCCAAGAAAACACACACACACACACACACACACACACACACACACACACACACACACACACACACACGTCTGCAGAGGTGGCGATTCACACACCTGCTCATGCAGGTCTAGAATGCCGGATGAACCTCCAGGAATCCTGAATCTCTGAAGTCTCAACGCACTTCCTGTCCCACTGCAAGAAGAACCAGAAGGTGAGTTACAAACACTAACCCAGAGAAGAGACAATGAAAAAAAAATTCTATATATGTTTTTTTCAATATCATGTATTAACACACAATCATACATATACTCAGAACTCAAAATGTATATACTTACATACATGTATACTGTGTGTGTGTGTGTGTGTGTGTGTGTGTGTGTGTGTGTGTGTGTTATAACACACAAAAATGCTGCCTTGTATAACGCGTATTATTTTGTACACAGACGTTCGCCAGCACCACATTCCAAAGGCCTGACCGCAGCTTGTGTGAGAACAACAACTCTGATCATTTCCTTTACATTCTGAACGTGTTCCTATAGCGACTGGAGGCGCACAATAGACCCTCTGTCATTTATTTATTAATTTATTGTCAAGAAGGGGAATTGAAATATGAGGAGAGATTAGATCAATGAATATTTCCCTTTTAAATCATTTATAGGCTCTCCTGTCTCGCTCCACACTTTCTTCCTATTATCATTCTGCAGTTAAAAATCACATCATATTCTGATGAGCCTCAAAACGTTCCCTCACGGCAGGAAATTAGAGGTATTAAGACAGCAAAAGCACAGCACAAGGTCTGTTTAAATATTTAAAATGCATACACTCAGAAAAGAAAAGAAAACCTTTCTAAATACTACACTATATCTTATAGCTAAGCAAACTGTAGTTAATTACACAACAAATACAACAAACATGTTCAATAGCAAATTATGTCTTTATATTTATATTTTATACACAATTCATATTTTATAAAATGCACATTTTGCTATTTTGTCAATTTTTGAACTAAAAAAATGCATCGTTTTAAAGAGTAAATTATAGTTAAAATATTGTGTTTATAAATTAGTTTTATAATTTATAAATCATCATAAAAAATACAAAAACAAAATGAAATACTGTGTATTTTTGGGATACGGCAAACATCTTGTTTGGAGTTAACCCCACTTCACATTTTCCCAATTTATTGGACTTAATTTCCCAATCCATACGCTGGGTCCATGACTAAATTACAAATCAGAAAGTTATCATCACACAACAGCTCCTCTCGCTTAAAACAACACTTGTCTCCACCTGCATCCTGGCCCTATCACGGCGTTACAGGCCTGCCTCTCTGCATTTAAAGTGACCTCTGACCTCAGATGGGTGGGAAGGAGCAGAGGTGAGACAGGGGAGTGTGTAGCACCATTGTGCAAGGCAGCAATCAGCCCAGTCCAGGCTTTTCACAGGCTGGTGTAGCTCACCAGCGATGGCATTTACCCACAAACACTCGCCATTAAACCGCCGCTCTTTACAGCAGCAACACATTTACACAGGTGTTAAGCAATCCACTAAACCCACAGCGCACGGCCTCCATCGGACAAGCTGCTGGAGAGTGTGTTAAACGGTCCGAGCGTTTTGTTTATGATATGATTGTGCTAATTAATGGCGGCTTGACTGACAGCTGATGCTAATTATTACAGTTCCTGCACTTCTATGAGCCGTGTCGCGGGCGGTTTCATGAAATATTCATGAACATATTCAGCCAAATATTCAGCCAACACGCTCCAATCGTGGCACATGTTGACCGTTTTGTGCACAGAAACAATATTTATAACAAATGCAAATGGTCTGTAATTGTTTTCACGTGAGAGAAGAAGCACGTTCCAAGCATGGAGGCTTCATATGGTCTCAAATGCAAGATTGGGTTAATGGAGCACAAAGATCGTTCTTGCTAGGACACAAAGACGCTGATTTAAGACTGTAATAAATGTTAGGGTCCCCACTGCAATTAACAACTGTTTTACACACCAAGTTTTTTTCCCCTTCTTCTTCTTCAAGAGGCTAATTATAAGAGAGAATTGCTTCTCAGCACAGACAGATATAATAAAGTCTGATGAGCCTGCAGGCGTTCTCAGTGATGTTCTCAGCCTTCATGTGATGTGATCTGAACTGACTGGGAGTCAGAATTCACCACATCTATCTGACGCCAAACCAGCGCAGCTTCATCTGTGCAGGACATTTACAGCACCAACCATGCAACATATAACACCTCACCTGTGTAATATTTGTAACGGTTACGTGACGGCAAACAGTTACTTGCATTGTTGCAGCGCTTCTCCAGTGATAACGTTAACTTTTATGTACGACCCTGATCCTGATAAACAAGAAAATGTACTTCTTGTAAAATATTTTTCTAAACACATTCATGTAATTTCTAAATTTTATGAGAACTTTTCTCTCATTTCCTTCTCTCTTTCTCAGTTGTACTCACTCTCATTTTCCCTATAAATACAAATATGAACAAGTCCAAGTACTTTATGTTAAACTTAATCTAATTCCCTCTGTCTGAGTGTATCTCCCTCTCTCTTTCCCTCTATAAAGTCCATCATAAAAAGTATTTCATAAAGTTTTTGTGGATCTGCCATTATCTTTTCCTTTCAGTCTATGTGTGCCTACCTATTTACCTCTTCATCTCTTTATGTCTCTCTCACACTCTTTTGATCACTATAACTATCGTCTCAGTGCCCCTTCCTCTCTTTCCTTCTCCGCTTCTCCCTCAATCTTTTTCTCTCTGTCTCTTTGCCACTTTAAAGAGCCAGAGAGAAAGATTGAGACTTTTCCTCTCCATCTTTGACTGACAGAGAGACTTTTCCTCTCCATCTCATTGCCTCTACCCTTCCATCTCATTGCCTCTACCCTTCCATCTCCGTCTCTACCTCTCCCACTAAGTCTCCGTGCATCTACCTTTCCCTCTCTGTCTCTACACCCCTACCCGTTTCATCTCCGTCTCAGCACCTCTCCTGCTCCTTCTCTGCCTAAGCTCCTCTCCCGCTCCTCCTCTGTCTCAGCGCCTCTACGTTTCCTCTCCGTCTCTGCGCCTCTACTGTTCCCATCTCTGACTCTGCGTCTCTACCATTTCCTTCTCCGTCTCTGCACCTCTACCATTCCCATCTCTGACTCTGCGTCTCTACCATTTCCTTCTCCGTCTCTGCACCTCTACCGTTCCCATCTCTGACTCTGCGTCTCTACCATTTCCTTCTCCGTCTCTGCACCTCTACCTGTTCCTCTCTGCGCCTCAACCTGTCCCTCTCCATCTCCGTGTCTTTACCTTACCCTCCTCGTCTCTGCGCCTCTACCTTTCCCTCACCGTAGGGACACGATAAGGGAAAGAAGCGTCGTTCATAAGAAGAACTGAAACCAAGTTTCAAACAAAGATATTTAATTTACTTCAGTCCAGAGACAAAAAGGGTTCATAAAACAAAACATTCAATTAGGACAGGAGGGTTGAGATGAGGCAAGTTGAGGAGACCAAAAATCTGGACCATTTTAAAAAAGCTTTCTAGGCTTAAGAACCCAAACCCATAACTAAACTTCCCTCTCCTTTTCCCTCTCAGTCTGTCTCTCTCAGTCTCAGTTTTCCCTCTTCATATCTTTATATATTCTCTCTTGCACAGTCTGTGCCCATCCATCTTTCTTACCCTGTTCATTACACAGTGTCTTTTCTCCTCACCATCTCTGTGCCTCTCACGCCGTCTTTCCACGACCACTCTGTCCGAACTATTATCTCAAACCTCTGTAAGAACTCTACGATCCAGGGGCTTCTAAAAACCCTAGGTTCCGACTTAAAACCTGCAGCGATTGTTCCTTTGCTGTCGCTAGTCCAAAATTGTGGAATCACGGTTCTTCTTCCTGGCTCTTTGCCTTTACCTCTCCATTTCTGTCTCTCCCTCTCACTGTTTGTGTCTCTCCCTTTCTCAATCTCTCCCTCTCCCAATTCTGTGTATGTCCCACTATCTCTCTATGTGCCTCTTCATCACGTTCTTACTCTCTGTGCATTTTCCCCATCTCATTTTTTCTCCCTGTCCCTCTGCCACTCTTTGAGCCTAGCCTTTTCCCATACCATCTCCAACTGTGTCTCTTTCTCTATTTTCGCCTCTCCATCTCTGTACCTCTGCTGCTTCCTTACTCTGTCCCTCTGTGCCTCTCCATCTCTTTTTTCCCCTCTTCATCTATCTTTCTCCCTCTCAATCCCTGTTCCTCTGCTACATCTCATCTGCTTAGATTTTTCTTTCACACTCTCACTCTCTCTCTTTACCCATTTCACTTCCCCTCTCTATCTCTGTCATTTATAAACCAATTATAAGTTAATAAACATATTATATTATAAAATAAATATAGTAAAAAAAACTATGTATGAAATACTAACTTAAAATATTAATCTAAATTTGGGGAAAAATTGGCAAACGCATGACAAATAAATCACTCTTACAAAAGAACACGCACCAAGACCAGCCAGAGAGGTCTTGAAGAATGCCAAGTCTACGTCACGCAGGAAGACCTGAAGGGTTCTGATAACAGCGCTATGCAGAGAGCAGACACCATCTGGTCCCCGCAAACAACGACAATTGTTTTTAATTTTATTGAATTTTTAGGGCAAATTTTCATTGACAAGTTGTTGCTACTCTGAAAACTGTCATACAAAGTCATACAAAAAAGACATTTTTGGAACTCTACACTGGAATTACATCAGAAATCAACATGGCTGGCCATCAAATATCCAAGCCCTGCTACAAAACCATGCTAATGAAAAGTGCAAACATCCGAGACACAGACTTGAAGAACAATTATTTAAAAAAAACTAGTCAATCGCACTTCCACAACCAATTAATCGCAATTAATTAGTTAACAAACAAATAATAATTGAGTGCATATATGTTAGATTATAATTCTAACAATATAATATTTTATGTTCAAGAGTATTCCATAAAAAGTCCACAATATAAGCAAGGCAAATACGCATGTAAAGTAAAAATGAGAAACGAATACCAACACACTCATTATAAATTGTGAACTTGAGAACATTTATTCAAAATGATAATGTAGAAACAAGTCAACTTTGTTCTTCCTTACAGTTGCTGTCAGTTGCTGAGTTGAATGAGCTTTTCTGTCTGTTAACTTGCATCCCGCTTCCGCTCCGCGACATTTCGCAACTTCACATCCAGTGACGTGAATGAAAACAGTCACAGTTGGTTTCTCGCGGAAGAATACCTGTCTCAAACCTGGTCGGTCGCTCCATTTTCTGCACTTCTCCATTCCTCACATCCAAGGTATGATCTGCGCGTTTTAAAGTATTAAAGTAAAACTATCCGTCTAAAAGTCCGTAAAACGTAAAAAAACGAATTAAAAAAAAAAAAACTGCAACAGTGATTAACGGCGATAATACAATTTGATGCATTTGAGAAACAAATTGCATTAATGGCACATGTTAACGCGTTAACTTTGACAGCACTATTATTAACACAAGCGTTTTGACATCCAGCTTTGCCACGTTAACGGATAGAATGACAATCTGCCTCAGTGAGAAACATCAGACCAATGCATCCGACAAGAGACAATAACACTAGAAATGTATTTAAGAATGAATCCTAGTGATTTCAGTGATTGTGTGAAGCACGTTTGCACTTGTATTTACAGTAGATGTCTGTCAGATCAATGGCGATGTTTAATAAATACCAAATCTAAATAAGTGTATATAAAAACTGCTGGCCAACTCTGGTTCATAAAAGATTTAAGCAGATCCCTACCACACCGGCGATGAATACATGTTTAAAAAGTAAGCTTATTTATTTTAAACACTTGATTGAATAATATAAACAAACACAAAAAATGTTTCAAAATGTGTATTATTTTTTAAAGCACCAGAAGAAATCTGAGGACCAACAATCTCACACCAATCTAACAAAAACTTACTCACATCCAGTCACACTAACAGATTAAAAAAATAAATAAATAAAAATCTTAATTTTACATACATTTTTGGCATAGAATAGAGAGTTCCAACCAAACTAATTTTGTTTTATTTTTATCTTTTAAAAATCTTTTAAGTCGAGTAATTTTTTTTCTTTTGAAAAATACAAAACATAATGCAGTTTCATTTATTTTTGCGCTTTGTTTTATATGATTCCTCATTCAAGCACATTTTCATGTCTTATGTATTTTTTCAAAATGAAATATCGATACTTTAATATTTATAGTTAAGAGTATTGTTATACTGAGTATAATGTATATGAGTTTGTACTTTAGGAGCACACACAAACAACCACCTGCAACAATGTCAGACCAGTGTTTCCATAACACTACCATGAATGACAGCAATTGTACAATTCAAGCACGACACGATGTGGAAAAGCTGAGCTGAGATGTATTCTGGCTGGTGCTGAGCTCCATGTGCAGTGGATGATGGGATGACTCAGGATATCATGCATAACCTTTCCTGAATTGCTGGTGCTCTAAAATCGGTGACAGGCTGGATTCACAAGCCTATGGTGGGATGCGTGGGGGATGCATAGGAGGAGGCGGAGATTGTTGAGTGATGTAATCACAGACTCCATGATTCAGTGTTGAATACTCAATGGGGTGTAGTACAGATGACTCAGTCTGAGTAGGCATGACTTAGAAGAGGATTTAACAACACATCAGTTACAGTAAAAAGCGTGGAGTGTTTCAGTCACACAAATCAACATGAAGTGTTATTGGCAAATACATACGGAAGAATGATGTCTTGTTCTGTAAACCAAGGCTATAAAACGTCTGCGCCGTAAAGACGAAACTGACCCGAGGCCGTTTTCAACAATGTGCAGGGAAAAATACAGGCACTTAAATGTGCTGAGGTCAGTGTGGTCTAATGAAAGGTAATAATCTGAGATGCTCCTAAGGTGAAAATGATTTCCCATCGCTCCGTAATAACAGAGAGAAACTGAGAACCAGGGATTTTTGCTGCGGTTTTCCTCTTCAGGATTACAGGAACTAGAGAACTAGGAGTGTCATTACATACATTTTTTAAACACTTATGTTTTGATGTAGTTGCATTACAGCCAGGGTCACAAACAATGGTTCTGTGACCACTAGATAATATAAAAATACCAAACCCTGGCACAATGTCACGCGGGATAAATTATTGATATTTACATAATTCATTGATATTAGTATGTAACATGAACTTAACATTTGTAATTTGTGAACACATTGTTCTCAAAAGTCAAAATAAAAAGGGAAAAAAAGCTTTTAAAATCATTAGCAACTTAATTAAATTTTTTTAATTGGAGTAGGAAAGTAGGAAAATCTCCACAATCGCATTGTGTCTGAAATGACCCAGAATGACCTACAACTGACAAGACGTGCGAACTGTGTCCTACTTTTCTTCGTTCGTTTAAACCAAATCAGAGATTCATCCCCTACTGTTCTCTCTAGATATTTCTAGAATTGGTGTAAAAACTTAAAAGGCAGGAGGCCTTTTCTCTCTGGGATGTGCATTTGAAGGAGATTAAGAGCGTTGTGCTGCCGCTTCTCTGTTCTATTTTCTCGTGTGCGATTCAGTTTGATTCAGTTCTGGCAGGCGGTCGGCGGAGAGTGTGTCACGATCCTGCAGTGAGGGGTAATCGCTCTCTATATCCGGCACTCATGGTACAGACGCTGAGACACTGTTCATTCACAACTGAGTTGCCAGATCTGAGTCATAAGCGAGCGAGAGAGACAGAGGAGACGGGGGTGCTGATGGAGAGAGAGAGGGAGAGAGAGAGAGAGAGAGAGAGAGAGAGGNNGGGGGGGGGGGTCTGTGGCCTCATTTTATAGTCAGGGATACAGTACCCTGACCTCGGCAGAGTGAGTGTGGACACACACACGGCTAGATCATCGATAACCTACATACGGATAATGCTTATACAATCTGATTTCACAGGTCAGATCATTTCAGTTTAGTGTAAGGATTTGTTAAGCCCTCCTGGGATTTGGTTTGAATACTTCTAAAAGCTGATTATTTGTTTAATTCGTTTAATATGCAGACAGTGTAAGCGGCATCTACGATTTCATTTGAAATTTTCACTGCATGTTTGTAAGGTCAATGTTTCCTCTCATATTCCCCAAAGTGAGTCTTAGATTAGAAGTTTTAACTCATTCTGGGAACTAGCTAATAATCACAAAAACTCCCATAAAAAACAACAGTTGCTAATATTCAATAGGGCGAATGATTGTAATGATGCAATAGTTATTGATTTATTCTTATTACAAATCAATAATTAAATTATGTGTAGTAAAGTCTGAATCTGAAGCATAATTGTGATTAATAAATCATCTTACTCTGTTTAAACAAGGCACTCCAGGCTATTAACGCAAAAGTTCAATTAGTTTCAAGACAGAACCCATTTAATTATAATGTTATATTTCTATTTCTCCCTTTTTCTATTTCTCAATTTAACACAGCAAATTTACTTTCCAAAAGCTCATGTCACGCTACAGGAGGCCAGCGTGTCACTCAAGCTCACCATGTTCACAGCATCATCACTTTGGCGGTCCGCCCCGTGACTTCATGAGTTCACGTCGCCTAGCAACCGCTCCCCAGCTATTTGAATTTTCATGCATCACTATGTCTGCAGTGATGTCACGGTTGCTCTGGCAACCATATGCCAGATTTATTGTGACACTAACACTGGAAAGCATCTTTCAGTGAGTTAATGATGTTTCCGGAGGGGTGGGGGTGTATCAGTGACTAGTTCAGCATCACAGTTAATTAAAGGGAGGGCTAAGTGGAAGTAAAACAAAATTGATTGTTTGCATATAAACCCGGGACATGTCATACAGTGAGAGGTTATTGGTCACAGAAAGGCAGTCAGAAAGTCACGGGAAAGATTTAAATATAGAACAGGTCAAACCCAGAGGCCTTCATCAAAGCGCTGAAGATATACCAGCCTTCTCTCCATTCTCATGTCCATTCAAACAAATGTAAGAGTTACGTCCTCAATCCATGGGAAAACATTGAATCCTCTGCCATAATTGTCTTAAAGCACCAAAGCACATGAGATGGAACCTGTACACAAAGACGAGAATCTCCTTGTGCTTACTTTGACTTTTGAACACTCGCGTCCAGCCCGGATAACTGGAGCACCTGGAGTTACTGCTGTAGTGAAGCGACACCAGTGATCCCGCGGTACCGGGTCATGACTCTCTCGGCCACTGATGGTGGGAGAAACCTGTACTCATCTGTTTAGATCACTGCCTGGCCAAAGATGATCTGTCTAGTTCAGGGTGAGGGCACAGACAAGCGGGACAGGGGAAAACACTGAACAGACACCTTCACTTCATTTATGATGAATACATGTTTTTGAACTGTCGAGGAATTACAAGCAAAAAGTGTTATACTAGAACAAGAGTAAAAAAAAAAAACAATTGTTGAACGTTTGACGAATTACAAGTAAAAAATATACTAGAATAAGCACAAATACAAAAGTTGTAAACAGTGACTAAATCGACATTTCTTCGATATTTTTTGTACACAGCTTTATTTTTTTGTTAGAAATGAATGATTTAGCTCCCGATGAAAATTGCTACATTGACGTACTTTTGACAAATAATATTACAAACTAATTATATCGTACATTATTTACCTTATTAATGCTAACTGATGAAATGAATAGAATGGTACAACAATTAAAAATGCACCTTTTGGTTACATAGTAAAGTTAACTTCCTTAATGTAAAGCCAATAAACTAAAAGCACTGTTAAACCTAGTGATAATCAGTAAAACGACCAAATCAAATCAATCTATCTAGTTTCAGGAATTAAAAAGTAGTGAAGTACAGATCTCTCGATCTCCTTCACTACGATTTGGAGACACTATGGGATGCAATCACCTGACCATTACATTGAGTTTTTGGTGTTTCTTTTTTTCCCACAAAGTATGGCTTTGTATTTACGAGATTAAAAAAATGGTTGGAGTCCAACCCAAACTTCCTGTTTCTACAAAAAGATGCATGAGAAAGCGCGTGTGGTTAGACTCCTGACAGCAGAACGAACAAACTCATTCATTCTCTCTTTGTGAAGAGCCACGGCACTCTGAGGTTCTTTGCCAAGATCAGGACGAACAAACACAACCACCAGACAGTGCAGAGCATCGAGCTCCATAACACGTGTGACACACTCATGTTTCCTCTCGGTTGCATCACTAACGAAGCACAAAGCAAAATATTAGAAAGCATTACACAGAACAACCAGTTGGTCTGAAGTATTTATCCAGGAAATGAAAAAAAAAAAAAAATTAATTATCAAATATTTTTTTAAAAATTATTACATTTCTTAATGGACATTTCTGATAGAGCTTTGTATACAATGTTAAATAAAAAAAACATGAAAAAACATGTTTTCTATATTTGTATGTTGTACTTAAGTTTTGTGTAAATTAAATGTTCAAATGTGAAAAGGCAAATAAACCTTTTTTCAATTGCAAAAATGTAAGTTAAATAAAAAAAAAAAATTGTATTTACTTAATTTTCACTACAAAAAAAACAGCCATTCAAAGAAATCAATTTAAAAGCACACAAACCAGAGAGAAACTGTTGCTGAAGTACGAGCACAAATGATTTGTGAATATGTTCCAAACATCTTCCTTCATGTTTTCCACAGAAGGAAAATTGAGTTTTGTGCTCCATCTGTTCAGAGCAAAGCATTGTTTTGCTGGCGGTGGTAACGGAAAGCGCTCGTACTTGGTGATGTCACGACACCTCTCCCTACAGAAACACACACACACTCTCACACATGAGTCATGTCACACGCTTCAGCTTTTTTTTTTTTTTTTTTTTTTTTTTTTATAATTGAACCTTTATTAGTCCCTCAGTGGGGAAATTTTTTCTCTGCATTTAACCCATCCGATCAGACATGAACTCCCAGCATTTCTGCCACTGTTATTTGAACATTGCTGAATTTTCTCTACTGCAAGATTTAGTTTTATTGCTGGTTTGTTGTTTGAAAAAAAAATGCATTTGGTTGGGATTCTTGTTGTACAAAAACACCTTGTTTTGACCAGTTTAAGAAGGTGAAACTAAAGTTTTGATGTAGGTTTGTGTTCTGTATTGATTTCTTCGGACCCAAAAAAAAAAATTCTTGTGGAGAAATTGCAGTATGAAAACAAGCACAGAACTTAACATTGCATTTTAAATGTCAATGTCATATCTACTGCATAAAGAAGTCAGAGCAACGTGGACGCACAATGTCCAGGGTAAACCAATAAAATCAACGAAAATCATTCCATATTTTCAGATCACAAATTGACACAGTTACCACTTCATAAAACAACCCATAGACAAGCCTCGACTCAACCGAGATCCGCACTAGTTTGGATCAATCTGACCGCTTTTCTCAGCGGCTGCACAACTTGAATGCATTAAATATTTAGCACAAAGGCACAATGGATAGTGGTGACATTTACCAATTTAACAGCCAATTACTAAATGAACCAATTCACTTCGTCAGCAGTTTGAGGAAGGCCAGTTTCAGGTCAGGACGGGTGAAGGGACAAGCACACACTCTAGTTTTAGGAGACTAAAATTCAGATCAGCTGACAAAAAGCTTTAAAAAAAAAAAAAAAAAGACCCTGGATGACACTGTCCTCCTCCTATTAGCGAGTAAAAACAGTGAGTCCTCACATGTGACACCATGTGAGTCTGGCTCCAGCAGAGAGAGCGCGAGAGCGAGAGAGAGAGAGAGAGAGAGAGACGTTCTTTATGTAAGTGTCTGCTGTGTGAGGCTGAATGCTTGAGGAACTCACATGCTAATGTCTCTTTCTCTCTCTCTCCCTCTGACTGACTATCGGACAGCCTTCTCTCCTCCTCTTCCTGCTCTCCACTTCACCCCTGGCACTGCAGCTGGGACAGGGTGTGTGCGTGTGCGTGTGCGTGTGTGTGAGCCCACAAAAAAGAGAAACAAAGTAGCACCATACGGAACAAAGACATTCAAAAGAGCAAAGCAAAACAGAAATTGTGACGGCACTCAAACTGAAAATGTGACATTTTAATCTTTCAACTAAGATCAAATGCATATGTATTTATCTGTGTGTGAATATAGAAACCGCCTCAGACATGAATTCCCACAGTCGGTTGTGGAAATACATTTAGCAAACAAAGTGTGAGCTTCACAATTGTTGGTTGCTTTAGTTTCACACGTCTGAGAAATGTGAAGACGACACGACTTTCTCCTCCTTTAATCCTCACACTCGCTGTTTGTTTAAAGAGTGTGAAAGGGGGATTTATGGCTTCAATAATTCTTACAGCACAGCCTTCCATATACAGAAGAAATTCAGCAAACTTACAGGCGTCTACGGTGCCTGTCTGTGAATGCGCTGTGTACGTGTGTGTGCGCAAAATTAGGATTGAAAAAATTAGTTCCTTAAATAATAAATTATGTACTAGTATATAATTTGAAAAATGCGTTTGGAAAGCGCACGTTGTAATCGAATTGTAAATTAAACAGGTGTAAAGGAACTGTTGAATAGTTTAAAAGAAAAGACACAACTTGCTTTTTAAACATTGTGGAAGAATCAGCCAGTGTCACATCGGTTTGGTTGCTCAACCCACAGCCTGACACGGTGTGGACTGGGACCCCCGTTTTCCCCTCACCAGCACAGGGCAGCTGGCTAAACACAAAGGGAAGAAGTGTGCAACTGGTGCGATAAAGCTGGGAACATCTTGTCATGTCGCCGTCAGCGCAACAATAAATCCTCCTGTTCTGAGCGCAGCCTCCCACCCCCACTGAAGACCACTCGCAGAGACCCTCCCAACTCTTTCACACTCACACATAGCCTTTCTGAGTCAAATAGAACAAAAAAGTTCCTTTCACCCCCTCTGCCCCGATCTCCTCTTCATAACTCTGGGTCATGAGCACAGAATAATATCGAGAAACCATCAAAATACATTTGCACTTCTCAATTATTACATATTCACAATTATTACACTTCTCAAGTGTATTTGTATTTATTTAAAATGTTTTTTTTAATCTTGTAGTTTATTCATTTTAACTATGTGCGTAAAAGTGTGTGTGTGTGTGTGTGTGTACATCAACTATGATACACACACACATTTGTATTTACATTGATAGTTTTTGCTTTACAGTCTGTCGAGAACTTCAGTTTTAAAGGTCTCCTCTTTAATTCATTATCCTTTAAAGCACAACTGATAAGTCAAAGAGCAGCGCATATGGGAGACAGGAGACAGGATGGAGGGAGACAGTGCTGGAGGGTTGCAGCTCATTCCGGAGAGACCAGTTCTCTGAATCCTCTGAGGACACTGGTGCAAAGTCTGCCGCCGTCTGACTGTTACCATGGCAACGGCCAGGTAAGCAGAGAGGTGGAGGAACACGGTGCGATCACGTGACTTTCCCACATTGAAGGACAGTGATCTCGCTCACGAGACACATCACACGCAGAGAAATCTGAAACACTCTAGCAACTGATCACAGACTGACAAGACAATGAAAGTGGAGAGAGAGAAAGTGAGAGGGAGAGAGAGAGCAAGAGAAGAAAAGACAAGGAAGAGGAAGGAGGAGGCGGCATCTGCCTAGGGACTGGAACTCTGATGTGTCATGAAGTCTGAAAATCATGTAACAGACGGAACTCTGACGCCGGGAGGAAAAAGCGAGAGAGAAGCAGAGAAAGAAAAAGAATAAGAGCAGAAGACAGAGGGAGAAAAAAGAGGTGAAGAGAGAGACGGGAGATGTGGAGAGAGTGAGAGAAACAAAGGAGAGGAGAGAGGGTGAGAGAAGAAGAGAAGGAGAGAGGAGGACAGACAGAAAAAAGAAAGAGACAGAACACAAACAGAAAAAACGTGTGAGAGATAGGGAGATGGAGAAAAGTGAAAAGAGAGAAGAAAGAGAGAGAAGAAAGTGAGCATGAGAAAAATAAAGCAGGTGTGTGAGAAAAAAAGTGGAAGAAGAGAGTGAGAAAAAAAAAAGACAGACAAGGTGTGAGAGTGACTGAGATAAAGAGAGCACGAGAAAAAGTGTGTGTGTGTGTGTGTCAGAGAAAGAGAGAAAGATAATTAGCTGCACTGGGGGAACCAGCACTCTGCTAGCGATGACTTCTCTGCCAGAGCTTCTTATAACAAAGGAAACAAAGAACGGAATTAGATTTTTTTGTTTTGAAATGTGCAGGCTTACAAATGAGAAAGTGTAAGAAAAACATCAGAGACATTTTAACGATTCATATCTCTTACAAAAATAACAAATGCCTTTAATATTACAATCACTAGTTATTCCGAAAAAAAAATTTCTAATAAACTAAAACGGCTCTTAAACACATTTCAGTTTAACCAGTACAGAAAAAAAAAAAAAAAAAAGTCCAGACAAACAGCAGCACAACAGGTTCAATTCCACACATTTAAGGCAGAGTACAACGTCTGTGATGGACGATAACAACATGAAACCACTGAAAAACAAACATCAACACAAACTCGAAGCTCTTCCTTTGGCTTCATGTTCGCTCACTGAATCGAACACAAAAAGCCTTGTTGAAGCTCCCACAGGCCCGCCAGCAAGTGCCAGATTTTTGTAAGTTAGTAGCTCACACGTGGCTATTTAATTCATAATGAATGATGCGTCTCACTCTGCATCATTAATTCATGAATCTCTTTGCATCCGCTACAATAACTGGTTTAGGAGGGAAACAAACTCGCAGGAGCCCCGGGTTGGAGCACAGCGCCAGATTGGGTTTCAAAGACACATGTGGCGGAGGAAATCCCATCGGATCCTTCGTGTTGCCATACGAGAGCTCCTGTAGCTCGACGCTGTGGCCGTCTCAAGCAGTGGACAATTACTGGTACATACATTCCACGGGAGGGGATTGGTAATAGGGGACCGTCTACTTTTGGACAAGCAGGACGGTGTTAAATAAGGCCATGTTTGCAAATAGTCACAAGAGAGAGCTATTTCTGGAAGAAGCAGCGAGCATTCAGGATTAGTCAACATGAAAATACCACACACGGCATGATTCACTCCAGATATGAGCATAAGTTCGCTCTCGATGACATCATCTGCTGCTGGAATTAAAAACCTGCGTCATTTATTATCAACACAATGTGATCCACCAGGCGAGTGGATCTGGCCGCATGATATAAAAGTTTGTTTACACACTACAAATGAAATGTATAAATATACAAAATTAACAGAATCCTAGATCCTTCTCGGACTGTTGGGCTGGTCCAGCGTTGTGATATAAAATTAAACGCACTTTAACAATTCACTTTACATGGCACCCAAAGGTAAACACATCGGTGTTAGATTAACCCGGACATTTAATTCAGATCTACAACGCAAGCATTTTCCGATGCAAATTGGGTCAAATAAAGTCAAGGTCAAAACCGTTAATGTCACATCGTTCCCATACAAAAGACCTACCTTTAAAAATAAAATCTGGGAAAACTCAAAATGTAACCCGAAAGTTCTCTCTCTCTCTTTATGGAATCACCTCCTGAGATTTGTCGTGTGAACAACTTTCTAGAAACAGTGTCTCCGAATGAAAGTAAGGTCGAGTGGTAACGCGTCCATTGAAATAAAACAAAGTAAAAAAAAAAGGTATTCAGAGACGTGCAAAGTGACAGTAAAGACAGTAAAGATTTTAGAAATGCAATTTCCTTAAAAACACAACAAAAATACGTATGTAAAGGGACATTATGTAGTTAAGGACAAAGGTAATTTACGTGTTTACATTAGCCAAGAAGGACTTTTGTAAGCTGAATGACAAGCTTGGCCATGGAACAAAAACGCGTAGGTCAGAAACATCGTACAAACATAGACCATCATCCTTCAGTGTTCTTGAACATTTCTTCCAAATCACTTCTTTAAGATGATTTTGAAAGTCAAAACATACATGTGACTCATCTGGCCGACTGTCAGCACAGACGGCTCCTCAGATGCTTGAAGACATTGAGCGCAGTTTTCGTCTGATTCCTCTGGACAGGAGTGAGTGACCTTGTCTGTGGGCCGAGAACTGCTGTGTTTGTCAGTATCGGGGAAACTGTCACATCCATCTCCAGCTAATTGTCGCATTAGATTATTGATGGCAGGTATGAATGTGCCTTAACGACACACAGGCTGCCAAAACAACTCTACGTATAGAAATCTATAGGCTCTGTCAATTCTGCATGCTGAGCGACTAGGCTAGACCAACTCTCTCTTCACTGTCCTGGATCATATGAAGGGGAAAATTGCTTTCACGAGGTAGCTCTGAGTTTGGAGCTCATCACACGAGCCTCATATAGGACTGTCAGCTTTGATGAATGGATCCAAACCAGCGTTCTCCACATCGGAGGGCTTTGTGCGACGGATGCAGTCTATTGATTGTTCGCATTTCCCTTGGTGTAACAGGGGATGGGATTGAATAAACTACTTGTTTATAATATTTGGAAATATCACAGGAGGTAGCAAAAAACGTATACACATAAAACCAGACTAAGGTCTCACAATCACAGAAAATAAGATGAGCAAGATAGCGAAAAATGACATATCTACAGATACAAATAAATTGATTTCGTAATTGATAATGTACAAACATTTTACAATACATTGTTTTTATCGTCTGAAGTATTATATTTTCCTGATTATAAGATATGTATATTAGTGTTTGTGTATTTACAATCTACCAGTTTATTCATTTAAAATGTCAACTATAAAGAAGACTAACGTGTCAACAATGGGGAAATTGGTGCTGGTATGGATCTTTTGTCTAAACATCTACATAATTCTAAAACTGAACGTGTGGACACGTAGTCCACATGAAATTATACACCGCTTCACCACTGATCGATCGACTTCTGGTCAACTCTGTGCAACAGCTTCCCAAGCCGAGGTGGTGAAGTAGAAGAAGCCTTCGGACTGAACTAATCTTCTCATTTTGAAATCTGGCTGAAAGTCGACATTTATCAAAGCACAACAAGCACATTCCTCGCCTTATTCTTGTTTTGGTCACAGGCAAACCGAAGACGCAGCAGATCCAAGATCAGATAAGAAGGGCAGCAGCAGGACAAACTGGAGCGCCGGAGTGTCTGCAGCGCCGGTGATGGGCGCTCGCCTGTTCACTGCAGCCTTAATTGCAGCACTTGAGCTAAAAATAGCCGCTGCTGTACATCCATGGACAGATTTCTTTGTCCCTCTCCTCTGGATTCAATATGCCGATGCTATTTCAGTCCACGCAGCTTTCCAAAATAACCAATAGTGAGCTCCAGCGCTGCTTGTCTGTTGAGCTATTAATAGCACATGCCAGTGACACGCGCACCGAATGAGATAAACAAGTGTTATTATCCAGTGGTGTCACGCTCTGAACGTAGGGGCGGAGCTTGCTGAGCCGTGTGACATCATGTGCTTGTAGATGACGTTGTCTAGCACAAACATCTCCTTGTAGTGACCTTTTATTTGGAGAACAGAAACCTGCTCTGCGCTCTGACGTGAACATTCAAGCTGCCATGACGTGAGCCAAATATAAATGAACGCAAAGATCCATACAACGATGTTTTTATATAACTGTGAGGACACAAGTGTACAGACACCCGCCAATTCATATGTATGAGGACTTTCCAGATCTTGAGTTGTGCATAAAGTCTGATGACCACTAACATGACTCGAGCATGAAGCTCCATTCGAGCCGCGCTGTCCGACTGCAGACATTAATCAAACTCACGACAAACCAGCAGAATGCAAAGCAGAGCCACGGCGAAGAGACGAGATGTCACGAGAATCGTTTATGAGGGATGACGTCAGATTAATATATGATTGCAGAATTCACTTCACAATTTAAAAGGAAAAAATATTTTTTTCATGTAAATAAAACAAAGCAAGAATAAATATGCACCTAAAAAGTCATTAAAATTACTTAAAATGTAAAGTCTTCAAAAATGATAAATATATATAAATATATATATAAATATAAACATATTTATACATATAAATATAACAAATATATACAAATATATATATATATATATATATAATATGCAAAAATATAAAGTAAAGCGAGTGAGATTCAATATTGTTCTCTGCATTTAACCCATCCAGTGAAGTCACTCACATAGATAGTAAAGTAAACACACACAACACACAAACCCGGAGCAGTGGGCAGCTGTAACCGTGGTGCATGGGGGGCATGTGCGGGTCAGTGTCTTACCCAAAGACACTCAGTTTCAGAATCAGCCGTAGGAGAATTAGAACCGGTAACCTTTTGGACACAAGTCCAAAACACCACCCCAATGTCCCTGGACCACAACTGACACTCATACAACACATTTTGTTTATTAATACAATTTGTTATTCCATAAAATAATGTGAAATTTGACATACTGTAATTGTAATATATTTTCATTCATCCGTTCATAGGGCCGGAGGCAGGATACACACTCTGGATTGGTGGCCAACCATTCGCAAAGCGGGACACACAGACAAACACATTCACACACTCACTCATACCTGTGTGGTCAATTTTCCAATTCCAATTAGCCTGAAACACATGTTTTTTGGACTGTGGGGGAAACCGGAGAACCCGGAGGAAACCCACGCAAGCACGGGGAGAACATGCAAGCTTCAAACTCAAAAAAGTGAAAGTGCCATCCAAGCTCTTAGTACATTTTTACAGGAGTACAATAGGAAGCATCCTCAGCTACTGCATCACCGTGTGGTACTCCAGCTGCACTGCAGAAAACCGTCAAGCTCTGACCCGGACCGTCAAACCTGCTGAGAGGATCATAGGAACTAAACTCCTGAACCTCGACGCCGTCTACGCTAGCCGCCAACAGAAGCGAGCTAGCAACATCATCATCAGAGATCCAACCCATCCAGGACACAGACTTTTTGTTCCCCTCCCTTCAGGGAAAAGATACAGAACAATCAGAACACGCACAAACCGACTAAAGAACAGTTTTTTCCCCAGGGATACGCCCGTCCCTACATAACATACAGTTACTTAAATAGCATGTTTGCACTCAGCCATTTGCACAATGTACATACTGTACATTACATGTATATCGATCCCACAACTGCCCTTTTGTATTTATATTTTATATTCCTTTCATACTTTTATATATTTTATTTTTTATTTTGGTTTGTTTATTTTTCCTTTACATTTCTTTAGTATTGTGTTTATTGTATTGCATGCTGGTTTTCAATTAATTTTTATTGCTGCTGGATTCGGGGAGCTACCGAAAGAAATTTTGTTGTACAACATACAATGACAATAAAAGCCTCTTACTCTTACTTACTACACACAGAAAAGCCTCAGCCGGACTCGAACTTGCTGTGAGGCGGCAGCGGTAACCACTGCGCCACCGTATATATATATATATATATATATATATATAATAATATCTGTATAGATATGATAATATCTGTAGCTTAAATAAAATAACTTGTGCTTGAAAAACTTTACTCTGTAAAAGTAATACAATATGAGTAATACAATACAAAAATAATTTTTAAAGTAAAGCTTACAAATTTCACAATTATGATCATTACAACACAAAGCAGCAGAAGCACTGCATTTTTGGATCTGTAGTTTGTGTTATCAGCGATTCATATCGCCGGGTTACTAACACAATTTCAACCAAATATGATAGCTTCAAATAAAAACTCATGTAAAAACTGTAGTTTGACAGGTATGAGAGGGCATTAAATTAATTGTTAATGGATTCAAAAATCTTGTCTAGATGAAATAAAAGGTTTAACTAAAGTGTGAACATGTACCTAATTAAAAGAAAACCACATAACAAATATAATAAATGTGACTGTACTATAATGTGACTATACAAACTAAAAAAAAAATATTTTTCTCGATCATGGTCAATATTTGCTTTGACATCATGTATTGACCTAAACTTCAAAACAACAGCAGAGAAAATATCACAATACAATAAAAAAATTATCAGATTTAACAAGGTCCTGAAAGTCGAGGCACAAGAATCACTATATCATGCAAACGCTAAAGCATATCAGATTAATAAACAAGTCTCCATATATCCATACTCTTTACAGAGTGTAGTTCATCTCACCATATAATCTTCTCCGTCTGTCTCAAAGTGCCGTCTTGGACGCAAACAATCCACAGATAAGCTGCCAGCTCGAGAAGAATTAAACAACAATTAGATGGAACCAAACTTTTGACTGTGAAATTGTAAAACCAGGTCACTGCTAACGACATAGATGTATTTTAAAAGATGAGAGTGATGGTTAAGAGACTGGCTTGTGCTCTACAGAACTAGTCCTTTAGTGTAACTGTTATTCTCTACACACGTCAATGCATTTTCAATGATGTCATGACAGTGGTGGGCAAAAGCAAAAAGCGGAATGCAATTCTGCAAAATTAATTGCAATTCATTGAAATCAATGAAAATTTAAGACATTTTAATTTCTTACGCTCTAAATCACGTTCTGCTCCACTTCAGGGAATTTTTATTGTAAACCCTCGTTCTAGCCTGGCGGACTGTTTTTCTTCGTATATGTATTGCGTCAATTTGTACGAGATGAGCAATTTTAGTCCATGCAGAGTAAATAAAAAAAAACATGTTTCTGTTGTAATTCTCAGAACCTGGGGCTGGTTAAAGACAAGCAAAGGGCCACATGTGACCCCTGGACCGCCACAGGCCTGGTCTGATAAAACATGCACATACATTCCTACATACACACCTGCGGCGACACAGACACCAAGAGAAGGTTCAGACGCATGCTTGTACGACATGAGCCCAGCCTGGAGAAGAAACCAGCTCTTTCCCAAGCCCAGCCTGTATCAGTTCTCAAAGCCTGTGAGTAGCTCCATCCTGTCTGGGTTATTCTACCTAATCCCATCACAAGACAAATCCCCTTCAGCCAAACATTCACACAAATGCACACAAGTCCATTAACACAGATCGCGACCGGCAGACCGCCGAACATGGCCGTGGTGGAAATCTTTCTTTCAGAAACGATGAATATTTAGTTTGCAGGAGGAGCGGAGATGAATGGGAGTCAGGGGGGCCGCTGCTCAGAACTGACACGACGCCAGAGGGGTCACAGGGGCTTCTTCTGGGAGAGGAATGCGCTAGAAAAACAAAAACAGCCTCTATTCTCTGCCAGACATCGGGCTAATCTGCTCTCATCAACTCATGTGATTTATGGCTGAACTGATCGTCTCCCTCATCCTCCTCTTCATCATCTGTGTCGCTGGGATGAAACTGAACACAACAGACACTGATGACGTTAATCATTTGACTTTCACTCATGTCAGACAGACTTGAGAACGTTTATGAAGAAATGAGAAAAAGAAATAAATTGTAAATATGAAGCTCATTTCAAATGTATTGGGAATAAAGAAATTATAAACTATTAAAAGAATGTTTTTACAACAGACTGTAATATATAATTATATACTTTCCAATATGTGCACTGTGCATATGTGTGTGTGTGCGTGTGTAATATTTTTAAATTGTCTTGTACAGTATTTGTATAACTTACTGTTTTAAAAAAGGTGTTATTATTCTTTTGGTTCAATAAATTTTACACTTTATACATCCATATACATTTAATTTTACACATCCATTAACAGATATGTTTATTTATCTACATAAACTCAAACAAAAATACACACACAGAATACACAAATGTAATTTTTGCATCATTATTGGATAAAAAAAAAAAACTATTCAAATATATAATTCAGATAATTACTGAATTATTACATTTGAGCAGAAGAAGACCACATGGCATTTGCCAGGAAAATGTATTCAACACAAACTTGATGCTTTTGCATATATATTTGCTCCGTAACTATTCTCCTGCATTTAGAATGTTTACCAGGTCTTCATACATTATCTCACGGTTTCTACAATCAGTCGGAGTCAGATCAAGAGAGAAGCATTAGAAAATCAGCAGAGATTGTGCTGACAGCAGAACACGGAGGAAACAGCGAGCACACATTGTCCGCACAGAGGAAACCTGATATTCCTGTTCCCAGGACAGACTCGCACTGGCGGGCCTGCGCGGCTCACGCAGACAAACACTGCTGCGGACTTTAATGTGTAAAAACAGAAGACTTGTCCTCGTGCTAATCTAGCACCAGCCGTGGCGAGCATTAAAACTGATGAGGTCATAAAAACAGAATGTTCCTCTATTAGAGACACGCTAAGATGATGAACGAGTTAAAACCTCGGTGTGTCCGGTCAGAGCAACAACACTAAACAGGGTGGAAGGGGCTACGGGAAAATTGACAAGCCGTTTAGAAAATGGAAGAAGCTTAGAAATGGTATAGATCAGTTTAGAAATGGAAGTCAAACTCCCTCTGATAGGGGCTCCACGCAAGATCAGTTATACTTAAATAAATACATAATTGTACACACACACACTATACATATACACAGTATATATGCATACACGCATAAAAATTCTGTACAGCTATAAATCACTTAATATATACAAATGTTCACACACACACACACACAAGTATTCCAGCACACTCACTTCACACATCCTTACAAACATAAAAACCGGCAGTTGTTTATTGAAAAATTGGAAGATCAAGTAATTACACTTTTCAAGTACTCGTAGTAGTTGTAACATTATTACAACCGGTCATCGAAAGCCTTTAAAACATTACAACACTGGCACAACAAAAGCTTGTTTGTGACTCTGAGAAGGTCCACGCTGCATCTGTTACTCATATACGTTTGAAACTCATCCAAATCTGCACGTTGTGTGCAGCCTGAGAATTTGCCTGTCACGCAGCAGCATGTGCAAACACTCCTTCCCTGCACAACAACATCACAATGCGTTTAGGAAATGGTCACTCTATTCAGCCTTTCGCAAAGCAGCTTAAAGCCCGGCCCGGTCCACGGCCGGCACACGTGTGCAACGTGCACACTCACGCACACGCACTAACAGGCCCAGACAGGAGGCGGAGCCTGGGAAAGACTGGATTGGTTCCCATGCACGTAGGGGGGCGTGTGTGCGCGCACAATGACCCTCCCAGTCAGATGGACTTCAGCACGTTTACTGGAGCTGCACACCTGCATCCAGCCGATGAGACACATTGTTCTACCGCCTCGTCTCTCTCGCCTCAGGATCACAGAGTCACTAAACTCATTTACCCGGCTAAAGTTCAGATACCAATACCTGGCTCAGACTTTCACTTTCAACAGTTTGGACAACTGACTTTAAAAGTACAATACAGCCACCATGAACAGTCTATCACCAGGTATAATGATTAATTAAAAATATATGAACAACACAAATCAAACAATTTTACATATTTTATATTTTTTAAATGGTATAATTCATATTTTTAATATATGACTATAATATATACACGTGTCTATATATATATATATATATATATATTATATATATATATATATATATAATATTTCTGTTAAAGCAACAAGTTGTTTTAATTTATTGGATAAAATTGATAATACAGTAAATAGATAAACAACAGTAAATAGATAAAGATAAACTGTTTTTTTAGTGATTCACACACGTCTCAAAACTAGTCACTCTGTTTGTATTCTCTCTCTCTCTCTCTATATATAACACATTTATATATATATATATATATATATATATATATATATATATACATACATTATATATTACACATTTTATATATATATATATATATATATACATACACATTTATAAATACATTAATTAGCAATTGAATGTTTCAACGGGAGAAAAACTGAAAATGTTACCCTTCAAACTTTAACAAACTTATTTTATACTTGCTGCTGGTTTAAGTTCTGCCTGATAATTGTCATCATCATCTGAATAAAAACTGAATCAGCGTCTGTACACATTAATATCTTTGTCACATAAAAGCTTCATTACGCAATTAATTCACATTGAGCTCCTGGTATAATCAGCTATTTGAATCATGTGGAAAACATGACATTTAGTCCTTTTATTCTTTAAGCAACAGATGTCAGATGAACATCATGATGATTACACCCTTCATCATCTCTGAATTACCCTCCTCGCCATCAGCATTAGAGCAGCGCTGCTTCTACAGCATCATTCTGGAACGGTGTGAGCTCACCCGAAGCCGTCCTCACCATCCAGAACCAAAACACATCACATGCCACAATTACATCCCTTATTTAAATGATTAAGAGTCAAAACGTTATGAAATGTTTGTCTTCCCGGAAGCTATGCAGTGACACTGTGATCAACAAGTGGAAAGTCTTCGAAAGCCATGAGAAATAATTGTCCACAGCTGAAGAAACAACCACCGGAAATATGGTACCGTTTAAACAAATCCTACTGAGTGAGTGAGAGTGTGTGTGTGTGTGTGTGTGGGGGGGGGGGGGGGTGACAGACAGACAGAAAAGACAGACAGAGAGTGAGAGAGAGATAGAGAGAAAGAATGAAAAGAGGGGAGGAGAAAGAAAGAGGAGGAAGAAGAAAGGAAAGGAGAGGAAGAGAAAGGAAGAAAAGAAAGAAGACAAGAAGAAAGAAAGAAAGAAAGAAAGACAGACAGACAGACAGACAGACAGACAGACAGACAGAAAGACAGACAAACAGAAAGAAAGAAAGAAAGAAAGAAAGAAAGAAAGTAAAAAAAGAAAGAAAAGAACAATGATATAGGGAGAAGGAGTACAGTAAGCAGAAGAGGGGGTCATACAGAGAGGGGAATGAGGGAGAAAAAAGGTGAAGGGAATAGAAAGAATAGAAACAACAACAACAACAAAGAGAGAGGGGGGAGAAAGAAAGGGAGAAAAGAGGATGGGGAGAAAGATGGAAAGTGAGAAAAAGGATAAAAGAAAAAGGTAAGAAATAAAAGAGGAAAGAAAAAAATGAAGGAAAAAGAAAGGAAGGATGAATGAACGAGCGTCGACGGAGAAAACGAGAAAGAAAAAAAAGACAGCAAAGCCAAAGAAAGGAATGTTAAGAATGTGACTTGGTCACGTCGTAAATATGTATTTCCACTGAAAATTGGAGGAACCAGGCAAAGAAAACGGATCTTTAACAAACGGCCACGTGAAGGACGGTGCCCTGCGCATGACACTGAGCTTTACAACACAGCAACTTCATTAGAAATCCGCAAGAGCACAGCGGCTAAAACCACATCAAGCAGACTTTGTGCAAGTAACCCAATGATGAAGAGCGAGGAAGATAATAACTGTTGAGTCAGGGAGCAATTTTAGGCGAGTAAATGAGAAAGAGAGATGCACCCTGGGCAGCAGTTGGGTCTGCTCCACTGCCCCTGTCTCCACGGCAATGCTCGGCACAGGGGCACGGGGGGGGGGGGCTGGCACTGCCAGGGTCTCTGATACCCTGCACCACTCAGCCAGAGCTATTCAATCACACACAAAGTGCTCGATTCAATGCTCACATCACCCTGGCATTCAGGATCAAATCAGCAGCTTTATTCAAAAACAATCTAGTAATATTAACTTTACATTTACATAGTTTTTACAGTACTGAGTTTTACGCACCATGTGTGTCTTCTAACATTTTTTTTATCCTTCTTGTACAAAAACAAATAAAAGAAGAACAGTTAAGCCTTCAGAATCAGTGAGATCTAATAAAAACCATCTTACATGGTCACATAAATCCTCAAGTTTCGTAATACAAACATGTCTTTGAAATAAACTGAAGCAAATTAGAGATATTCTTAAAAAAAAAAGCGAGCCATAATTTCAGAATGCAAGATGTCTTGACATGGTATCAGTGCCTTCATTTATTGAGCACTCCGCATGACTGAACAACAGCTCTTTGTCCTTGTGCCCTGAGACGCTCAAAAACAATTCGACGCCGCCCCCTACTGACAACTTGAAAGAACTACAACGAACGACAACAGGTTTCGGGAATTTTCTTGAAGGCCAAAGATATTTTTATCCATTGGAAACGTAAAAAGACTACACCAAATAATAATTGACAACGAATGGGAGAGAGTTACTTGTTGATTTCATTATACTAGCGCATCGAAACATGTACTTGCACCGACTTTTAAACATTCATCCTTCTTTTATTGCCGTTATGACCATGTGGGAAACGAATGGGAAACGGTTCATCGCAAAAGAAAAAAAAAACATTACGACATCTTTCTTAGAATGAAATTAATCAACCAACAGTCCGAGTAAAACTACCGTAGTTTATATTGATTGGTGTTTGTCGATGAATTGTCCAAATAAACGGTCACAAATTACACAAATACAAATCCTGAAGTAGATTTTCGCCATTACAGGCTGACGGGGGTTATTTTCTACAAAATTTCCTACAAATAAACGGTCACAAATTACACAAATACAAATCCGTAAGTACATTTTAGCCATTACAGGGTGACTGGGATCATTTCCTACCTCGCGTTGATTTCAGTAGAGCGTCATACACGCTAGTTTGTGGAAACGAGGCGTAAATTTAGTCACTCTGCGGCCCAGAGGAGTGAAAACACAATTACTGTATTTATGGACCGAAGAGTTTAAAACTGGCTTCGAAGACTTCCATCACAGTTTGTACTGCGTCCAGCGGCAGCGTGAAAGTGGCGCGTCGCGTGGTCCACTAGGGGGCGAGCGAACGCTTCCGGTGCAAATTTATAACCTTACGTCAGAGCGTAACAATTGCGTGCCCTTCAGTCCTACAGCAATACTTATTTGGTATTTAACTGCCTGATTATATAACTGATTGTTTTATTAATTGATTATTTATCTAAGAAACTTTTTGAAGAGAGCTTACGAACGTTTGTTGATGAAGTTTCTCTCTTTCTCTCTCTCTCTCTCTCTCTATGTCTTTTTTTTAAGTTGTGGTACTTGGTACTTAAGTTGAGGCACTTGCTGGTCTAGGATTTAAACCTGTGACCCACGGGTTGCAAGTTCATCTTTCGAACCACCAGACCACGACTGCCCACAAACATCCCGTAACGTCTTGCTTGTGTGAGACACGTGATTTATCGACCGTGATACATTAATTTATTATCGTTTATTGTACCACAGGTTCATCACACTTTCCCGGACTCGGGGTGATAAAACGAACTGTACTTTGTCTGCAGATTCAGCACAGACAGATTATTCCTGCATGATTCCCGCACAGGAGCAACACATACTTCTCTGAGGTACAGATTCATCGCTGTTCTGTAAAATGGGCGAACACTGTTTTTTTTTTATTAACACATGTCTAACAGACCAACAGCAATGATTAATGCGAGTCATGTCAATTGTTATTATCCGTTTACTACGTTCAACTTGTCCGTCACGTGTATGTTTGGAATCTGAACCTAATTTGACTGAAAGAAATGTCTGTACGCACACACACGCACGACAAAAATGAAGATTGTGCTGTGCAGTGATGAAGGACACAGCATCAGAGGAAGAGGAGATGCAGATGACGGTGGGCTTGAGGAGGACTCAGTCTCTGATGAGTGTCTCCGCTGACACTGCACTTTTCTGGAGAGATGAAGACAAGAGGATGTCCGTCTCCCAGCTTGTGGCACAGTAAAAAAACACTTCAGACTTTTAATAACTGCACAGAAATGCACGTTTAAAATTTTATATGAATGCACTAACTGCACAAAAGTGCCAAAAACCTACCGATAATGCATTTATCATTTGAATAAAAAATACCACCTCATTGTTCACGTGTGGATAAACATATAGATTAGACATTAGATATTGATGAAGAGACTGTATTGATGAAGTAAAAGACATATGTAAAATTAGTAAAGTTTGTTCATTAGTAAAATGAACCAATTCTTTATTTGTTCATAGGAATATAAGTTCAAAAAATTGTTCGGAAGCAGTTGGAAGCATACAAAGTATGGAAGCAGTATACTTAAACTTTTAGTTTTATTTACTTAAAGTTTTATTAAAAAGATTTTAACCAATCCCAGTTTGTGAGGCAGATAAACAGATTTTTGTTTGAGACAAATATTCACTTAACTGGGCAATCGAGAGAAAGAAGGAAAGTTAGATAGCTTAATTTATAGTTCAACTTCAAGTATTGCGCATTTGTAGAGCAGTTACGATAAAGGCAGGTAGATTGATGGATGGATGGATGGATGGAAAGATAGATAGATAGATAGAATTCCTACGTTAAATATTTTTATTGTTTTTATTGTTATCATTTATTTTAAAAATACATAGTTATATTGTTTAATATTTTATTATGTATTTTAATAAATATGTTATTATATGAATAAATATTATTGTTTTTTCCTTTCATCAGATATCAAAACTCTTCAATCAGAAATGAAACTCCCCCCTCGGATATCAAGCACAAGGTTTGGAAGCTTTTTAATTAAACTTTTTAACACAAATTTGCTTGAACAAAAAAATTATGCATTCAGGCTCTGTGCATAAACACATACAGTATATTCATACAATACAATTACACAAAATCAATATTAAAGTGCATATACTCATAATTAAACGCACTGTAACTACTTTAGTTGGAAATCAGCTCATCCCCTGTGATTGAGAAGGACAGACACGAGACAGCAGTGAGAAAGAAAGAAAAGTCCAGAACTTCACCTCTGTCCCGTAGCAAGTCTCTCAGCATCCTGCCAGCCAGCAGACCCACTGGCACCAGCGCACTCAGAGAGCTTTTTGAGTCAAAGGTCACAGGTCAGCCCAAGGTCATAAGTATCAGGGCGACACGTGGCCCAGCAGGCAGCCTGGAAGCCCCCTGTACCCATAAGAACAAAGATGCAAAATCACAAGTGGTGAGCAAGGACCATGACAACCGAAAGAAAGCAGAAGAGGAAGAGCGGTCGAAGACGGTAAGCAAGTAGTAGAGAATTGACACAAATTATACGCATATGACTGAAATGAAAATCCAATAATTTTAACACTAACATATTTCAGAGTGAAAAGACACATTCAAAGGTCTCACGTACAGAGTTCCCTGTGTCCGGCGAGGGTGAGTGTGTCATTGCCAATCTTTACTTTAAATATAAAATTACGTTTTGATGTTATTACGCTGAGATTGGCGCCAGCTCCCCGCGACCCTGTAAAGGATGAAGCGGTAGATGCGGAAGCGGAAGATGACTGACTGACTGACTATATTTATTAACTATTACAAACTTACGTACGTATATATTAAATATGTTGCTTTAATATAGAAGTGTAGCAAATCTATTCACCCAATTTATAACCGCCAAACTATTTGTGGGTCACGGAGCCAGCAATAATAGGCCTGAAAGCAGGACATACCCCCTGGTTTGATGGTCAACCAATCACAGGGCAGAACAGATACACACTTTTACACCTCTATGAATAATTTTTCGTTTCGGGTCTGAGTTTGATTCCTGGGCATGAATCGACAAAGCTGCAAAGTAAAAGCTGATACTAGACAGAAGGTCAAGGGAGATTGACCCTCTCCTGTGGTCTGTGGTAGTCAGATCTTCCAGGACATTCTAGGAATTCAGGAACATTGAGGTAGATGAGTGCCTAGGGACCTGATAGAGAGAGAAACACATTGTAGTATCATCACCAGACGCAGTGACAAAATGTATGCAGACACAAACATTAATGGCCAAGTGTAAAGGACTAAAAATCCCAATACGTACAGTATTTGCAAAGAAGAAAAGAGAAAGTCACATGATTCTATAGTGGCAACTGTCCACAATTATATGAGGAGAACACCATGCGTGTGGAGTTATTTCTGAGAGTTGGGTCGGGGAGAAGGCCCGGTGGAAATAGCTACGTATTTCCACCAGTGATTGACTTGGACTGGTGGAGGCAGAGAGGAACAGCTCTCAGAATAGCCCGTCTGGTGCTGGCTGACGGTCAGCTGTTCCCCAGCAGACTGACCACAGCCAGACCCTCAGAGGACACACCAGTCCCGGACCTCTACCGAAGCTTATAGCTTAACTCACTTTGGTAGGAGAAACAACGCTGAATGGTGAGTCCATACTTTTTGACAATTTAGAAAATTGCTTGAGAGTTGTTAATAATACAGAATCCCTCAAATTCTGTTTTATTATCATCTTGACTTAACCAGGGGTTTACCAGGGTTACTAGGCAATAAATAAACTTGTGTTACATTTCTACTAAATCACGAGCTGAGGTCTAGCTAAACGTAATGTGTCGGATCATCACATTTGTGTGGTTAATGAACAAATATTTACTTAAGTTAACACAGAAATTACAACACACATCATAACTCATGTTCTGAGAAGAATAAAGCAGCTACACAATGTAAATGTAGAAATATAAATCGGCAAATACTCATATACTCAAATACTAATTGTCAGATTTTGTGAACACCCAAAGCCATGAGTTTGCTTCTGAGAATAGCATAAATAGCAATGAAACTCAATCGAGATGAAAGCCTCTGGTAAATGCATAAAAGAAATGTACACACTTCTAATAAATGCATTAATGCATGTCAAAGCGCCATGATATAATCAAAGCTCAAAGTCGAGGTAATGACACTAAGTGCATTAAACAAATGAACAGAAAAGCCTTGCAATTGAATGTAGATTTAATTTCCTTTATCATTTCTCAATAACTGAAACAGGAGAGGAAAAATGTGATTAAGGTTTCAGTTACATAGTAAAACATTGTTTTAAAATTAGTTTAAAAGAGTGTTTGTTACATGCACAAAAAAAAAAAAAAAAAACGTAGAAACAAATACAGTACATCCAGTCTAGTATCTCGTGTCTCTTGAGATAATAGAAAAAGATGGCTAAACCTGACAGAGCAGAGGTCGTCGTGAAGACTTTGCTCCATCAAACTTTACCGATTAGATCCTCTGCCAAGCGGCGAACAGCAGGTCTATAAACCCCCTTCCTGTACAGCCAAACATACAAAGATGATACTGTAATACAGATCCTGATGTGAATCACTAATAAATGCATATTTCTACAGTTAGAAGAGTGACAGAAACAGTGACGTTGCAGTAAATACATTTCAGTTTCTCCTTCATTTCAGTCTTAACAAATCAAACTCTTTTGTCAGGTATGCTGTTGTCAAAACTGGCATTGTGTGTAATGTAATGCAAAACAATCACATGGACAAATCTTTGTTTCAAAGACTCAACAATAAATGATGAATATTTTCCAGAAATGGGAAAAATACAAATAAATTATTGAACATTTGCATCTTGACTGTATTTGCTCTGTTGTCACGCTGCAGCTTCAAAACAGTCGTTTGTCTTCTCTGTTGCAGAAGGTAAAAGCAGGTCAGATGTTGACTTCAAGCTCGGCTCAGATTTCTCCGGACTCTCCGAGAAACCCACTATTTCTGTGAAGGCTTTGTCTGCACTATATTTGTCAAAAGTGGCAGCTGCAGAGCCTGCGGGAAACCTCTTGAAACCAGTTAGTACTTGTGTCTGCTTTTATTCCTCATGGTGCATGTGCTGACCCTCGGGGTCAGGGGGACGAGGCGAGGCGGGGTAGTGCTGTAAGCAGAGTGTTGCAAGCGTTTAGTGTTGTAGCTGCACCTAAAGATCATGGATGTGCAACACAGAGAAATAAACGCCAGCTTCGACTGACACAAGTCATACTGTGTTGTCTTCTCTTTCCTTTAGGAGCAGAGTCCCAGCAATACAACTAGCCAGAGAGGGAAGTCAAACAAGGTAATGATTAGCTGTGCTTGTCATGAGGATACTGTAATTCACTGACATCTGATTCGGACTGTGGCTATAAACTAACCAATAGGAAGCATCTGTGACCTTGAGTGTTTGTGTGAGTGACGTAATCGCTTTTCAAAGTGTTTGTTTTAAAATGTAACATTTTGGACATTCAAGAAAATCTTATTCTTGAGTTTCTGAATTTGCACTTTTTACTTTTGTTATTGGTTTTGTGATAATTCTTATTGGTAAACAAACGGTTCTGACTAACTCGTCAGTGACTGGAACACACACGGTCTTGGTGTCTTCAAGGTATCATTTATTTTCTAACGATAGACAAACATGGCATTCTAACGTTTTCCCTGCCCTGAGTTTCACGTTTGATTTGAAATGAATGACCAGCACGACGCATGCGGTTTGTCATCCTTCAGATGAAGAGGTATGTTACCTTCTAATCATTTATGTGCTTTCATTGCAGTTATATAACATGCTTAAGATTAAATAGATGACAATTATTATTTTTTTTTCCATTTGAAGATGTCCGAAGGTCCAGAAAACATCCCAGAACATACAGTGGGAAATCAACAACCTCAGTCAAATTCTTCAACAGCCAATGAGAACGAACCACAAATGATCTCACCACCACTTCTTAGAGAAGCAATGTCTCACCAACAACAACGACGACAGAAGTGTGAACTCAGACGACTGTTAAAACACACATACCCTGAGTTGAAAAGCGTAGAGAGTCTCCTAGAAAAAGAGCTGGCGGAGATTATTGATCTAGACACTGAATACCAAAGTGAAGTTCAGTCCAGATGCTGGCTTTTTGAGAACCAAGATATTCATTCAGGAGAAGCATTAGACCAAAAGCAGCAGGAAGACATTCAACAAGGAAACATCAAGAAAACCATTTTCCTCTTTGACCAATCAGCATCTGGATCTTGCAGTGAAGATTATAAACCTGATGTTAAACCATCAGAAGAAGAGCCCGAGGAGATCGTCACGGTTGATGTGAAAGCTACACGCAGACTGTTTGAGAACCAGTCAGCAGAAACTTCAAGAACCATACAGAGTTCCTCAAAGAAGAACATTGAAGACAACCAACATCAGCAGAAAGCCAAGGATAATTCAGTTTGTAGAAGCGTTTTGATTGAGGACACCAAATACTTGGACTTTCCGCAAGACAATACTAGCACTGATTTGAATCTTGTCGACACAACTGAGATCTTTGTGGGTATATCTAAAGCCAAGCAGATATTTGAAACAATGGCACAAGAAAAAATGAGCATCTCAACAAATGAACGAGAGGAAGAATTGCTGAAGGCCAAAGTGAAAAACAGAGCTCAGATGTTTGAATCAACTCCACTCGACAAGATCAATCAGCAAACCGAAGTCGAATTCGATGTTACAACTCTGGAAACACTGGTTTCCGTTGGTGTCAACATTTCAGATGAAGCTGTCCAACATAATGAAAATGAAAAGTGTGAATTGCCCAGGAAACCAGAAAACATTAGTGGGAATCTAACAAATGCAGAAGAATTGTTTGCGGGAAATGTAACTGGTGACTTAAAAGATGAACTGCCAGTGGAAATTTTAATAAAAAACCAAGATATCACAGAGGATTCAAACCATCCAAAAGCTGAAACCATCTCTGACATGGATGTTTATGAAGATGGCAAGGCTGAAACAGTCATTCATGAAACAGAATCAGTCGGTTTGGTAGAAGATGATGCTTTAGAGAATCTACAAACAGCCATTACTAATCTCCATCAGGCCACTATAGAAGCAAAAGCTCTTCAGGAAAGTGTTCAAGAAAATAACGTTCCTCAAACCAAGCAGATCCCGAGTCCTGAAGAAGCAAACAACAGCCTGAACCCTCAGGGTAGAGCAGCTGAAGAGTTCTGTCAAAGTTCTGAACCTGAACGGGAAAACGAGCTGGAAGAGGCCTCTTTGAAAAACAGCGTACAAGACGCTCTGAATTCTTTAGGAAAATCTAACTTCAATGTCACAAGAGGGGATTTTAAAGCTGCTATGATTTACAGGAATTCTAGTAAAAGACATGTAAAGTGGACAACAATGATGGATGTTGATCAACCAGAGCGCAGGACACAAGAAGTTCAACCAATGTCTGAATCTGCTCAAGCTGTAGAAGATGCTTTAAAGAATCCGACAGACAAGGCTTCAAAACAACTGCATGAAAACCAAGAAACACACTCCACGCATAAAACCCCACGGGGACCCAAGCCAGCTGTCCCACCTAAACCAGATCACCTAAAAATAAAGTCCTATCCCAGAGCGGAGGATGAAAACCCCTTAAGAGAAAGCATGGAATTGTCGCCTCAAAAATCAAACCAGGATGATAATGATTCCCCACCTATTGATACTTTATCAAGCATGAAGAACATGAGCAATGACGGACGACATGTTGAAGACACAATAAAGTTCTTATCAGAGACCCCTCGCAGTCACCGTGAAGTCCCCATTGAATTTCACTGCAGCCTTCAGAACTTCAAAGTCAAGACAAGTGGATCTGTTCCTCCAGTCAAACCAAAACGAATAAAAATGGCGAAAGATCAAGGAGTTATCGCTGAAAACATTGGTGCCGATTCCAACGGTGTGAAATGTCCCAATGTTTTGAATAGTAACGGCAATAGCTCAGGTGACACCTCGAAACCCAGCATCCAGCCTTGTGAAGCCAACAGTGTAAGTGCAGTGGTGAGGCGAGAGAAGAAAGTGAAGAGAGAAACCGAAGACGAGCGAAGACAGAGACTCTCAGTCCACATGGATGAAATCATGAAAGGAAACGTGACAACGGTCATGGAGATCTTTGACAAGATGAAACAGCAGGAGGAACTCAAAAACATACTGTCAAAAGTGGAGGAAATTGAAGAAGACTCCAATGAAGTAGATGCAAGCTCTCTAAAAAGCATACTCAAAACTGTTCCAGACTGGGCTGTGAGTCGGGAGAAGAAACCTGGACCTCAAACACTCAAGAGCCTTGGAGGATCAAGTGAGGATGAGATGAAGTCCTTCATGCAGGTGGCCTTTGGAGACTTGGAGAAAGCCGGCGCTGAGATAAATCGTTTGAAAGACCAAACACTGTCTAAACTCATGGATATCGAGGAGGCAATTAAAAAAGCTCTTTACTCTGTTTCAACTCTGAAATCTGAATCGGACATCGTAGGACTGTCAGGTCTTTTCCGAGAGTCAATGGTGGGTGTACAAGATCTACCATCCTCAGGAAACATCAGAAAGATCAGCATTGGATCAAGCAGATCACCTAAAGCAAACCTAAATGGACCAAATAAAGGGGATCAAGACCAGTTGGTCCAGCTAAACTCCAAGTCAAACCTTCTAACACCACCAACAAAACCCAAATCAGCATCTCCATCATTCATTTCTATTCAATCTGCAGCCAGGAAACCTTCAGAGTTGCCATCTCCACTCCAGAAAGGAGACAAGCAGAGCTGTTGTCAGCCGGGCAGGAACCGCAGAACCTCTTCTAGTCCTCCAGAACGTCAGGTGAGCGTGCTAGAGGTCAGACGGACAGCGGAAGGAGAGAGACTCACCGGAACCAAGACAGTCAGTGAGAATTTTCAAAGGACTGACCAGTACGGAAACAAGTTTTTCTCCTCGAAAACTTCCACAGTGGTGACAACTCAAGCTGAGCCCAGCACGATCTCCAAAGATCTGAGCACGAGCCGTTCAGCCACATCAGAATTCCTCACGTACCCAAGAATCAACACACCTGTTATTCGAGAAGATCGTCCTCCGCTCTGAAGAACTTCCTGCCAACAAACCCTCACGACTGCTGCGTTGTTTCTGATTGATCTTTGTTAATAGCTTTTCCTTATTGATATCATGGGTTGATCTTGTGATTTTAGTTTTTTCAATACATATCAGTTCTTGATATTTGATGTAACACTAAATGAATTTTTATTTCCTGTTTGCCAATAAAAAAAGTAAATGATTAACTCATAGTTTTATTCAGAGTTGTAAAAAAAACATACTTGGGTGTAAGTTCAAATACCTTACTGTAGAAATTACTCCATTATAAGGAGTATTCCAAGGAGACTTGAGTAAAAGTCGTAAAGTATCCAATTTTACAAGAACTTGTACTCGTACTCTATTTAGGTTAAAAGAACATCACTAAATGAGGAAAAACTCTTTAATTATGAGGTTTTATTTACTAATATAGAAATTTAATTTAACGTGTTTATATTAACACATCAATTTTCAGACATCAAATAAAAGAAGATAAAAAAAATAACAAGAAGTCAGTCTCAGTCGAAATCAAATGTGCAAAAAGGTGCAGCCAACTTTTAACCAAAAGAGTGGTGTTTTAACCCTTCGTATTTAACCCTGCAGTTCCACCCACCGCCTCAAGAAACATGTTCGGCCTGTCTGAAGGCCGTCTACCCCATGGAACGACTGGCTGCTGATAAACTCACGTTCCACAAAACCTGTTTCTGCTGCAAACACTGCAAAAAGAAACTGAGGTACGATGGGCTTACACTGAGAGGAAACAAGGATTGTCCTCTTCTCGTTAAAACAGTTTCTAAATATTGCTAGAAATACAGTAATCCCTCGTTTATCGCTGTAGATACGTTCCAAGCCCGACTGCGATAGGTGAATTTCCGCGAAGTGGAGGCACACAACATTTACGTATTTATTTAACTTATTCAGACTTTATGATGTTTGCAGATGACATAGTGAGTTGCAGTGAGAGTAGAGAGCAGGTGGAGGAAGAGCTAGAGAGGTGGAGGTTTGCTCTGGAAAGAAGATGCATGAAAGTCAGTCATAGTAAGACAGAATACATGTGTCTAAACGAGAGGGGGCAGGGTGGAGGAGTGAAGGTACAGGGGGTGGAGGTGAAGAAGGTGCAGGAGTTTAAGTACTTGGGATCAACAGTGCAGTGTGATGGGGAGTGTGGAAAAGAGGTGAAGAGGCGAGTGCAGGCAGGGTGGAGCGGGTGGAGGAAAGTGTCAGGAGTGTTGTGTGACAGAAGAGTGTCAGCTAGACTCAAAGGAAAGGTGTACAAGACAGTGGTGAGACCAGCTCTGCTCTATGGCTTAGAGACAGTGGCAGTGAGAAAGAGACAGGAGGCAGAGAAGAAGATGTTGAGGTTCTCCTTAGGAGTGACGAGGTTGGACAGAATAAGGAACGAGCACATCAGAGGAACAGCTCACGTTACCTGTCTTAGCAACAAAGTCAGAGAGGCCAGACTGAGATGGTTTGAACATGTGCAGAGGAGGGATAGTGAATATATTGGTAGAAGGATGTTGGAGATGGAGCTGCCAGGGAAGAGAGCAAGAGGACGACCAAGGAGGAGATATATGGATGTTGTAAGAGAAGACATGAGGTTGGCTGGGGTCAGAGTAGAAGATACTCAGGATAGAATGAGGTGGAAAGGGATAATTCGCTGTGGCGACCCCTGATAAGGGACAAGCCGAAAGAGAAGTAATAGACTTTTAAAACACTTTTTTCGCGTAGTATTCTTTATTAAAGTAATGTTAACAAACATCTCCCCACCGCACGCGTCGTCCCCGCGGAGACATTAATTTTCAAAGTGTTTGAATGGGGGGATCAGGCGGGAGCGCTGGGGCTCGTGCGGTAATGTGCCCTGTAGCCGTAGTGACGCGATGACGTTGACGGGTGACGTCAGACCGAAACTGAAAGGATGAGAATGCAGCTCCGACGCCGTTTGGTCTTCTTTTTGGTTTGCTTTTGTTTTATTTAAATGTTTTGCAACGCTCTCCACCGGGTTGACGGGAAATAACACTGCCTATTAAAGGTTTTGTGAGCTTCCCATCCTCTGACTTTTTATTTTTGGCGACCCGTGGCCGGGCAGACGCATTACATCGGGAAAAAATGAATCCGCGAATATACGTAATAAAGAAAAAAAAATCCACAATGCAGTGAATCAACGATAGTCGAACCGCGAAGTAGCGAGGGATTACTGTATAGGACTATTTAATCTCAAAGCAACAATAAGAAAATGTGATTTTTAACCAATTTTGCACAAATCGCAAATCCCGTTTATTGATCATTTTGAATATTTAGTCACTTTTAGCGATATTATGCATGAAAACAGTAAGTGACTGCACTAAATTACGTTTTTGCTTGATTTCAGTCTTCAGAACTACGCACCTCTCTCTGGAGAGTTCTACTGTGTGTTCCACTATCAGCAGCTCTTCAGAAGGAAAGGAAACTACGACGAAGGCTTCGGGCGCCAGCAACATAAAGATCTTTGGCTGCAGAAGAAGAACGTTAATTAGAGCCTTTAGATTATACTGAGCAGAATTATTCCACCAAGCCACAACCAGGAAATATCATTTCACCATATTGAAGAACAACTGTTGAATACTTCTTTGAATAAAAGCAACTGTTGTCGTACCAAATAACTATTTAATTAAAGAAGATATATTACAAAAGAAAATTAGCAAACTTTGTAAAAAAACATTGTAGAAATAATAAATCACAAATAAATAAAAATCGAAATAAATAAAACAAATTATTCTTTTTTCTTTTTCATGAAGACTGTTTGGTAGCATAAAAAAATCTTTTTAATACTATATTTTAAATTAGTTTATAAGTTGAAAACAGTACAAATTATATTAAAAATATTACAAACATGGAAGCCAAATGGCACAGCACACATAATTTTCTACATGTCATTCATATATTAAACATACTAAAGAAACCACAATTAAAATGGAATTAATTTCATAGTCTTGTGCTTTTAAGAGCAAACTCCTGCTCGTGCATTTGTCCATTCTCGCTCGGTCTGTTGGGATGCCTGTGGATGAAATAAATTGGGAAGAAAATAATTATAAAATCTTTCAGCAATTAAAGAGAAAGGGCAAAACAAAGGAGGAGGTTACACACATGCTCTTGTCCAGATCAGTATGGTCCTGCAGTTCAGTGTTGAGGGTTTCTGGGAGCATGAAGGTTAAGGCTCCACCCACAAAAGGAAGTGAGCCATATATGGCCATGGGAATGGCAGGATGATAAGCACTCAGCAAGCCAATCAGAGGAGCCAGAATACCAGCGACACGTGCGCACATGGAGTTCAACCCCACACCGTTTTGCCTATATCACAGAGAACCATGATGAGAGTATGTTTAAACTGCAGTTGTGACTGCAGACAGTAGGCACGGACCTCACCACCGTAGGGTAGAGTTCAGCGGTGTACACGTAAACAATAGTGAAGGATGCGGCTAGAGAGAATTTCCCGACCACGGCAATCACCGTCACAATCACAGGATATTCTGAGGAGAGCCACCAATGAAAGAACATTTTAGTGCTGTCTGTATTATACATCTCTGCACCAATCATAATTAGATAGTTTTCCATAATGACAATATCATGCTTTTACTGAGAAGTGAACACGACATCGAATGGTATGCTATATATCAGATATATCTATATACCCCATTTATGCAAAAATAAGCACCCTTGCGAAAATAATGCTATTATAATATGTTATTTTAAACATATAATGCTATAATTATATTTGCCTAAACATGGCATAAATGTGTGTGTGTGTGTGTGTGTGTGTGTGTGTGTGTGTGTGTGTGTGTGTGTGTATACAGTTAAACAAAATTATAACCCCACTAAAATATAGTCATTGTTTTAAAAGTTTTTCAAAAGTGTTTTTAAAGAGATCAAACTAAAGTTTACACTGCTTTTTTAGACATCCTAGTTAGATTTCTAAAAAATGCTGTGTTGAATTTTTAACATCTTTTGAAATACTTTTAAGTTGAGTCTTGTCCTCAACCTTTTATATAAACGTATACAATATATAAGTTTATATATATTAATATATAATAATATATAATATAATTATATATATAATATATAATTAATATATAATAACTTATTGCAGCCCTAACTTATTGCAACTTATGACAGCCCTAATATATATATATATATATATATATATATATATATATATATATATATATATATATATATCAATCGGGGCGAAGCTTTGCCTACGCCACTTGAGGATCCTTGCTTTTGGTTTGTTCCAGTGTTACTCCTGTGCTTTGGATATTTCCCTGTGTTTAGTTTCTGATCCTGTTGCTGCCTGCCTTTTGACCCTGATCCTTGATTTCTGCCTAATGGACTTCACCACATTAAACACTAAAACTGCTTTTGAGACTCGACCTGCTTTCCTGCATCCACCACGCATGACAATATATACATTTATTATCTATACATTTGATATTTTTTCATAAATCTAATCTACGGTAATTACATTTTAGTATATTAAAAATACAGTTATTTAAAAAATCTAATGTATAGAAAAACAATAGAAAATACAGTAGAAAAATACAATATAATGTATATATTTTTTACAGTTTGAAAATGTATTTGAACACTGAAAACAACAATTATGATCTAAATTCCTTCTTATATGAAAATAATTTATGTGAAAATGATGCTTATGAATTCTAATTGCCACATGGACACGAGGAGTTGAGAACAATGGAGCTTTCCTACCCACTGGTATTGCAGGAATAAGGAGGCAGGCGGTGCCGCCGAGAAGCAGCACGGCGCTCTGGCACACCTTCCGGCCGAAGCGCTGGATCAGAGGGAAGCAGGACAGTCGGGCAGGAAGCTCGGCCATGCCGAAGATCAGCTGGGTCAGATAGATGTCCAGGCCGAAGTTCCCCACGTTCAAGCTGACGCCGTAATACACCAGGCTCGTCACAAACCTGTGATCGCCAGCACGGTCAGTGTCCGGACGCTTAGAGACGCAAGAGCTAGTGTGTGTACGGACCACATATAACACATGATGAGCGCTCTCTTCCTCAGGTAGGCCACTCTGAACAGATCCAGCATTGAGCCGCTCTTCACCGTATTCTCTGCCTCCATCTGATAGAGTGAAACATCAAAGCCTCCTCTGAATTCACAACACCTATTGTTTACAAAGCAATAGTAGCTCCGATCACAATCTAATTAGAAAAGTCCAATTGCCCAATTATTATTGTTGTTTCATTTACAGTCTCAATTCTTAATCCAATTTCTAAAATGCTGCTACCATTTCTAGGGTGAGCAGAAGGAAGGAGCCTATCACAGCGTTGCAAGGCTGAAGGCGGGGCCAACCAATCACAGATGACAAAACAGACACACACACGCATTGTTTCTAAACACGAGTAGTCAGTAAACTAATCAGTTTCTCGTGCAGACTTTTGTGATGCTGCTTCAAATGCGCTATGAGGTTGGATTAAACTTTCCCGGTTCGGTTCCATCACATGATATTTGTATGGGATTAATTTAGTGCCAAAAAGATTTGCGAGCGAGAAACCTCGATTTGAGTGAGCAAAGCTCAATTTGAGGGCACGCGACCTAAGAGTTGAGCGTGCGTGTCTCAGTTTGAGCGCGTGGGTCTAGAAGTGTGCGCACGTATCTTCGCGCTCGAATCGACACGCTCACGCTTTGTTCTCGTCTGATCGACTACAAATCTTTATGGCACAAACTTGAAGCCTTCACTTACTCAAACCAAAGTGCACTCGCTCAAATCGAGGTTTCTCGCTTGCGAATCTTTTTGGCCCTAAATTGATCCCATTTCAAGTGCCACACAGTCTATTTCGGACTTTAATGAGAAATACTGCCAACACACACGGCCGACATCGCTCTTTTTCATTGTTATTTGGCTTGCTACTGTAGCAGTTGTGATCGCGTGGGCTTTTCCCGCTGGCTCAGGACGCTGCTGGATAGAAAAGCTGTAACGGGGTTTAGCGCGGAACTCATATCGGACTTATATCGGATGATTATATCAGAGATTTTTGACGCAGTCCGATATAATCCGATACTGTTTTTGGGCTGATAACGGACCGATTTCGGATCGACTTTGTGACACCACTACAAATATCCCTAACAATTGGGTCCCTACTTTGACCAAAATGCCTGCGCGCGCACACGCACACACACACACACACACACACACACACACACACACACACACACAGCAGATTAAAGAAGCATCAGATAAGTGAGAATACAGGAAGCACTGTCCGCACTTCAAACTCGGTTAAACTCGCTTAATTTCCACATGTAATAGTGATAATATTTGTCATAACTAATGGTTAGATTAGTGAAGATGGAGCTTTTAGAACTATAAAGAACCAAATTTAAATACTTCATGTTGATCACATGACACAGACTTTAATGACACGTGTTTTTGTGACTTTAAAGAGTGTTAATGCAGATGAAGCTCCACACGCTCCAAGACAAACTCACCTTGTCAAGAAGATTTTCAGGGACTTTCCTTTTGTTAATGTGCGCAGCTTTCAGTATTTCTTTCTTTGCCTTTTCGTGCTTGCCTTGAGTGAGAAGCCATCGAGCAGATTCCGGAAGAATCCTGGAGCAGACACATTGAAACCATTAGTGGAGGTTCAAACGAACTCCGAGAAATAATCTCACCAGTAATAGACGACAAAAAGCCCGACCGGTGCAGACAGCACCAGCTGCAGAATTCTCCAGCTGCGGATTCCGTAGGCCACACCAGAGAGAAGCATCAGGCCGATGGCGTAACAACAGTGAGATAATATAGTGAAGAGAGCCCGCTTGGAGGAACCACACCACTCAGAACCTGAACCAACCATTGAAGAGCGGCACTCGTCAGTGTGTGTCTGTGCATGCGTGTGTGTGAGAAAGAGAGAGAGAGAAATAGAGAGGAGGGAGAGAGAAAGAGAAACTCAGACAGGGTAAGAGAAAAAAGAGAGATCAAGAGAAAGAGTGAGCAGGAGGTAAAGTGAAAGTCAAGGAGAAGAAGACACTGAAAGAAAGGAGGGAGAGGCAGGGAGAATGAGATACAGGTGAAGAGAAAGAAAAAGACAGATGGAGAGAGAGCCGGAGATAAAGAGAATGGGGAGAAAGAGGAAAAAAGAAAAAAAGAATGAGAGAGGGAGGAAGAGGGATGAGAGAGTGAGAAATCGAGAGATTGCTACTGAGTAAAGATTGAGTGAAAATGAAAGTGTACATGAATGAGTAAGAAAAATACAACGTGAGTAAAAGAAATATGGGAACAGGAAAAAAAGCTAGTGTGAAAAGGATAGAAGAGTGAGTGCAATGGAAAGAGAATGATAGAATGAAAGAGAGAGAGAGAGGTCAGTAGACGCATGCGTTACCCAGTACGAAAGTGTTGATAGAGATTCCTGATATGGTTGTGCCGACCCCGAAGCGAAGAGCGATGTAGACGAATATATTGGGGGCAAACGCGACTCCCACCCCGAACACAAACTGAAGTAACAAGGAAAGAAGTGTGACAAAGCGCCGGCCGTACCTGTAACCACAACCAAACAATTAATCAAAACTTAAATCTAAATCTTTTTGAAGATTTAGGGGCCAGAGGTGCATGAAAATAAAGACTGAACACAGATGTGTGTTATTGAGCGTGTCAGCGTGCTGGTCATCTGCTAACGTACTTGTCTGCCATTGGCCCAAACAACAAGGCTCCAATCAGAAGACCAGCCATGTAGATGGACTGAGACGCCTCATTATACGTCTTATTTTCACACACCAGGTCAAACTATGAGGAAAAAAAATGACACATGCAAATATACACACATATGCAGTATGTTTACACATACACACAGCAAAACGTAAAGATGAAAATGCATGAAATATAGACACATTTCAGATTTTCGTGAGCATTAATGAAATAATGAATATAGTCCATGTATATACATGTATACGTGTGTGTGTGTGTGTGTGTGTGTGTGTGTGTGTGTATGTATTTATATACTGTATACATACATAGATACATACACATAATATATATACACGCACGCGCGCGCACACGCGCGCACACACACACACACACACACACACACACACACACACACACACACACACACACACACACACACACACACACACACACTGTACATGTATACGTATCGCAAAACTTACAACACAAAAAGTAATCACCAGTAACAAGTGCGTTTAAAATCACAAACTACTGAAATTCAGCCTAAAACAAACAATCATTGAACGCAATACTGTAAAACACTATATTATTAATTGACTTTTTTCGAAAGAAAACGATCGTTTAAAGAGTGCATTTTTTAGTAAAGTACAGTACCTCGGTGATGAGGGTGCTGCTGCCCTCTGGAGCCTCATAAACCCACCCGTCCGTGCACGAGCTCGTGGTGTTTATCCCGTAAGCCTCAATCACATCCAGGTCCAGGTCGACAGGTGAGAACATCTCGCAGCTGCTGAACTCGCCCTCAGCGTCCCGCGGGATCGTGGCGTTCTGCAGCCGCTCTCCGGTCAGGTTCGGCGCCCGACCCAGGATCCAGCTGTTGTTGCAGAAGTGCGGGAAGCTGATGGCGGTGAAGACCTGACCGAACATGTGGAAAGCCGTGAAGATGTTGGGGAGACATACTGCCACCAGCAAGCGCTTCTGAAACGGCCCGAACTCGCCCACGGACGACAAAATCTGGCCAAAGTCGATCATGACCGGTGCGCGGTGGGAAGCGCGTCAAACACCTGCACTTATCACCAGCCGAGAGATGAATTCTTAAACCTGTTACAAGTGCATAGATGTACAAATCGCGCTCTTAATTGAAGATAAATGTTGTTTTAAAAAATTACGTTTAAAAATGATACGATTTAAAATGCCTAAACTTCGCCGTTAAAATATCGTGATGGAGAGAAAGTCAGCGCGTGAGACAGATACACGCGCGCGTGAGACGGACTTGCTCCTGAGTCGGTAAATATGCGGGACTTTGGAATCTGGGGCTAATGCGCTGATACACATGGGTTTGCTTGAGCTAAGGCGGTCTTTGTTATTTACGACAACGAATTGCCGCAGCCAGAAGAAAAAACCCATAATTATGTGTCGTTAAAAGACACTTTTCTAGTTTAAACAACCACACTTCACAAACTAACACAAATCGCTCTGTTCTCTCTCCGTTATCAGTTCTGTATGTGACGAGCTTTTCCCGCGCGCCACCGGCAGGTGTCTCGTCACGTGCGGCCCATTTCCACGGGAATTTTTTTTAAAAACTCGCCACATAACGGGAGACGCGTGGCCGTCGCTCCACACACGTACAGTAGAGATGCTTGCAAATAAGTCACAGCACATTCGTGAGCAAATTAGAAACATTAATTTGAGTGCGCACACACAACTCAAGCCTACTAAAAACATAGTATGTATTCAAACAAGCAGATTGTTTTTTTCCCCTCATTTATTCTTTGTAAGAGACACAAGTAGATTTATTTATACATTTATATAGGTCTCAATGAACCACTTGTAAAAATTGGTCAAATCTTTTTAACTTTCAAAAAATGGAAAAGGTTCGATGAGGACAAAACGTTTTAATAATTAGTTAATTATATATACATAAAAGGGGAAACTAATTCATAAATCAAGAAACTGATTCAAAAATTTGCCTGCTTTTTATAGTTAACTTCATCGTATCCATCAATCCCACCACCTCCCATAAAAAGAAGCAATATTATTTACATTTTTTTCACTCCGATTCAACTCACCCTAAAACCCCAGAGCAGAAAGCCACATCTCGCACACTTATAAAACCCTTTTTAAAATCAAAACTGTAAAACAGGAAGCAAAATTCACAGAAATTGTCTTGAACTAAATAAACTAAAGCAGATCAATTATATATATGGAGAAAAAAAATCAGTAAGGCATTTCAGCGCAGCGACGCAACCAAACACGGGCACTACAAACAAAGAGGAAAAAAAGTGTGTTGTGAAGCTTTTCCTGGAGAACCACTGGATAAAAACAGGAATCAAAAAATGATGTGATTCTGCCTTCAAAATCCTGTTGAACTCTGTGTCTGACCTCAGGGGCCGTGTCAGAGACGTTCTGCCAATCAGAGCATCAGGTACGATTGTGCAACAAAAGAAAAAATGCATGAGTACTGCATTCACTTGTGAATGAATCATTTGTGCAACTCTGCGTTTAGGCCATTTGTGCGAATCCTATGAGTCGAGTTTATGCCATATTTTCTTTGGTAAAACCACTGTTTTTCTGCGTCATCTTGTTGGTGGTGTTAGGCTGTTTTCACATTTAGAGGTCGCTGTGGTCCCGCAAACAAGCACAGCTTAGCTAATGCTGAGCTGCGCGAATCCTAAGAGTTTGACATCATCAGGAGTCTCAGAGCCCTCGGCACCGGAGGCCTGAAAAACACCATGCATGCCGCATTACAGCCCCGGCACAAACAGGAAGTGAGCGTGAACCAGACCAGCCACCACTCACCAGCTTGAAAGTGACATTTTTACTGGAATGAGGCTCTTCCACGATCTTCTGCAAATTAGCCGCCACTGAAACGACAAGAAAGATTCAGAACTACAAGCATGTGTTAAACTTTAACACACACAAGCTCACACAGACACACACATGCTAAAAACTAAAAACTAGGGCTGTCAAACAATTAAAATTTAATTTAACTAGTTAATCGCACTTCCTCAACTAAATTAATCACGATTAATCGCGATTAAATCACAAATAATAATAATAATAATTTGTTATTAATAATTCTTTAGTATTAACAATTATAAATTACATAAACAAGTATAGAATCTTGTAATATTGAATATTGAAGTGTTCTATAGGTGCGCTGTGATTTCAGCTTTGCAAAAAACTACAAATAATACTGAATGGTTTTGAAGTGAAACTCAAAAACCGGAAATACCGGAAAAATCGGAAGTGCGATTAATGGCATTAATAAAATTTGACGTGATTAAACAAATTTAATTATTCACATGAGTTAATGCGTTAACTTTGACAGCCCTACTAAAAACTCAAAACTCTCTCTCTCTCTCTCTCACACACACACACACAAATTTGTACAGACAGACTTGTCCACACCCACCGACACACAAACTCAACATTTTGATTGCTCCTGACTTGAAATGGAAATATGGGCGCTTATGTTTAAGTGCACATTTGAATTATGCACATATAAACAGCCCGTTATTTTTGAGCTTTTACATTTGGAAAAAAGATGGAAATTGGGAAAAAAAAAAGAGGTGATTATATTTGCCCAAATGCTGTACTGTATTTATGTTTTTGAAATAAATTAATTATAAACAAAATAGTTACATGACAAAAGTCAAACTTCATAATTTGTATTATGCAATATTATTATTATGCATTTATTATTTTTAAGCAATTATTATGCATAATTTGCAAGAAAGTGCAAGGCAATAATATTATTATTTACGGTGCATTTAGACAAAATTTCAAATCAGGAATCTCCAGTGGTACTACTAGTAACGCTGGTAATGTTAGTAAAGATAGTTGTGCTGCTAGAGCACGTGAGGCACTGGTCTTAGAGCCATGAGGAGTTTTCCTCAAGTGAAGATTCTTACCGATAACTAAATCTTTCCCGTCCACCAGTCCCGCCGACACCAGCTCCTGAGAAACGCCGTCCGCCGTGTCTAGAGCAACACACTTGCTTAGTATCTTCACCACACAAACATCTTTACTGACGGATGAAAACACTCCCGTCATGTGGAAACCACTCGTCGGATCGATGAACTCTCATTCTAGCAAATTCTGGCCTCGCGGATATTTGAACTGACAAGGTTGTAGATCTTACAAAGTGCGTCTGACAACTTAATAGCTGAAGCGTTGCGCACGGATCATGCTAACATACAGTAGTCCCCACAGACGGCAGATAAAGCGTGTTCAGACGGAACAGTGTTCTGGCACATAAACACGGCCCCTGGAGCGAGACCACTGCACGCGACACAGAAGCACCACGGGCTGGAGCTCTGCAAACATCAGACCGGGTCAGTGGGGCCCTGGGCATTGTGGCATATTTTGTTCTTTTTTATTTCCTTTGCTTTAACTAGCCCGGGTCATATGTATATATATATATATATATATATATATATATATATATATATATATATATATATATTAATCCCTCGTTTATCGCGGTAGGTACGTTCCAAGCCCGATAGGTGCATTTCCGCGAAGTGGAGGCACACAACATTTACGTATTTATTTAACTTATTCAGACTTTTAAAACACTTTTTTAGCGTAGCATTCTTTATTAAAGTAATGTTAACAAACATCTCCCCACCGCACGCGTCGTCCCCGCGGAGACATTAATTTTCAAAGTGTTTGAATGGGGGGATCAGGCAGGAGCGATGGGGGTCGTGCGGTAATGTGCCCAGTAGCCGTAGTGACGTGATGACGTTGACGGGTGACGTCAGACCGAAACTGAAAGGATGAGAATGTAGCTCCGACGCCGTTTGGTCTTCTTTTTGGTTTGCTTTTGTTTTATTTAAATGTTTTGCAACGCTCTCCACCGGGTTGATGGGAAATAACACTGCCTATTAAAGGTTTTGTGAGCTTCCCATCCTCTGACTTTTTATTTTTGACGACCCGTGGCCGGGCCAACGCGTTACATCGGGAAAAAATGAATCCGCGAATATACGTAATAAATAAAAAAAATCCGCAATAGTCGAACCGCGAAGTAGCGAGGGATTACTGTATATGTACATATGGATATATAGTAGTGCAAACATTTTTTTTTGACGTAGTAATATATACGTAGAAGTATATATATATATATATATATATATATATATATATTAGGGGTGTGACGAGATCTCGAGATCTCCAATTGAATCTCGTGATATCGCGAGAATTTGGCGCCATTTTGAAATATTTGCAATACCGTGAATACCGTGATAATTAATGGATTTGATATTTATACAAGTATATAAACCCTTTAATACGGTATAACACATTCGTTTCGTTACAATTTGTAACTTACAACCATCAATGACGGCACGGACATTGCTAATCGAACACAGAAAGCAGTGTAACAGACTGAATTAATCGATCACACCCGCGACGCGCATATGCGCCGCTCCGTTTTCTGCGCTGTGCCTTTAAGAGAACGTATGACGCGCGCGAGAAAATCTGCTTGATTTCCAACCGAAAACAGACTTCAAAAAAAGAAAAGAAAAGAAATCGGCAAGAAAAGCGACGAACACCAGACACAAAGCTAAAGCCCGCTCTCCCTCTCCCTCCCTCTCTCTCTTACCGCCGTGCTCGTCTCTTCTCTGCTCTCTCTCTCTCCGTCTCTCTCCTCTCCATCTCTCTCCGTCTCCGCTCTCTCTCTCTCTCTCTCTCTCTCTCTCTCTCTCTCTCCTCTCTCTCTCTCTCTCTCTCTCTCTCTGCTCTCTCTCTCTCTCTCTCTCTCTCTCTCTCTCTCTCTCTCTCTCTCTCTCTCTCTCTCTCTCTCTCTCTCTCTCTCTCTCTCCTTCTCTCTCTCTCTCTCTCTTCTCTCTATAATTGACTGGCCAGTGACACTTTCAATACATGTGTTTTTTAGAGCTAAAATTAACACAGTGAATTTAATCATAATGAAGTAGATTGATGTTGAGTTGAACTTGATGCCAAAATGATTCTACCATTCTTTACAATTTACTGGAAGACTTGTCTTTGTTTATAAATAGTGTTTAATGACTGCGCTTGATGGATTTTCTATACTATTGACAGTTAAAACATTTTGTGAAATTACTTGCCTGGCAATTTTGGGCATCATATTTTGTATGATCAATATTATGTTGGTTATCTGGTTATGACTGCATGCAATTGGTGAAAATATGTTGCATCAACAGTTTTGAATGTTTTAGTTAAATAAAATACAGATAAAATATGGCTCTCCTTATATTACATCGAAGGTTTTAATCTCGTCTAAATCTCGACTAAATCTCGTCTCGTCTCGATCTCGTGAGCCTAGTGTCTCGTCTCGTCTCGTGGGAAAAGTGTCTCGTCCCACCCCTATATATATATATATATATATATATATATATATATATATATATATATATATCAGGGCTGTCAAAGTTAACTAGTTAACGCGCACGATTAATTTTAAGTGCTTTATCGAGTTCATTTTTTTAACGCCATTTATCACAGTTGAAGTTTTTTTCACTTTCGGTTTGGTTAAAATGCAATGAATAGACCCACAGAGTAGTGTCACCCAGGTGTGGCTCATTAAGATCAGAATCTCAAAGTGACAGGAATAGTCTCACAGCTAGTGTCACCCAGGTGTGGCTAATAATGATCAGAAGCTCAGAGTGATTACTTTGCGCCTAAATAGCAGCAGGTGAAACTGTTTAATGACAGACACTTGCTTGTCTCATAGATCTCGGGGTGTTTTGAATGCTCTTGAATCACTTGTTAAAACTGAGACTCTGCCTTATTAAGACGTTTCAACTGCAAATACGTAACTTGTTCGTCAAATCTCTGTTCAACAAGCCGCCACTGTAGATTCATAGGGATTAGATAAAGACAACACTGTATTTACTTAGACTTATATTTAAAAACAGACATTCTAAGCTTTATGTAATTTCTTTATGTACATTCTAAGACATATCTTTCATGTTAGAGTGATAATTATTTATTAAGTTATTTTATTTTCAGCTGACAAAACGAAGGCAAAACGAGCTTCAAGTTTTTTTTTTTATTATTTATTTATTTTTACAAAAAGCACAATGTCCTGTTTTTATTAGGGCACTTTATTAAATGGGCACTTCAAAATTTCAATTGATGTATAACACTTATATGTAAGTGTGGTACACCTAGTGGGTGTGACCACATTATTTATTTATTATACAAACATGTTTTGTTGTTTTGTAAGGCAGTCAAGGTCATTTTTATTTAAAAAGACAATGTGGTGTTATCAGTTTCTTTTAAGCTTATTGTGCCTGAATTTAAGAGTAAGTGGAGCAATAAATGGGGTGGGAACTATTCACGGGAAAGGTCGTTCCTTCTGGTCGGTTTTTGGGGAGCGGACTTCCGGTTACCAGAAGTTCTCTGGATGCGAACGACAGTGCATCGTGTCTTCATTGCTCTTGTTGCTTTTTGTATTTCAGGAGAACCAATATTTTTTTTACTGTTGCGATCAACCCCATTGCCGGGGCCCGTAACATAAGTCCAAAGTGTACTATTTTTTTGTGCGTTTCATTTTGAATAAAGAGTGACTCGACCTCGGAGGGTTAAAAAACCAAGAAAATATATTGCAAATTGAACAAAAATGATACTAAATGATATTGCAGTATTTAAACTAGTGTATATTTAGTGCAATAGTCAAAGACAATAGTCCTTGATATTTATTAGCTTTTGCAAAGAAATACAGAGGATATACTGCAGGATTAAGTTGAGCTTTTGGTCTGGCCAAACTTCTGGCCCATCTCTGTTTTGAGGTTTGACTGATGGTCAGTCCTAGAACAGCTTACATTAAATCCCATCTGCTTGTAAAGCGCGACCTGTCACATCTGACCCGGACTGTCTGGTCCTCGCTCAAACACTCTGGCTGTTCTTTTATCTGTGAAGGTCAAAAGCAAACTGGATTCCTCGAGCTAACACCCAGGGTAAAGTCAGATCCAGTTTTCTTCAGCGTTCTGCCCTGCAGCGCCATGGCCAAGCGAGTTAGACCAGACCACGCTTTTCCACATTCTCAGGACCATCTAGTTCATGGTGGGCATTTAAGTTAAGGTCTCTCATGCAATTTTGGAGGATAAAAAAAAAGTCGAAATGAAATAGCTGAGCGTCACAGAAGCCGTTCACTCTTACCTCTGCCTGGCATGAACTCAAATCGTATGTCATTCAGCTCCTTCTTCATGTTTCTGGAGGACAGGAGGGGGAAACAGAAGGGCACTTTTCAACTCAGCGTCACTTCTAAATCTCATTTTGTTTGTTCCTGCTCACTCTACTTCCGCAAATAAATGCGACCACTGCTCACCTCAGTCTCAACACCAAACTGATGGGCTGCTGGGTGACGACACCAGGAGCCGCAACCTGAGGACAGACGGTTTGGAAGAACGTTAGCCCAACACTGAACACAGATACACACACACTGTCATTATTATATTTTAAGTCTTTAAATGACCAGCATTGTTCAGTTATATAGTTGCTGATATTCAAATAGCCTTTAAAGGTTTGTTTGTTTTTTTTCCAAAAAGAGAACATTCATTTCAACTCATTACTCAGACATGTATCTTGGGCCTGATGCTTCCAGATCCAAGTCTGAGATTTTGTATCGTTCAATAAAAGTGGGAATTTCAAAAAGTTCAGCAGAAGTAAGTCCTTTAAGAACCACTGTGCACTGACATATGCGGTCCTGGGTTTCTCTGTCATTCAATCTGGGCTCTCATAACTCCTTGCCACGGCGAAGTAGATCAGACCAATTGTAAAATTCTGTATGTGCTTCTACTTTTCATGCTCATTCTTTCGTTTGGCCAAGATTAAAAAAAAAATACTTTCTTTGTACTGGTCTTCAAATTTTGTGTATGTAGTGAAAGAAATTAATATACAAGTTCTATGAACCGAATTGGTGGAATACATTTTTATGATATTCTAAGACCAGAACCAGTATTTAATCGAATGTTAAAAATGAAAAAGCGGCGTAATCACCGTAGCTGGCCTGGCGGCGGCTGTTTGGGATGTTTGAGGTAGTTCAGGCTGGAGCTGAGCGCCAAAGGACTGTAAGATCTAATGGAAGAAAAACACAGTGATACCGGTAACTATAAACATATCAAAAGACCACAAAGATTCCTAATTCCGGTACAAGTTTATGAAAACCAATTAAAATATAATAATAATAATAATTATTATTATTATCTATATTACACTTTACAGTACTCCTATTGATGACTCCCAAGATAAAAAAAAATATCTTGAACAAATATATCATAAAAACAAATCACACAGCCAATATCTACAAGCACTTTCATATACCTAATACATTTGATTTAATAATAATGTGTTTTTTATTAGTAAAGGGGTTTGTTAATCATACCTCAGCATTGTCTAGTCCTTCTCTCACTCTTGGTGACTGTAAGATACATAAAAAAACAATGTTCAGTTTCTGTTGATTAATTCATCACGTACAGTGTTAAAGTTGCTTTAGGGATTTCAGGTTAATTTCACACATATTTCATTCATTGTTTTGGTCCAAAGCCAACCAACAATGAAAAATCTAGAAAAACAGTTCAATCTCTACGTCATGGTACTTTTATAAGCATAGTTGCACGTTTCCCTGAAAATATAACCAAGACGGCCTTTTCTTCTGTCCCACCCGGAAAATAAGACCTAGTGAAGATCAGCAGCGTTTAACAGTTAATTCCTGTTACAGCTGCTCTATAGTTTGCACACAAGCGAGGATTGGACACTATGAAGAGAACTCTCCTGCTTTCTGTCTTTGTTGTTCTGTTCACATCATGCAAGAAAACCAGCAATTTATCTGTAAAACGGGAAAATCTCCTGGAGCCATGTGACCAGTGATGCAAGAGTTCACAGAGTGAATTATATCACGGTGTCATCTATTATCTGTCGTCAATTAACTGTTGCTTTTTAGATTTGGAAAACAACAACAACCATCGTTATATTAAACAGTACTTTCACACAATCAAAGCCAAATTTATTTTCAGAGAAACATGACGTATGTCATGCTGTGTATGTCAAAACTTTATGGCCAATTATTGATTAATACCAATTATTGGCCAAATATGAAATCTTCTGGTTTTATACGTTTAGTGAATAACTGGGAAGAAGCGAACACGTGTTAGTGTCTGGTTCCGTTAGGACTGGGTTTGTCTGGTCAATGTGAATGTAGATGTGCATGAACATGATACAGATGGCTTTCAGGAAGAACACGTCATCTCAGGGTAAAAGAGTTTAGTCAGAGATCAGGCTGAGCCAGTAAGAGCTGGTGTGAAGCTCCAGACGTGACTTCAGTCTTTGTTTTTCACTCAGAGACAGAAGGAGGTCTCTGCTGTGGACTGTGTGTGAAGTGTGTTTCCTTGTTAGCTCAGCCATCTGTATCAGCGGAAAGACTGAACAACCCTGGATGGGGGCAGCTCAAGCGGCTGAGCGAAACGGACTTGTCGTCTTGTCGACCTGCTCTGCTGCTCCTTTAGCGGCAAACACAAAACACAGAGCCCAAGGTGAACGACAACTACCGAGCACTCGCAGACAGCCAGAGATGCGGGAGACGGAGTGTGTGTACGAGCCCATTACCCGCAAAGCAGCGACGGCGGCTTTTCCTTCCTCGCTCTCTTTGTCCAGTTCATCATCACTCCATTCCCACTGACCATCTTCCGTTTTGTGAAGACGTCCGCTCGATCCAGGAACTCGCCGAACCTGTGTGTGTGAGAAAGCATTAAAGAAAGAAAAAAAAGAAAGGTTGAAAGAGTGAGAATGAGTAAAGTAAGGGAGTAAGGGTAAAGTAACAGAGGCATAGATGAGAAAATGGGTGAAAGAGAAGGAAAAGAAAGAATGGAAAGAGGAGAAGGCGGGCAGAAAGCGAGGGAAAGAGAAAAGTGAAAGAGTAGGAAACAATGAAGGAAAAGAAGCGGAAGATTAGTGAAAAAGAGGAGGGAAGCAGTAGTTTTAGGGAAAGAGAGAGAAAGTGAAAAGTAGCAGTAGAAGAAAAAGAGACTGAAAAAGAAACAAAGAAGGAGTGGGTCAAAAAAAAAGGTCGGTTGTGAAAGGTCGAACGAAATGAGGGAAAGAAGCAGAGGATTAGAGGAATAAAGAAGATGTAAAGAAAGAGGAAGAAACAAAAAAAGAAAAGAAAAACAGGGAGAGGAAAAAGAAGAAAGCAGAAAAAGTTCTGCTGATAAAACAACTGAAAAAACAATGTTTAATATTTTACTTTTTCTTACCCGTTTTGATCTCTCTGTTATTGTAGGTGCTCGATGTAATAATTTTTCCTCAAGAAATTCGTTATTCTGCGAAAAGCAAAGAAAATAAGGTCAATAACGAAATAAGGTCAAACGCACAATCGCTCAGGTTCTGCCCCCTGCTGGCCGTCTGCAGTAATATATTTTGATTTCTGAAAGTGTGCCATTGTTCCAAGAAAACAGCATTATTGCCATTACTCAGCAATGCAGAAGACTGTGGAAGTCACTGCCCAGGTTAATCACATCATTTCTACCAACATTATTCAAAGTAGATTTATGACATGGCTCGTGTAAAATTCCCCTACCTTTGCTTTCTGGAAGAATTTATGCTTTAAGAGTTCAGAAGACGTTGGCCTGAAAAGCAAACGGCAATAAAGATCAGTCAGTCATCTTCTACCGCTTCATCCTTTACAGGGTCGCGGGGAGCTGGTGCCTATCTCAGCGTCTTAGGGCCGGAGGCAGGATACACACTCTGGATTGGTGGCCAACCATTCGCAGAGCGGGACACACAGACAAACACATTCACACACTCACTCATACCTATGATCCAACCAAAAACAATCACAGAATACTCAGGAAAGCCAACAGAGTAGATCTACCCGCAGGTTCTGCTCATCACCTTTTTTCCGGATCTTTCTGCAGACACAGCGAGATCATCTTCCTCAAGGACTTGCCGTATTTCTTGACGGTCTCTTTGTCCGTGATGCCGGTCTCGAGAGACGGAGGCTCATTCTGCAGGGTCAGCATCAGCACCTGCAGGCAAACACGTCATTACATCCCTCGCCGGCCATGCTCGCAGGGGATCACACCTTCATCGCAGGGTATTTGTGGTACGGCGCAGATCCGGTGGCCAGTTCTATGGCCGTGATCCCGAAGCTCCAGATGTCGGCTTTAAAGTCGTAGCCCTTCACCTGCAAACAGCCATAGTATTCATTTCCTCACAGCAAGTTTCTCCGCACACCTCACTCCATGTACACATTTATATTGTGTTCTAGAAGGTTGGGACGCTCGCACGTTGAAAATGATTATTGTCAACTACTTGTTTCACTAAATGTTGGTTTAAAGTCTTTGTTTTCTAATCGTTTTAAGAGGGAAAGAAGAAGAGAGATAGAGAGAAAAAAAAAGATGAAAAGGTGAAGAGAGACGGTGGAAAAAGAGAGAGAGACAGAGAAAGAAAGAGAGAGAGAGAGAGACAGAGACAGAGACAGACAGAGAGGGAGAGAGACTGAAACAAAGCTTTGAATCGGTCACAGATCTAACAACATTCAAATCAGTTTCTCTTACCGGTTCTGTGTCAAATTTTGTAGCTTGTCTATGTAATAAAATTTCCTGAAGAAACTCCCAATTACTCTGAACAAAGCGAGAGAAAAAGGTTGATTTCTGATAGTGTGCCATTGTTCAAACGCGAGAATGTGAGTCCCACAGCAAAACCTTTTACGCAATATAATATACGGGAATTTATCTACATGCGCAATGTGTATTTCATTTAAAGTTTCTTAAGGTCAGAGACGGTGTTTGTGGAAACACTTCAGGGATAACAACCAAGCTAATCCATTAACCAATGAAAATACAGATTAATTAGCCACTCTCAGGAATTACACACACACACAATGCATATTTATGCATGTATACACACATTCCCATAAGAACATACACAAAGAAACAGGGGAATAGACTTATAAAATATGCATTTCTAACCATTTGTATGCATGTTCAATCTCACTCACACACACACTCTCTCACACACAGTAGATGCACACCTGCTCCATGACTTCTGGGGCCATCCAGCACGGCGTCCCCACAAACGTCTTTCTCACTTTATTCCGCGTCATGTCCCCTCCCGTCGCCAAGAAAGCGCTGACGCCAAAGTCTACACGAACAAAATGGAGCATTGAAATGTCTTTACATGAGCAGGAAACAATACATTAAAATGCTCAGTTTAACTTCAATTCATTTATTATAGCTATGAATTATAAAATGTCATTGTGAAGATCATGAACCTGCAATTTGCACAGATCCGTTTTCTCCCAGCAGAATGTTTCCAGCTTTAAGATCCCTGCAAACACACACACGCGCACACACACAATCACAGACACACAAGTTAATACACCAATACAGGCAATACTCGCCTTTATGATCGTCTTAAATGCTTGAGATTAATGTAAACTTCTGCAGTTTGTTTGTGAATTCCCGGCGATACATTAAACAAACAGCAGGGGGCAGCAGAGGCGCAAGATAAACTGAAGAATTATGTACGATTGCGTTGAAACAATTTTGTGCTTTAATTTGAAATATGCAATTTGAAATTTGAGTGAATGTGACATATTTATGCATTCAGATGTCACAGACACAAGCACAGGCATCGTTCAGAGACCCCAACAGTGAGACCCCCGGCCGATCATCTCTGCTGGACAAATCCAAACACACCAGCACATGTTCTTCGCTCACACCACACACACATGTGAAGTTTTCCAGATGTGGAGGAACGACTGCAGCGGCTGCAAACACTCCTGCTGTCAGAGACAAACACGAGTGCTTGTGCGTACAAACTAACCAGACACATGACGCCACAAGGATATTCCCATTCCCACACACACACACACACAGACACACACACACACACACACACACACACACACGACACATGCTACACACAAACAGAACAATCTTACACACTGCCCATACAAAAAACACAGCACACACAGACACTCACAAGAAGAATAAATGCTGTACAGTGTTGGCATATATTAACATGGTGGACAGGACATGTAGTAGAGGCAGCGTCTGTATGTGGTTTATGGAGAAGCGCTCGCTTCACCCGCGTCCCGTGAGGAAGAACCTCTCGTAGGGTTGTGAATGAAAGAAAACTTTCGCAGCGGCCCGCTGGACTTCTCACGCCGCCGACAGAACCGCTGGCTCCCTCCTTTCACTCACATGACCGAGATTACAACGCACACGCCAGGTCCAACACACCACCACTCACACAGTACATACATTTGAAAACGTAGCCTTCATATTTATAAAAAAAGTGAGTATATGTTTATATAAATCCACATACAAACATGTTTATAGATAGTAGCACAATATAAAGAACAATTTGTAAAATCTTTTTTTTTTGTAAAATCAAAATAAAAATATATACCGTATTTTCTGGACTATAAGCTGCACCTGTAAATAAACTGTAAAAAAAAAAAAAATAAATAAACATATATAAACAACCCCCACCTGCATACAAGCCGCATCCACTCTATTAAAAGTTCCCTGTCTCGCTCCCTCCGCTTAGAAAAAAGGGTTTCAGTGAAACCTGGAGAGTTTTGCAAGCCACAGATATGTATATTTTTGGATTAGATACAGTGTTCCCTATTATTCCCTATACAGTGTGCACTATTGCGGATTCACGGCTTCGCTGATTTGTTTTCTTTAATAGGTATGTTCACGGATTCACAGCTTCCCAGATTTTTTTATTACATATGCATAAATTATAAAATATTTATGTCGAAATATTCGTGCGTGACCACGGGGTCCGCTGATGTCATTCTTGAGCCGTTACCCCCGAAAGACCCACCCGCGTCTCGCACGCAAACGTATCTCGGCGGAGGACGCTTGTAGAGGCTCGAGAAGGGCGTCGTAGACGCGTCTCGGCGTGGAGATGCGAATCGCTATGTCGGACGTCCCCCCGCAACCACAGCACGAGCCCCGCGCTCACGCCTGATAATCCCCCATTCAAACATTTTGAAAATTAATATCTCCACGGCGACGCGTGCTTGGTATATTATTACTGAATATTTAGTTCCGTTACTGTACGCATAACAATTTTTCGTTTTTATGTGGTCCAATTATTGTTTTTTTGCTTGCATTCGATCCGTTAAATACTGTGAATATTTAGAGTACTTTCGTTTTTTACGTGGTGCATAAAACAATAAAACACTTACTGTTTTGACATTCGTTCAGTTGTATTCCGTTGTATGTATCTAAAATGCCTTCAAATTTTTTGTACATACTGCTTAACAATATTTCGTTTTTTTATGTTGTGCATTTTTCTTTTTTTTTCTTGACATCTGTTCCTGTGATTTTTTGTACTGAGATGTTTGTTAACATTACTTTAATAAAGAATACTACGTAAAAAAAAGTGTTTTAAAAGTCTCAATAAGTGTTAAATAAATACGTAAATGTTGTGCCTCTACTTATTGGGTTTTCACCTATCGCAGTCGCGATAAACGAGGGTTCACTGTTTACAACAGGAACAGAATGATTTTGAATTGTAAATGTACATGTATGTAACTAAAAAGATCCTTTCCTAACCTGTATTTTAACACGGCAGCAACTTTTCTGATTAAAACTTATAAAAATTATATCTGCTTAGAGCGGCCCATCCGCAGAATAGCCGCACCTTTGTATAAGCCGCATGGTTCAAAACCTATGACAAAAGTAGCGGCTTATAGTCCGGAAAATACGGTATTGTATTTGCGTCAGCACATGTAAGTCATTTGTAAGTCAGCACATGTTTTAAGCCTATAAAGAAATCAGTGTGTGAACTTGAATAAATACTGTACATATATTAAATGCAAAAAGAGAGCGAATTATAAATAATGTAAAACACTCACACTTATTATGTTTAGAACAATTTGTATTAGATTATTACTATTATAAATGGCTGATTAATTTTGAAAATTAAATCTTATAAATTCTCAAGCAAGTGATGCGACCAAATATAAATCCTGAGCAGAGAAGTTTATCTCTATCTTCAGCAAAGATAGAACCACGTAAAACCCCTTCAGCCGTTTCACACACACATATCATCTACTTGTGGCACTGGAGTATGTGTGTCGGACCTCGGCGAGAGCAGAACCAGCGGCGGTGGTGGACACACAAGCTCCAGTCACGGCTGCTTAACCGGCCTAAACGCCCGTGAATTATTCACACGTCTGCTGAACAGGACTCGGCTTGTCCAGAAGAAACCAGCGATGAGAAAAGAAAGCAATTAATATTAAAGAGGTCGAGTCGGGTCAACTGGTTTTCTGCGTTGTCGTAGAAACGCTTTACTGCCAATGCAGGTGGTGGTTTCTTGCGTTTTTACGGAAACTAAGAAATCCAGTTGACCCGACTCCACCTTCAGATTCCAAATAAAGAGTGAGAATCATCAGCTCAGATTGAATGAACTCACTTTTACCGTAATTAATAGACTATAAGGTACATGTAGAATCCCACAAAATGTTTTGAAAGAGAGTCTGAGTCATGAAATCTGGACACAAATGTCTGGCGTATGTGTGAAGATCAGCAAATAGACCTTCAAAGTAAAAAAAGATTAGGAATTTAACAGTAATAAAAAGCCTGAAGTGAAGAGCTGTGAGGTTCCTGTGATGGCTCAGTGGTACCTGTGGATCTGTCCATTCTTGTGCAGATACTCCAGGCCCTGCAGAACCTCCTTCAGCACCGTGGCAATGCTCGCCTCGTCTAGCACGCCACTCTTGTGTTCCCCCTTCGATATGATGTGCTTTATGACATCCAGCACCGAACCTGCAACAAAACCACCAGATAACCCATGCGATGCAGATTAAACCCAGACTGAACCAGATCCAGATCCAGATCCAGACCAGAGACAGACGTACACAGAAGGACAGGAAGAGTCTCTCACCATCACTCGCCCCCACACACGCTTTCTCTCTCCCTCAGTCTCTCACTTTTGATCTCTCTTACTCTTCCAACCCCCCCCCATTTCTATTAATTTATCCCACTTTTCCAGTCTCGCTCAGCCTTCGACTTCATCTGTTAGTATCCACACTTTCTCCATCCTACTCACTTTTTCTTTCTCCCTTTCGGACACACTCTCCCTCTCTCTCGCCCACACTCTAAATGAGCCAGCCCCACACTCCCCCAAGTAACATGGCCGATAAGTTTGGCCTTTATGTGTCAGAATAGTCTGACTTAAGACAGACTTTCGATTATGTTGTGAAGAGTCACTGAAATCACCGAACAAGTGCAGCAGAAAGTGGAGACCCCCAGAGGGAGAGAGAGAAAGAGAGAGAGAGAGAGAGAGAGAGAGAGAGAGAGAGAGAGAGAGAGAGAGAGAGAGTGAGTGGAGTGTGTTGTGTGTGTGGTGTGTGTGTGTGTTGTGTGGGTGTGTGTGTGGGTCCAGCAGAATGACATCTGCAGCAGCAATACTTTTAATGTGTGTTTATGAGTATCACTTTATTTAATAGAATGTCATCACAAATAAAAAGACAATGACAACTAAAAACATAAATATGTGTGTGTGTGTGTGTGTGTGTGTGTGTGTGTGTGTGTGTCTGCCTGTCTACAGTACACACACCCATGGGCGATTCACGTCTAGTCAAATGTATTAAAACCTGTAATCTTGCAAAGTGAGAGAACCCTTCTTCAGGAAGAGAGTCATTCCCAGAGCGCAGAAGCTTTCCCCTCATTCTCGTGTCGTATTTCTTCACCTCTTTCTTCTGACATCAATGACAACAGCAACTCAACAGAAGTAACAGAACAATTGAGCAGTGAATGTTCCCACTACAGACGTCAGCACTTATTTTTGTGAAAGTAACCCTCCCCACTCCCCTGCTGGCCTGCACTCACACTAGGGTTTTTGGAATTGTGCTCCAGTACGCTTGAGTTGCAATGTATTAAGAAATACTCGTAATTGCCGATAGATGGCGTAGGTTTTCATGTAGGTTCTCTTTAATTTGTCAGTGAGATATTAATGAAGAAAAGCTTGTGTGATGAGGCTCGCATTTTCCCGTATGGGAGCGTCTCAAATGTGACGTCACACCCCCTGTCCAGTGCTCGGGCACGGATTGGACTCACACTACAAGCAAACCACACTTGAGTACACCAATCGAGCAAGGGCAAGCCAAACGAACTGCGCCCGGGCACAGAGAGAGACAGCGAGAGAGAGAGAGAGAGAGAGAGAGAGAGAGAGAGAGAGAGAGAGAGGGAGAGAGATAGAGACAAAGATAAAGAAAGAGACGTTAAGAGAGTGGGAGACAGAGACAGAGAAAAAGTCTAAGTAGTGGACAGGTAAGTGAGAAAGGGAGCAAAAGCAAGAGACGGAGAAGTCTTGACAAATGACACCAGGTTAGTTTGCAAACACTTGTGAAGATTTTAGGCGTGGCCGCAGAGTAAAGCCTACAGAATACTTGACAATGTTAAACATTCACCAAGTCTATACAGATCACCAAGACTCAACTCCTTTATACTGCTCACAGTAAAACAGTGAGAAAGAGAAAAACAGAGAGGGACAGAAAGACGTATATCTGAACGCAACTCGAGAAGAAATCCTCAAATCTATCAGACTCTTAAAAACGCCAAAAAACCTTTGGAATGATATGCAAATAAGAACTTTAAATGTTCATAAAATAAACGTACATACAACAGCTCCTCCTCCTTCAACTGCCTTAGAAACGTTAAAGCAACATTTCCTTCATTAGCAGTAATTGTGGGAGAGCTGTGTATTTCACATCTCTACCTCCTCTACTCTCCACTTCATCCCTCTCTTCTCCTTTGTGAATTGTTTATTATTGGGGACGCACAAGACGCTGGAAGCACCGGTAACCATGACAACACAAACAAGGGCTGGTTATTTGCTGGCCACTGCTGATGGGCTGCATTTCTTCAGAATGCACAGTGTCTGCTTGATTTATGTCCGGCTCGTACATGTCAGAAAACTTTGAATGCATCTGAAGCGTGACAATATTAAGCAAAAGCTTATTTTCCCCAGAGCAAACTCCGTTATTCCGGTTACGCTTCAGGAGCCAAAGAAAAAAAGAAGTTTTGTGCAACAGTTGTTCGACAGTCTTCTGGTTTCCTTAAGATCCTAGAATCTGCCATGTGTGGAACAAGACATCCAGTGCCCACTGGGCCAAAGGGCAGGAGGGCGATGACTACAGGAGGAGAGGAAGCATCTGTCGGGTCCACGGGCAAAACGCCAGGCCGCTTAAAATAACAATACAGATCTTTAGCTGCTCACTCGGCTCTAATGGTTGGAGCAATAAACTAGATGTTTAAGTGAAAAGTAAAGAAAAAGGTAGTAACGTGCAAAGGTAACACGACAAACGTGTAGCTCCGAGTCAGAGCCGTACTTTTCTGTCCGAGTAGAAACATGAAAGGGTTAAACGCGCTCGCGCTTCCGAGTAAGGATTGAAGAGTAAATTCATTTTTTTATAGTGTCATGACAAGATCCCTTAGATCACCTCATGCAACAGTGTTTAACAGAGTTAGTTTTTCATTACGACAATCTGTTGTTTACTTGATACATTGTACATTAAAATTAGTGCTGTCAAAGTTAACGCGTTAACTCGTGCGATTAATAAAATTTGTTTGTCGCGTCAAATTTTATTATCGCCAATAATTACTTCCGTCTTTTTTTACGCACAATAAATGGACATTTAGACGGATGGTTTCAATTTAAAACGTTGCCTAAACGTTGATAACTTCATATATAGGTGTACAACTTTTTGCAAAGCTGAAATCACGGCGCACTTCGCTAATAAGGAAGGGAACAACATGGAAACATTCAGCCGTCTCTCAAACGAACGACTGCGCATGCGCGCGAAGATCATGGAGAAGTGTAGAGAACGGCGCGACCGAGCGCGTTTAAAACACAGGTTTTCTGCACTGATGACCGTGCTGCACATTTTACTCATTCATTAGTATTTTACTTGGTTCATTTTCTTTTGTAAGCTGTAAATGTTCGCGCATGTGCTTAATACTCGCGCCTGTAAACGCGCGCGGCTCGTCTGCTTGAAGATGCTGGAGAACAGTTTATCTATACGATTCCCTGTTAGAAGCTCTATATGCTTCACAACAAGTGAACCACAAAGTTGTTGTGGCCAAATGACTAATAATGCGATTGTTTTTAAAGAGCTGCAGTTTAAGCTGAAAGTGGTCGCGGACGCTGAATACATACTTTGGAAAAGGCTGTGATGCTGCGCTGAACTTCACTTGCAGTAAAACGCGGATACTCATTGTTGTGAAAATGTGTGATCAGCGTTTTCAGCTAGACTAATTATCAGTTCCATACTTTTGCCACACAAATATACAAATACATATCTGTGTTCTCTTTTCCTCAATAAAATCTTTTTTTTTTAATTATGACTGGTTTAGACATTGTTTTCTTTAGTCGAAAACAGTATATTACAGTATTTAAACGGGTGTTTATTTTGTGTTGAGCTTACATTAATTTATATTTTACACTTCAATATTACAAATGTCTATACTTATTATTATTAATATGAATTATTAATAATATTTTTTGTGCATAACAATTTGATTGGGAAAGTGTGATTAACTAATTAATCGTTTGACAGACCTAATTAAAATATTTGCTTACAGAAGATGCAAGAAATGCACATGATATATCTTATTATAAATTATAACTTGTTATATATAGAGAGTCTTGCTATAGAGAAATTCTCGTTTTTCATATAAATAAAGTATAAAAATGTATTTATTCTTTTCCCAAATGTGGAAGTTATTTATTTTTTAATTTTTTGATTAACAAGGGAATTGTTTGACTGTGCTTCAATTTCAGATGTTCAATAAATAGTCATATCTGAGATCTGTTTCGCTAAATTATTTTAAAATCAGGTAATGCACCCTTTATTTAGAAATCTCTCACTTTTAATGTAAGTATATTTATTGTACAAAACCTGTCAGTGAACTACAAGGGCAAAAAAAAATATTAATACATAACTAAAATAATCGTTCATTAATTGTAATCATGTTAGAAGGTTCAATTAAATCACGATTTTGATTTGTGCCATAATCGTCCAGCCCTACTTGCAGCCAATCAGTCACAATTAATGACCATGTGTGCAGACACTGAAAAAAAAAATGGATAAAATGAAGCGCACGGGTAATGAAGCTGTGTCTGGTGTTATCTCGCGTACCTTTGAACCAGAGCTGTGTGTGTGCGGCAACAACAAACGTGCATCTGTACATTCCCACTGAATCCAATGTAATCCTTGCTACAAGAAGCTTCCGTTTAATAAAAAACAGCCACATGTTCACAGACTGTAGACATTTATCTGTTACAAACCCACAAATTCTAACCGTACTGAGAAGAAAGCGCAAATTTAATCAATCAAATAAGCTGGGGAATAGATGTTATTTTATTATTTTTAATTATGTATCATAATTGTTCAATTACTGAAATAATTAACTGTATAAAAACTTGACTCTGAACAAAGCAAGATAGACAGAGCTACTACTAAACACCTACCAAATAAATACCTAAATATGTACTTATCTAGCTTTTTTGAGATGCAGTGCAGAATTGGTGAGATGTACGCAACACGACGCAACACAAAATCTCTCACGGGTCAGAGGATTCTGGAACCACAAGAGCCATGAGTTTGCGACTTTTCATCGATCTAAATTCATTTTCAATGTAATCAAGTGACCTCGTGGTTAGACAACCATCAATTGCAAGTTGCAAAACGTATTTGTGCCTGTAATGTCACAAACAGACATGTCAGTTTGCTCCTAATAAACGCTTCAATTAAGTTAAACTGTCCAGTTATCTTTTTTTAGAAACACACATACACACACACTCGTGTGTGTTATCAGAACTGATGCTTCTCAGAACAAAATGTAAACTTATTATTTGACAGTTCTTTGACTTCATGATTTCCCAGAAGATGAAACTTGTGACGATAAATCTCACATCACCCCTCTTACTTGGCGAATGGCCCTCTTTCTCCCTATAAAGTGTTTCTGTCTTTTTCTCCACTGTTTTAAACAAGCTGCCAGTGGCTGATGGTGACGAGCATATTTTCAAGGATTCGTACGGTGATACGCCCACGTCTAACATTCCTGATCTCTTAGCAGTAGAAGACATCTGACGAATGGCCTGGAGTGAACTGTAATCTTTCTGTCCAGAGGCCGAGCATTACACATTTGCTAGAAACATCTCACTAAACTCTTCAGCATCTTCTGTCAACAGTGTGACATGTCATGAACCCATAAAATATAGTAAAACTGTGTCTGATGTACGTCTTTTCTCAGTAAAGCAAGAGACTTTAACAAACTTTAAAAATAATAGTTAAATAAAATATTAGCTTTAGAAATAATAAAATCCTACATGAAACCAACATTTTCAGTATATCAATTTTACAAAAAAACCAATCCATAATAAAATACAACTGCAACAGCAATCACAGGGATCATCATATGCCCCTGTTTAAACATCATAAAAACAAACATCACTAAACAGAAATATCTCAAGCGACTCTAACAGAATCTCCACCTATTGAGAGCACCACCTATTGTCCGATTTGGTTCAAACTTTCTTTATACTGCTTTGTTACTTGGACAAACAGAAGAGTTTTATGGTATTTGGTTGTTCAGACCAAAGGTTGTAGCATGTTGAGCGAACGTAGCAACAAACGCCACACAGGACTTGATGTACTGTTATGACAGTCAACTTTTTACTAAATGTAATTTTTGATAAAGAACTGGATTGCGCAAAAAAAAAAAAAAAAAAAAAAACAGATGAAAAATCCAAAATATACGCTTTGTTTGCCTTTAGCCTTTGATTCATTTGAAGGTGACAATTGTGTGGTGGCCAAACGTTTTGAACACCTAGTGTCCAATTGCTATCTACACTGGTATTTACTCTCAACTTGTTTCATTCACAATTGTTGTTCACTATCTTTAGCAAATCTTACACCTAAAATACAACTGATATAACACCTATTAAAAAAGCCAAGTCAGGAAGAAATCTGGCGTGCTTATTTTTTATACGGTACAACAAATGTGTTAAACTAAAACGGACAAAACTTACCACCACCAAGCAGTTTCATCACCAACCACAGCTCATCCTTCACGACGAAAGAGGTGTAGTACGTCACAATGTTGGGATGGTGACACTGGCTCATGGCCTGGATCTCTTTCTGGAGAGAGAAAAGGTCTTCAGATCACTGGTACTTGCTAGTTTCTGTGACGATGAGACTGAAGATCTGAATTTAGCGTTCTTGTTGATGATTGGCAAGACTTGTGGCTCTGTGAAACGATGGGTTGAACTACGCTGAAGTCACTACTATACACATAAATGTCTTCACAAAAATACTGCGCAGCGTCACTTGGCAAAATTCCAGATCTGGATTAATATTTAATGGAGTCTGGACAGCTGAACTGTTATTAAGTAAATATGGAGGCCGGAGCAGGTTTGTGTTGGTAAAGTGGTAAATTAGTTTTAATTACCAGCACATTCACAGACAGGTAGTTGAATTAATAAAGCGGTTTTAACATGCTTCAGTAAAAACATGCTTACTTTCCTCATCTACATTTTTGTCTTGCATCTCCTCTTAGATAAAGTCAAGTGGAAAACACTCTTTTCTTTTATTTACAAACTTAACTTGTGACTCATATCACTCTGATGTCGTTTTACTTAAATAATAGATAAAAATAATATATTTGCGTGTTTGGAACTACAGCTCCCAGAATGCAACTCCAGTCAGGGCATTCGCAACAGAGCGGTTCAAGCCACCGATTTTAGGGCCTTTAATTACAGACGTTGTGTGAACTTTGAAGATGATTGTAGCAAAATGTATTTTTTTCTGTGCAGCAGAACAAGCTACAAGATAGTGTCTGTTTCATGGATTTTTTACGCCTTGACCGTGTTCTTCATTTACGACTGTTCTCTTTCTGTGATGACGCTTTGGATTACGCTTATAGACTTTAGCGCTAGAGACTACAAACAATTATATTTAGTTTAATCTTACTTCTTCCAGTGTTACGTTGTCCCTGTTAAGTGTCGTGGTGTGACTACTGTTTCTTTATTTCTGTTAGTAAGTTAATAAAAGCTTCTATAAATGTCTGCCTCTGGACCCATTACTTTAAAATGGGTCATTTTTTATTAAAAAAACTTTTCAGAAAAAATTAAGCAGTCAGAGTGGGGGAACATACAGTATTTACGCGAATACATGCACCGTGCGAATATAAGCACCACCCTGATTTATCAAAAGCTTTTGCATCGCGCTAGCCTGTTAGCCTTTAGCACGGCAATCTACCGGTTGCAAAATGGTCTGTCTGTTCAAATATTACTGAATGTTTTTGCTTTAATCGTACTTCTTCCAGTGTTTTTTTTCTCTGTCAAGTGTCACAACGTTTCTAATGTTTCCTAATTTCTGTTATTGAGTGAAATAAAACTCATATGCACGTCTGCCTCCGGAACCATTTATTAAAGAAATTAAGTTTATATTTACGTGGATATTTGAAATCAGCGACTATAAACACCCTGTAAGTTTTTGAGCTGCTAAAATCGGAAAAAAACGTGTGCTCATGCTCGCATAAATACGGTATAATAGGATATATAATTATATGTTATATAAGTAACATATTCGTGTTATAATATAATGTAACAGATTTTAATATGTAAATTGTAATATATACTACAGTACGTATACACAATCCAAGTAAAACAATCAAATGAAAGATTTTTTTAAATATGTGAACATGAAGTGAACGAGAGGAAACTTCTCAACCCCCCCCATGAGCGAGAGCCATGTTTTCAAATGCTCCAAAAAAAAGCACACGGCCGCTGGTGACGGCCAGACAACACAAAGCCTACGATGTGCCACAACCGTGAAACACTGACACCCTAATAATGGGCCAATGGCCACGTCCCAAAGCTGGAATTACTTCAACAATCCACCCGACTCCGATGGGCTCCAAAAAGACTGTCCGGGTGGGCGACGTCCAGCAGGCGTGTGAAAACACGGTTGGGTGGAACAAATGGCAGCGGAAGCCGCGGGTCATCTCAGCTTGTCTGACCGATGTCTGTCCAGAGATGGAAAACAATAGTGTGTGCGGGGAGGGTGGCATCAAGGTCTGTCTCCCTCCAGAGAACAATGGGCACCGCCAAAAGCTTTTGCTGACCAATATACTGTACATAACTGACCATTAAAAGGCAGAAACTGTTTTTAATTGGAGTTTCACAATAATGTGGGGACAGCACAGTGGTGTAGTGGGGAGTGCCGTTACCTTACAGCAAGAAGAACCTACTGGACACTCTTATTCAAGTCCGGGATCTTTCTGTGTAGAGCATGTTCTCTTCGTGCTTGGGTTTCGTCCAGCTCTCCTGTTTCCTCTCAAGGTCCAAAAACATGCAGGAGAAATGGAGTGTTGAAAATTTCCCATAGGTGTGAATGCTTCTGTGCAGTCCGCTCTGTGATTGGTTGAGCACCAAATAGTGGGTGTCCCATCTTCATGCCTAGAAATGCTTGTGATTGGCTCACACACATTTCTATACATGTTTTTGGATTGTGTGAGGAAACCGGAGACTCTGAGGAAACCCATGCAAGCACAGGGAGAACATGCAAACACCACACTGAAAGACCTCGACCATTTGGTCGACTTGAATGGTGAGAATAAATAATATATTTATTAAAGAATTCCACAAGTTTCCAGAAAAACTCAGTATTTATTCTGCATTCACAGGCGATTTCCAGGCGGATAATCCATGTGGGAAAAACGCACTGGTCGTCTGATACAAAACTGGCCGAGGCTAAAGTCATGCGGTTCAGAAGTCCTTGTGGACGTCTTGTCCCGTCCCGGTAGAATAATGGCTCAACAACAGTGGGTCACTATAGCTTCAGCCTGACGTCATCGGCACTGGCAGGTCCTCAGCTCTTCCAGTCACAGCTCCTCCACACAGACCAACTGTCGAGTTCCTTTTCACCGCACAGAGACATCTGCAGCCATTCTGGCACATCCCTGAGTTTATAACCGGGCCTGTTCATGAGTGACACCGACCCAAACTCTTAGAAGAACCTCTGAGAGCCACACTTGAAGCATAGGCAGATTACAGCAGGAATCTGGCTTTCATTTAAAGCCCCGTGTGTTTGAGCGAGCCCTCGGAAGGGCGCACAGGCAAAGAAAGCACGGGAGGAAATCCGAACTGGAAACTTTCCTTGTGACCCCGACTTTCCAAGAATCTTTCTAACGTTCCCAAGGGTTTACCTCAGTTCAGCCGAAAGAAAGTCTCCATTTACTGGCTTCTCAGAGGCTTTAGTGTGAGCCTGGTTAGGGGTGATATCAGTCTCTCACTCTCTTCTAGTCTCTGGGATGTGGGAAAGAGTGAGATCTTGGTTCTCTCCTGGCGAGAGCTCGTGAATCTGAGCAGGTCACGAGGAACTGAGGAATGACCTTGTGAGCTCCTTGAGGAGCTGACAGATGAAGTTAATAAGCTGGAGAGGGAAGAGGATTTAAGTCTATTCATACGGACACGTGCAGGGGAACCATACATCGACAAGAACCAGGTATTCATTTGCAGCAAAAATAAAAAATAAAAATAAAAAATTTCAAGTCAGGAGCAATCACAAATACGGAAACACATCGTCATTATGCAGCGGTGCTCGCATGTGTTGTGTCCTTTTTTCTTTTTTTAAATAATGGTTCTGGAGGCAGACATTTATATACTGTAAGCGTTTATTAACTCACTAATAGAAATAAAAAAACATTACTCACGCTGCGACACTTAACAGGGACAAAATAACACACTGGAAAAAGTAAGACTAATCTAAATACAATCATTTTTATTACAACAAACAGAGACTACAAACTACATCCAGGTAGCTCAACGCTAAAGGCTTCAAACGAGTAAGGAGAAAAAAAGGAGTTCCCTTCTGCACAGGGAAACGCAATATTTTGCTACAATCATCTTCACACAGCATCTGTTAAAAACACTGATGATAATGGCATCGAGATGCTCTGCATATATCCTGACTGGAACGTAAAGGGTCTCTGGATCCGATATATTCCAATTATGGGAGCTAGTGTTGTCAGAAGCATCGATATTTTGATAAGTATCGATACTGAAAAATCTGAAACTATACAATACTGTAATCCAAAAGTATCGATACTATTGGCACTATTTTCTTGAGATTCCTCATTCAGACACGTTTTCATGACCCAGTCTTTTTTTTTTCTTAACGAAAAAAGCAAAAAAAGGCCCTAACATTGTAGCAGTATTTCCTCGTGGTATCAATAATGGTATTGAGTATCAACACATTCGGAAGTATCGTATCGAAGTTGCTATTTCCAGTATTGAGACAACACTAAAGGGAGCTGTAGTTCCGATTGCTAGAATAATTTTTTATCTATTATTCAAGTAAACAACATCAAAGTGATCAAAGCGAGCCACAAGTTAGGTTTGTAAATAAAGACAAAGAAGTAGTTTTTAAATAAATTTAACAATTTACCAAGAACTGTAAACGAGAAAAAAAAAAAACATTTTTTGCATTTGAAATATCAGGGGAGGGGGGGGGTGTTTATATTCGCGTTAAAACAGAATAGACACATACACAAATGCATGCAGGTTGTGCAATAGACAAGAAAAAAATTTGACAATTTATTTTGTAATGAATAATAATAATAATAATGATGCATTTTCATGAAAAAACATTTTCTTAATAATATTTACAATGTTTATGTTAAACTGAATTTTAGCTTGGTTATCTTGTGCTTTATTTTAATTGTGAAAAAAAAAATACATTTTAAGTAATTGAACATATGATGATGCAAATACCAGAAGCTCGTCCATGTTAGTTTGGCATTTTTCCAGGTTGATTCGTTTGACGGCCACTTTCTCTTTCCGAGGGACACAGTAGGCCACCTGGACCACCGCAGTGGCGCCGCTTCCTGTGATACAAGAACAAGCGTCAAACCGTGCCGGAAAATCGCGACAATTCACAATAGCGGCACATTTTTAGTAAAATAAGAATGATCAGGCAGTGATCATAAATACAAAAAGTATATAATATATGAATATATTCATTTGCTTTACTTTTGCTTAGGTACTTTTCATTTCATGGCGTGTCGACGAATATAGCCAATCAGATGGCGCCTTGTAAACAGGCGGTGAAGCGTACGTCTGCTTTCACTCCATCCACCGAGGAAAGTAAAGTTCATCTGAGGGCGCCACACACAACACTCATTTAAAACTAAAGGTCAGAAGATTCGAAACAGCAGAAGATGAGACGGTGGAAACCACGAGCATCAGTGAAGGACTCCGTGCACACCGATGTTCCACTCCCAGCTCAGTATAAAAGACATATTATAGTGGTAGAATGAGGGGAAGGGAATTTTTTTTAATCATCTTCATTCAACCACTCAAACTCCACATGGCCCAGAAATAACAAAGCGCTCATTGTGATGCGCTACAGATCTCACAACGCACACACAAATCTCTCCCGCACAACAGAAATGGTTTTGGATGCTGACAGAAACGTCATCCATCACGTCCCGTCCTCGGTTGCAGCCAATCAGCATGTCTCTGACGTTTATTAGTCAAAAGGCGGGAGGGAACTTGAGCCCGGCTCCACATGTCAAGAAAATGAAGGGCGACAAAGAGTTTCTTGTGAGACACGGGGATGAAGTGGAGTTCAGGAGCAGTTTAAATCAGCTGAGAGACAAACAAACACTTGTTAGGGATCATTCGGAGACCAGAAGGCAAAGCAGAGGTCACTGGAAACCAGAGCAAAGGTCACACAGAATAAACAGAATCGAAATGCACTTTTTATCGAATAATACACTTGATAAAAAGTGGATTTGTTAAAATTATGAAATAATACATCATTAAAAGTTAAAAGTTCTGCGTGGCTCCTGTCACGTTATCAGTATTACGGACACTTACAAACGCCGCTAAAATTGGAGAACAGTCGAAGGCAGTAAATCTCACTGTAATACTTCTGAGATGAAGAGCTTTTCGCTTTTATACAAAGCTGGCTTCTGATTCAAAATGATATCAAAAGCACAGTTTCAAAAGCACTGACTCGTGTTCTTCAGCGCAGGGTGGGTTTAAACCGTCAGATTTATTTGGTTTAACAGGATGAAGGCAGTGGAGCATCCGTCTCTGATCTGAGCCTTTCTGAGTAAGAATCCAGTCCCATTCAGTGAATGAGTCACATCTGTTGGGGCTCTCTCAGTGAGACCAAAACATCCAGTTTTCATCAAGTTTTCAAAAATCACTTATGTTACAAACTTATTCCGGTCCCTACACAAACACATTTATTGATTAATTTAGTTTTTATAGTTTCCTCTACATTACACCTACAGACATTCGATTGTGTTTGGCACAGACATCCCGAGGAACCGCGGCGTCACATCAAGAGCCAGAGATCCATTCCCTTCTGGTTCTACATGAAAAACAGCCTCACACTTCCCGAAGAAATGAGGAGATGAAGTTGGTCCAACGTGAACGTGACCTACAAACTGTGTGGAGCTGGAGACGAAGAATAATGAAAGACAAGGACTAAGTGTCAGACTTCAGCTGAACACGTCACAGCAACTGGAGCCGTTCAATGTCTCATGACAGCAGAAATTATGCGTAAAATTTGCCTAAACGCAATTAGATGTCATTTATAGAATTCATAAATATATATTGATTATTTTCTTTATTGCCATTTCAGCTTCACATAAATAGATACACATTTGTAATAATATCATTCATAAAGAGTTCAACGTCGTAGCAATTTACAAATAAACACAAAGATATTAACGAGTAAAAATTTATTATATAACAGCACACTGTGTAATTAAAAAGGGCGGAGTCAGACTGAACAATTTGTCACAATAATTCGCTAATTCAACAGTTTTATCACTTTGGCACGTAAAACATTTTTTTTACTATTAGCTTGCAGTTGTAATGTATTAACTGTGTGCTTTGTTTCTAAATAACACAGCGCTTTTGTATTTTCCCATTTTTTCACACTATAGAATCATAAGTCATGCAGAGTTGCTCGAAACCATGACTCTTGTTGTGACATGTCACGTCACATGGAAAGTTTCTCCACAAAGACGGAATTCTGACGACGAGGTCGCAGCCTTTTCAGGATTTTAGAAACTAAAGCTATTAGAGCTTACGACAACAAACCCTGAGCACTGCTGGTGGATGAAAAGAAACATGGCCTGACGACATCTTGAACCTTCTGTTCTTCGCACTTGTGGTGTATTGAAAGAGAAGAGGAGTTAAAGAGCAGGAAGAGAAGAGGACAGGTCGGACCTGTCTCTCCTTCTCTGCTGTTACGTGACAAGCCGTCGTTCAGCCCTAATGCCAGAAGCCAAAGACTGAAGCTCTCTCTGCTGAAGGATTTACCAACTCATAAACACAAGTCTTTCTGAAGATTATTGTGAAGACTTGACAGAACAGAAAAAAACAGTTGGACTTCACCACTGCTTCACCCCAAGGCATATGGGGTATCGACCACAGGCCGATATTTATTCCAAACTCTGAACTCATTTTACTACAATTTAGTAATAGCAACAAGCAATAAATAAATTTGTTGTTGAATCTGCCAGTCAGTATGACGCTTGTTAACTATTGATCGGCCATTAGCTTTTAATCCAGTGATCGGTCGTTATCTCTTCTTAGTTAGTGTTCAGGCGTTAGCCTTTCTTAGTTAGTGGTCAGTCGTTAGCTCTTCTAAGCTAGCGATCTGTTGTTAGCTCTTGTTATCTATTGATCAGTCGTTAGCTTGTTAGCCAGTGATTGGTCGTTAGCTCTTGTTAGCTAGTGATCAGCCGTTAGCTTTTCAGTCAGTGATCAGTCATTATCTCTTGTTAGCAAGTGATCGGCAAGAAGGGCCTTCAAAGATTTCGGACTTTAACGATTGGGAAACATTTACATTGCTTTATTGCAATACACAGAATTCCATTGTTCTGGCAATGACAATAAAGTTCTCTAAGTCTAGATGTGTTCAGAAAAGGTGCGTGCCACCATTGTGGGCTTGAATGATACATGACTACTGGATTCCTCAGGCCCATCACTCAGTTAAGGTCAATATCATTTTAATATTTCTGGTCACATTACTGTAGTGACACTGGCGTGGTGTACAAAAATATTTCGATTTTCAGCTGCAGAAAAGGCCGGTTCAGGTTAATGGTGCAATAAACACTTTATAGAAAACGATTCTGATATGAACTTGTGAGAAGGCAGATTCACAATGCATGTAAACGTAAAATTATACACTTTCGCTTAAAAAACTAGAAAACTGCATAATCTGACTAATAGAATGATGAAAAACAATAAGAAAGATTGTAGCTGATAAATTGGACGTTTATTGTAGGAATGTGGAACGTAACGTATAATTTCTGATGTGCTGTACGAGTTTTTCCGTCAGTACAGAAACGAGTTGAACTTTGTCAAATTCCTGTATTAAAGTATGCCAGGTATCAGATGACCAGCATTCCTGTCTGACGCTGAACTCCACGATCTAACCAGATTATATCACCCCAGGACGCCCAGAGAGAGAGAGAGAGAGAGAGAGAGAGAGAGAGAGAGACGAGAGCGAGAAGAGAATGAGACAGACAGATCAAGAATAAGAGAACATGAGAGGTAGCAAGAGAGAGAGAAAGTGAGAGAAAGAGAGAGAGAGAGAGAGAGAGAGAGAGGGAGAGAGGGAGAGAGACAGAGAGAGAGGCGCCCAAACACACCCAGAACAACGGATCTATCAAAAAGATTTACAGCACAGAACACTCTAGGAAACACAACAGGTGACAGAAGGATACATTACTCATATCCTTCGTATAACTGTATGGATAGACAGAGCGTGAGACAAATATGGAGAAATATAGATTTACATGATAGACAATGTACAGTCTTTGTAGAAGTAGATGAATAGGTAGATAACTATATACAGGTAAAAATGTATATATGGATGGACTAATACATGGATAGAGACAGAGACAGTCAGAGACAGAGAGACAGTCTATGGCAGTTGTGGTCCAGCAGTGGTGAGTTGGACCTGTCACACAGGCGTGGGAGGTTTGAATTCTGGTCTGATGGCTTTCACATCTGAGTGTCCTTGAGCCCTCGACACTGACCTCCAAATGCCCCTCCACACCACGGCTTATGAATGCGCACTGCTCCGAGTTTGTGTGTGTCACTTCAATGTGTGTTTAACACAAATTCACTGACTCAGACAGACAGACAGACAGACAGACAGACAGACAGACAATAAACAGACAGACTTAGAGACTGGTGATATTTTCACTGTTACAATACCGGCAGCCACACTATGAAAAGAAATAAATAAAAGCTTGAGAATATATACAAACATTAATTTACAAACACAGTTTTTACCCATTAAAATGTTTTATTAGAGTTATTTGTGATTTACTTTTTTCCACTTTATCTTTTAGTTTGCTGTTCTATGGTTTGATTCGAAAAACCACAGTAAAGCAGGAATTCTTTCAGGCGATTGTTGGGCACGTTTAAACGCGCATGCGTGTGTGTGCGTGTGATGGTACCTGAGCCCAGTATTGTAAAGGTCGGGATTTTGTGACACGCAACTATTGCCGTTTTAAACCAAACGGGTCAAGCGTCAAGAACTTTAATTTCACAGTAAACACATTATTGATTGTAAAAGTCTATTGTTGTCTTTTACAGCTTAGTATTGAATGAGAAATTCAAATCATAAAACAACTATTATTTTCACATCTGACACGGCTTTATGGATACAAATATCTAATCTGCATTTCTGTATGTTTTACCATTTTGTGATTTCATTTATGAACATCAAATATTTTGAATATAATTTATTATTGACTTTTTCAGTTTTTCTGCATGAAATGTTAAGGGAGAAAGGTCATCTCAAGTGTTTAATTTGCTGTACAGGAATTGAAAACGATTTTGAATGCTTTCAAAAAATAAATATTTTGTATTTTAATAACATTATTATTTAATAAAAAAAAGTATGTGGAATAAAGATATTCCACACACTGTCTTGTGTAGAAACAAAACGTTTTTGTACTTTCACTGAAAGCACTGAGGCACAGTTATATTATTAATTTATTATATACGTATCTGATAAAGTTTTCAAAAGCGTTTTTTTTTTTGCCTAAAAGTTAGTTTCAAGCGTATTTTACTGTACAGACAATTTGCTCAATGCGGAACACAAATCTTGGTAAGAAACGAGAGAAAATCCACCCAAAAAGTATAAGATTCTTGACAACTCACGAGCACGAGACAAAAATGAAAGATGTTTAGGAGGAAACGAGCAGTGACGCCGCAGTTACGGCACGTGCGCGGCTTATCAGCGGAACGAGGCGTTGTCGCGCGCACCACAATTTACAAACACGGCTGAAATGTCACTCGTGATGTCATTCGACTGCCGTGTGCCATTAAACTTCCTCGAGTTTTCACTCAGCACAGAATGAAGTCACAAACTTCATTTATCTCAGCGCTCACCGAATGAGCAAATCTGGAGAGCGCGTGAATGACAAGTGAAGCGGAGCTTGGAGAGTTTCCCCGGTTCCGTGTAACTCATTAGCTTGTAGCTTCGGCGCTCGGACTTGCGTTACAGTGCAAAACTAAACTTGAATCCATACATTTCTGGGCAGTCGTTACATCCACAAACCGGTCAAGCGTGTATGCCGGACAGCTCGCAGTAAACTTGACTCACCGATCACCTCCCGCAGCTCGTAGTCATCCTTGTTGATGGACCAGGTTTGGGAACTCACGTCCTCCGACATGTCTATATATTATCTGCCGTTATAGAAACTCCGCCGGCCGGATCCGAGCACAACAGACGGTCGCTTACGGGAAACACAGAGTAAAAGCTACTTTAGCCGCACAGCAACAACATTCCAGTTTCTCTCCGCGGAGATCGTCAAAAGCGTTTCTATGGAATCAGATTCCATACGTTTGTACCGTTCCCAAAGTTTGCCACCACGAGCGTCTGAAGCCCCGCCCTCAAAATTCCTCCACACGACGGACGCGAACGGCGGTCATCTTGTGTGTGGAATTATATTTATTTACCGTATGTAACCCAAAGAGCTTTACATGTGTCGTTTGTTCGCAAATATTTCAAATGATAACTAAATGGAACATAAAAGGTGAAAAAGTTTTTTTATTCTATACAATTATGAATCAATTAAGCAGTATTACCGCCACCGTGTGGAGAAAAAAAATCAAGCGTTTGAAGCCGTTTTTATTTTGTTAAAATATTATAATTTTGTTATCATATAAAACGCTAAAATATTTTCTAATCTAAAAGAATATTCTACGTGAAACCAAACAATTTCAAAAAGACTAATCCTTTCTTAAAAATACACATTTTATGTATATGATAATGCTATTATGAAGCTATAACCAAAATCAAATTATGATTTTATAATATGTCCAAGTGTCATTTGTTGGACAAAGATGAAGGTAAACTATAAAGAAATAACAGTTGCATGTAAAGTCAAAAAACATTTAAAACTGTAAAAACATTTAATTATAAATTCTAATTAAATATTTAATAACCAGTTATCCGTTTCAATCAAACTGTGACAGTTCCGTGTAAAGGGAACTTTAAAGAGAACCATGAACGCAAACAATATACATGTTCATGCTTGAAATATGTGACACGAAGAAAAAAAACGTGTAAACAATAAAATCATGAAAGATCCATTAATGCTCATATCAAGCATAAAGAAATGAAATGATTAAGCACTGTACTCAATAAAGAAAACACACACACACACACACACAGAAATCTGAAACGAGCTTGAAACGCTAATCAAATGCTTTTGCCGCTGCTCGCCCTGCTGTAGCTCAGGGAAGAGAAAGCGCTTTGGCCAGGCGAGTCCAGAACCAGACCTGCGTACAGGGTCGGGTGTAGTCGCAGATGGTGAGGAAGCGGAGGATGCTTGGGAAAGGTCTCTTCATAGACTTGTAGACCACAGGGATCAGACGCTTGGAACGAGCCCCTGCAGAAGCACGGACATCACTAAACAGGAAGTGGCTTCACGTTCTTAACACAGAGTTTGACAAGAATTTAAATTTTAAAACTGACTATGTGTGACATCAGGCAAGATGAATGTCTATTATGAATGCTTGAATGGAGAGAAAGGTGGATAGATGTAAAGATGAATCGACAAATGCAATGAGATATACAGCTGTTGATAGCTATTGACAGTGTTTTCTTGCTCTCAGTAAATAAACAGTGCAATGGCGCACACGATGATGCAGCAGAACATGGCGTAGACAGATGTATAGTACCTGGACACAGACTCAGAGCAAACTTAGTCTGAAAGTCACAGGCGTCGCTGTCCAGATAGTCATCAGAAATCACCACCACCATCCGCTTGCATCTAAACGAGGTACAGAGCGAGAGACGGACAGTTAGGTAGACACATTTATAGAGATAGAATGGAATGGATGGCAGACAGAAGGGTTGATAGACAAACAGGTCTATATACAAATAGATGGATGAACAGAAAAGGAGAGACAGAGACCAACAGACAGACAACTAAATAGAGACCAATGGACAAAGACAGAGAGACAGAGGATCAACAGACAGACAGACAGACAGACAGACAGAGGCAGAGACCAACTGATAGACGGATAGATAGACAGACCTGGAGACAGAGAAAGACCAAGAGACAGAGAAAGACCAAGACCAACAGACAGACAGAGATCAACAGACAACAATACATTTCTCAGTTACAGGAACATACCGCAAGTACAAATAAAGATTGAAGATAAAGAAAAAATATTTTAGACACAAAGTTGAAATAAAAGGAGGAAAATAAAGTCTAACAATGGGGAAATATTGTATGTAACTTATTGTATTGTAACACACATTTAAAGAAATGCCTATGTTCATTGCAAAGATGGTGCTGCTCTGAAAAGTCATCAAACAGCATCATCATATATGGACATATATAAAAATGCTCACGGATAACACAGTGGCTAGTGTTACCATCATTGACCATTCTAAATCATTTGTGGTGTGACCGGCCTTTTCTCGATGAGCTCGCTGGCAATCGTCCACACGCAGGTTCCGGGGAGAACGTCTCGATCGAACACACACAGCTTTAGGCTGTACTCAGTCTGCTCCAGCTGTTTGATCATCTCATGAACAAACTGAATGTCACTCTTGCAGTAGCAGATGAAAGCATCAAACGTCTCGGGAATCAGACCTGAAGAAGAGAAGAACAGACGATAATTATAAGCGTTTTTAAATAGTGTGTTGGTTCTACAAAGAGAAAACGCAGTCACCCGTGGGATCATCATACAGCGTGATGCCCTCACGCTCCTGGGTTCGAGGTCCACAGCTGTCCACCACTGGAACCTGGAGAGGTTTCCTCTGAAGTTTCTCAAGGTACTTTCTGCAGTCTTCGTCTGTGCATTCATTTTTAAGGCGATTCAATGACGCGATGAAATAATTGTGACATCACGACTAATATTTTAATCAGTGCCATACCCATTGCGTCCTTCAGATCTGTTAGTGCGTCAATCCTCTCGGATTCTTTTAACATGGACAATAATTTTCCCACCGTGGCTTCGGGACGGGTTTCCCATTCCGTTAAGACTTTTTCAAATGGATAGTCTCTTTTCTCAAAATTTTTAATTTCCAGATAGCTAAAGTCCATCATTTCAGCCAGAGTTCTCCAGTCTGCAGCAACAGTGTTTGTCGGGTTCAAAAACAGTCCGAGTTTCTTCCGGAAGCTGCAATTTAACGCCGTAACCGGAATCGTTTCGTAGTCTATACTCGACTCCGACGCCATATTTATACACGAATAGCGCTGTAATTATAATTATTAAGTATCCCTAAGGGCCGAAGTCAAAAGTTTTTCTTTACCGTTTCACACGTGACAATAAAAACAAGCTTAAAACGAAAGCGTAATACGTTTAGCAATAGGTCAACGAAACCACACGAGGCAATTTAACGGGAAACCAGAAAAGATTGAGGAAATATTGCAAAGAAACGTCATACGGAAATCGTGACGTCTCACACCGACAACCAATGAAATCGCTAGCATGACGAAGGCGGGGCCACAGTTTGTGTGGTTAAATCAAGTTTAACGCTGATTCCAAATCAGTGGTGATGACGACAACTGCTCAAGGTAAACATGCTTTGTGTTTTAATCCAAATTGTTTTATTAAATATGTACTCAATATTCCAGTCTAGTCACTTTTTTCACTTTGGTAAGTTTTTTTTCCACTTTAAACAATTTCAAAACAACAGCACTTTTTATTATTTAAATCCTATTACTGAAAAGTTATTACACTTGTTTTTTTTTTATTTTTCATACATTTTTACATACAAACAAAATATTCTTAACCCAGTCCTTTTATAGGCAAACCTAGGGTTAAAATGACCTAGCAGAACATTGAACAAACTGCAATAAAAACAAATTCAACAATATATACAGTAAAGCATATACTATAACCATATAAGCACCTTAAAACAGTATAAACCTGCTTTAAACCATACAATCTAAAACTTAAAGAAACAACAAAAAAAGGCCACCACTTCCTCATTCCACCCTGTAACCTGAGTGATACCCTGCTGCTGTTATTAATGCTAAAACAGCATTTCTTTCATTTTATCTTTAGGTTTTTTTGCTTTTTGAGAAGTAGAAATCAATGCCTCTGTCTCGGTGTTGTCTGGGTGTGTGTGAAGGGCCTTTCCTCGTTTTCGCTGGAGGCGGACCACCCTGACAAACAAGAGAAGAAGAATAGACGTAATTGTTTTGTGTTGTCTCTGGCAGACTGGCACGGACAAGCTGGGACATACTTACAACTTTCTTATTGATGTGACGACTCCATTCCGGAGCGATGATGATAGGACTGGGATACGTCTCATTGAGCAAAACCTGAGCGTGTGTGAGCGCGGAGTTGCTGAGGGTCCAGGGAGTGTGAACGTCCCCGGTTTTAATACCTCTGAGTTCTGGGACCCATTGCCTGACATAATCGCCCTGTGCAGAAACATCATTTAGTCAAGCTAAAGTTAGTGAAGTCTAATAATTCAGATCAATTTCTCTCTCTCTCTCTCTCTCTCTCTCTCTCTCTCTCTCTCTCTCTCTCTCTCTCTCTCGTGCACACACACGCACGCACACACACGTTCCCATTAAACAAGTGTCTTGTTTACTTTTGTGCTAAAAGAGATATTGTGTCTTATTTTCAGAGATCTTATATTCATATTTATGAAACCAAAGCCTTTTTATAAATTGAAAAAAAAAAAGAAAATTTATGTTGCGAACTCGGCTGTCAAACCAGGGTATTGAACTGAAGTGATCTGACAAAAATGTGGTTCCACCAATAAATTATGTCATCTTGAAAGATGCTCCTTTCAGTCAATATTAGCAAGTTGACTTGGGTTTGACGCCACTTTTGTGACCTAAGTTTTAAACCCAAAATTAGGAGAAAAGAAATGAAACTACAAACGTGCCAAGACGCTGTACTTACGTTATTGTCATAATCTAGTCCTTGTTTGATCATATTGAACTTCCTGTTTTCTCGAGGGTCATTTCCTACTCCGGCACAGTAGAGCCAGTTCCCATAGTTGCTGCAGACATCATGGTCCACCTGGTGGCACAGAGACGGTGAAGAACTCAATATGGCGGCATGGCCCATGACCGACAGTGTATTGCAGTGTAATCATCACCAGCAGGTACTCGAACCACTCGGCCCCCATCCTCCAGTCCAAGCCCAGATCTTTAGTGAGGAAGCTGGCCACGTTCTGCCGCCCTCTGTTGGACATGAACCCCGTCAGCGCCAGCTCCCTCATGTTGGCATCCACAAAGGGCACACCAGTTCTTCCCTCTGTACAACAGAACCCTCAAAATGAAGCCAGCATCTTTATCGCCCCATGATTCATATTCACATCAGCAATGGATCAGAATCTTGTTTTCCTTCCATTCGTCTGTCAGATGGTCTGAGTTTTAATGTGACATGATCATTATTTATCTTTTTTGCTACATAAAGCAGACGTTTTGTAATTTATTGTTTCAATTTCATAACTGAAAAAGCAACATAAAATTTATTAATTTGCACAGTTTAACAAAAATATATTTATCAAACAATTTATAGTTAAACTTACTATAATCTATTTAGCTAACATTTCCACAAAACAGTCCTTAATTGTTTTTGCAGATGTGTGACTTGAATAAACATGCTGGTAAATTGATATATTAAATTAAAAAATACATTTAATTTACATTAAAATGGTCTTTCCAAACCTTTCCACGCGTTAAAATCCTTCTCATTGGTTTTCCAAGGTACGTGTTTATCCTGGAGACCTGAAGATCACAAAGCAAGAACTTGAGTTTTTTTTCTTGGAATGGAATTATATAAAGCTCAACCAGTGTAAAGAAAACATACAATGAATTATTATTATTATTATTATAAAATCCCTCAGAAGGAAGAAGAAACTCAGACTTGCCGTTGAGGTGAAATATTCGGTTTTTGTATTTCAATCCCACAAATTTGAAGTAATCTCGCCACAGAAGCTCGAATATCACCCTGGAAGAGCCACATTAGATGACAGTTACTACATATACAGAGTTATATATCTCTCTGTTTATCAGTATGTCTGTCTGCCCATCTTTCCGTTTATTGGTTTATCTGTCTGTCTGTTTACCATTTATATCAGTCTTTCTCTCTGACTGTTTGCCTCCATCAATGCATCTATTTACATCTACGTCTATATACTGTACATGTCTATATCTATACGTCTACCTGTATATGTTCATGTCTGTCTATCATACTGTACATATGTCTGTATCTATGTTTACCTGTTAATGTAATTAACTTTATGACTACCTGTAGAAGTATGTTTGACTGTTTATCATATTGTGCATACATGTATGTCTACATCTATAATATAAATAATAATAATAATTCATTTGTTTTGTTTTTTTTGGCGCCTTTCTAGTCACCCAATCTGCGCCAGCGTCCACTTCACCCGGGCATACACACCACACACGCTCACACACACCCTGTCGAAATGTGGGGGAAACCGGAGCACCCGGAGGTAATCCACGCAAGCACGGGGAGAACATGCAAGCTACACACAGAAAGACTTCCAACTCACACCTTGAGTCACAATTGGAATGTTCTTGCTGTGAGGCGACAGCGCTAACCACTGTGCCACCTATGCCTACCTGTACAGTAAATGTCTGTCCATCTGTCTGGCTACCTGTCTGTCTGTTGTGCTTCACCTGTGTGGGTGAGATGCTGTGATTCACCAGTAAGTGCTCTGATTGGCGGTTCGTTCTGCCTCGTACTTCTTGATCTGGTGGTAGATGTAGCGGGGGGAAATGCAGCCGAGGGCAAGCCTATAGAAGAGCCACAAACACCCACGTTAAATCCGCACACCAGCAAAACGCCATTCTGATGGAAAGTAAGAGCTCACCATGGAGAAAACTTGGTGGAATAGTCCACACCAAGCATCCCATTACGCGTCTCTTTATATGTTGTTATTGCATTCTGTAAAAAACATTTGTTTCAGATTGATCGTCTGTGAATAAGACACAAGAAAGCTGGTGGTCTTACCGTGTCCCAAAAGTAATGCTTGAGTCTGGCGAGAGCTTCACTTTCCCCACCACGACACGGAAAGACAGAGCGGGGGTCTTCCAACTTTTCTGAGAGCACACACGGAGACAACATCTTATTCTCTCATCCAATCAACTCCACAGGCAAAACGTCAATCTCGGACAGGAAACCACACGACAGGTCTGTCACATTTATTGGGTTTATTATCCAAGTCATTTAATATGAAACCTGATAGGATAGATTGCTAATACAATTTCTAGACACAGACACTCAAAACACGCATATACAGTTTCACACACAGTCACAAACACACACACACACACACACACACACACACACAGTTACATACTTAAAAAATACATGGCAAAAGCTACATGGCAACAAACACCATACACACACACTTTTATCAGACACACAGACGCAAACTCACTCACACGCACACACACACACACACACACACAACATTAATGCACACAGTCGTGTGTATATATATAGGGAGTACAGAATTATTAGGCAAATTGAACAACAACTATGTTCTCAATGTACCCAAACAATTAATTATTATCAATGCTGAAAATTCTTGGGAGTAGTTTTAATTTTTTTTTAGTTTTAGCTATTTTATGAGGATATCTTTGTGTGCAGGTGAATATTACTGTGCATACTTATTAGGCAACTTAAAAACCAAATATATACCCATTTAAATTATTTATTTTCACCAGTGAAACCAATATAACATCTCAACTAGTGATGCACTGAAATTAAAATTCTTGGCCAAAACCAAAAATCGAAAGAATTGCATTTATTGCTATGATGGTGTACCAACTTTACTAAAACCAAGACATTGCAATTGCATAAATTAATAATGAAGTTTCAAAGAATAAATGAAACAAAATGTGTCACAAATGTGCAAATATTTATCAAGCACATTGCAACACTCAAGAGTTTAAAATATAATTCGAACTAAAAATTTTAACTTGACTTACTGGCCTGCTGAAATGTTGTAAAATTAAATGTCCCTCCATAAAAAAATGACATTTAAGTTTAAAGTACATTCAGCACAAGTGCAAAGGATACAACATTTTCTCTGCGGAGGACTTAATAATAGTAAAAATATGTCGCTGTTGAGCTTGTCATCTGCCTGACATTTGAGAAAGATTTGAGACTGTATTTAAATAAGGCCAGTGGATAAAAAATATACATCTAGCAGAAATATGACTACAATCTGTCACATATAAAGTAGCCTAAAACAAAATAGCATGCATATTAGTATTATTAGAGGTACTTTCTTGCAGGATTTCACTGAACATATCAGACAACGAGGGTGCAAACTCCTCATCTGGTGCAGAGAGACGAGATGTTTTCTGCTCTGCTCCGTCTCTGTGCGTCCATCGTTGCCATTTCTCGCGCGTGGTGCTTTAACTCCTCCTCTAAATACTGCTCTTTATAACGCGGATCAAGTACAGTCGCGATGAAGTGCAGAGTATTCAAATATATTTCTGCGCTGACAGACTCTAAGCCTGGACTTTTCATAGTTTTTACCGTGCTCCATATCTACCACTTTGGGCGCTTTAGAGCTGCGATAAAAGGAATAACGTCCGCTACAGATGCATCAGATGAGCTGATCTCTTTAATTTGCTGCTCAAACGGAGTAAGAAGAGAGAGAATGTTCTCTATTAAGAGCCACTGGTGTGAAGTGAATGTCGCGGGGAGCTCGTGATCTGCGATGCGCTATATGCCGCCAATGCTCGCGTGCAGCTCTCACGGTCTCTGCTTATGTCATCAACTTCCAGGCCTGATTGTTTCGGTGAAAAAGGTGTTTCTCTTTTTGTCAATTTTCGGCCGAAGATTTTCGGTGGCCAAGTATTCAGTGCATCCCTAATCTCAACATTCACAAATATACATTTCTGACATTCAAAACAAAACAAAAACAAATCGGTGACCAATATAACCACGTCCCAGACACTCTTCAGAGAGGTGAACTGTTTTCCCTCCTTGTAAATCTCATTTTATGATGGACTACAGGTTCTCTATGGCAGTGATTCTCAACCATTCGCGAGCGCCACCTAGAGGGCCGCGAGAATATTTTTTTCACCGCGATCGCGGGCCGCGAAGTCCGCGGAACAACAATGAGCTCCCCACCACTAGATGGCGCTGAGGTGTCAACACGCTCCAATAATGCCGTCAGTAGCGGCAGACTTTTGACTGAAGGTGGAGGACGTTCTTAAAACGAACAAATGAAGATAAAAGTTACGACTTCAATTCGTTTATATTAATGGCAAAAATATCAAATGTTAGCTTAAACAGCTTGACATCTTCGTTTTTCGCTTGCAATTTTTACATTTTTTTCAGAAAATTAAGGAAAAATCTGAAACGAAAGAAAATAAAGCTTTCTACTAAAAAGTGAAGATAGCAAGTGAAGAAAATGTAAAAAGGAAACGAAAATAAAGCCAAAAAATCTTAACATTTGTCTTGTAATAGACAATAAATGTTGTTACTTTTTCATACTAGCTTAGAATTAAGTGTGAACGATTACTCTGTCTTAATTTTGTGTAAATATCGTCAAAATCAGTCCTATTTTCTTGAAATAAGCATTCTTTTTAAATAGAAATTATGTTTGACACAGAAATGTCTGAAACAAGAACTGTAAAGTGAAATTTTAATAACATGATGTTTCTCAATTTAAGAAGCTACTTTTATATTAAAGCCAATTAGAACAAGAACTGAAATGCAGGAACAAATCTACTCTGTAACAAGATTATTTGTCTTGTTTTAGGCTGTTACCAAGTACATTTTTAACCCGATTGGCAGATCATTTTATTTGATTTAAGTTTTGTTTCCTCATTTAGTTTTGTTTTTTTTTCATGTAGATTTTTTGCATTTTGGTTTTGTCTGCCACTGTAGACACATTTTAATTGTGTAACCTGATTTTTTATTTATTTATTTACTACTGAATTTAAATTTTATTTATATACATTTCATGTGTTTTTTTTTTTTTAAGTATACATATATATTTTAGATTAGTAATAAGTAAGCAGGACCAAGTATAAGTAATAAGAGCAACTCCCTTATTCAGTGTTGTATGTGCAGGATTACAGCTTTCTTGATGACCTTGGTGTATCATGTTATTTATTTATCTACATTTTTGTGTATTTCATGTAGTTATTAAATTCAACAAATCATTATTTGGATTGGCTGAAATAATGTGTGTTTTAATGGGCCGCGGGACACTTTGATTTGGACAATTTGGGCCCAGAGGTCAAAAAGGTTGAGAACCCCTGCTCTATGGGGTTCAGATCAGGTGAACAAGGAAGCCATGTCATTAGTTTTCCTTTTTTTAGATCCTTTCTTGCCAGCCACGCTGTGTGGTGTACTTGGACGCGTGTGGTCGAGTATTATCCTGCATGAAATTCATGTTTTTCTTGATGCAGACTTCTTCCTGTACCACTGCTTGAAAAAGGTGTCTTCCAGAAACTGGCAGTAGGACTGGGAGTTGAGCTTGACTCCATCCTCAACCCGAAAGGGCCCCACAAGCCCATCTTTGATGATACCAGCCCAAATCAGTACTTCACCTCCACCTTGCTGGCGTCTGAGTCGGACTGGAGCTCTCTGCCCTTTATAGATCCAGCCACGAGCCCATCAAGACTCACTCTCATTTCATCAGTCAATAAAACCTTGGAAAAATCTGTCTTCAGATATTTCTGGGCCCAGTCTTGAAGTCTTCAATTTTAAGAGTGCTGCATCCCTCTGCAAGATATCTCACTATTTTTGACTTACCGAAGCCTGTCAAGTCCTTCTTCTGACCCATTTTGCCAAAGGAAAGGAAGTTGCCTAATAATTATGCACACCCAATATAGGGTGTTAAAGTCATTAGACCACACCTCTTCTCAGTACAGAGATGCACATTACCTAAAATGCTTAATTGGTAGTAGGCTTTCAAGCCTATACAGCTTGGAGTAAGACAGCATGCATAATGAGGATCAGGTGGTCAAAATAATAATTTGTCTAATAATTCTGCACTCCCTGTACATGAAAACATACATGAATAATTCTGCTAAAAATGTCAACAAAATATACACAGTCAAAAAGAGTTTTGTGTGTAGGAACCTGTCTGCTGAAGGGTCTCAAATGTGGGGATGGGACCCTCGTCCAGGTCAGCTGGGAGAGATTTCACCTCATCGGGAGTGGTCAGAACCGGCCGGACTCGACTCTCACCTTCCACCGCTTTCCTGAACTGAGTGTAGACGTCAGGCAACCTGAAACAAGACAACGTGAAGACTTTGGAGAGGAAGAGCGAGACAGACAATTTTCATCTATAAACACACGACACAAAGACACATATGCCCAGGATTGGTGGCCAACTAATCACAGAGCAGGACACACACACACACACACATATCTATTCACAGTGTTCCAGAATCAAATTCTTCTACATGTTTCTGGATTGTAGGAGAAACTGGAGACCCACACAAGGAGAGCAGTATATTCCACACACAAAGACCCCCATCACACCCTGAACTTGAGTATGGATCGGGTCGTCCTTACTGTGCTGTCATTTGTTAACCACCTGTTCCTTTGATTATTACTATAAGGTTGATTGCTGTATGCTTTTGCTGTAGGCGTGTCAGCGCTCACCCTTTAATGTGACTGAAAGGCAAATCATCTCGGTGGTAGAGAGTGGAACCCCAGAAGGTCTGGACTTTGACTTTGCTTCGGGAGCAAATGTCCTTCAGCTTCTTTTCCACAGTCGTTTCCTCTGACGCCACCTGTAGGCAAGAGAGGGAAGTGTCAGACATTCTAATTTCTCCAGTTTTTTCTCCATTCTGCAATCATTGAATTCAACACAAAGTCAACAAAACTGCAAAAATACTGTCAGGAAATATGGTGATTACATTTCAAATAACTGAAAAACATCCACATAAAAAGATAAATTCCTGGATCAAACTCACCTCCTCATGAAACACCAGAGCTGAGACTGAACCCAGTTGCCTTATCAAATCCTCCACAACATCCTCCGGCTTCCCGCATCTCACCAGCAGCGTGCTGCACCAGGACACAGCCACAGCAGCCAATCACAGGTCAAATACCGGATACAAAAGCCCATGTGAACCTACCTGCCACAGCGTTTCAGCGCCGCTCTCAAGTCAGCGACGCTGTCAAGGAGGAAACGTAATCGAAATGGACCAGTCTTGGGAAAGTTAAAGTAGTATGTTCCCTGGTAATGACGTGGATCAAAGCAGTAAAGAGGAACAATGTGCTCCGCGTTCTTCAGAGCCCAGTCAAACACCTACAATACAAAACAATACTTTATTACAGGTTAAAATTATTATATCATAGCTACAGTATCATAGCTATATAGTTCACATTTTCTACACACACACACACACACACACACACACACACACACACACACACACACACACACACTTACTTCCATAAAAGAGTAATTATCATTTAGTAATAACTTTGTTCGCATTGAAATAAGTATTGTTTTTTTTTCTGATTTCTACATCTACATCTTTTTTCTCCGATTGGCTTTAGTAAAACTAGCCACGCCCCGTCGTGTTGGACGTGGCTTCCAATCGTCCCGCTTCAATTTACAAGAACTAAAATAATAATTTAATAAAAACGTGCTGTATTTAAACTATATGTGTAATTTATTTCTAAGAGCAGCTACTCTCAGACTTACTCTTAAACACCGTGGCAATAATTGCGCTTTCGCCGGTAGCGTGCTCGCTTCTCCAGAGCTCAAAACTACACGCCATCGGAACAAAGCGTGGAGCCAATGATAAATACCTCGTTGTCGTGTAGACGCAGGTCGTTTCTCAGCAGACATATCACGGTGCGAGAAGCGGACATCGTGATTGTGTCAGAAATTGTAGAAACTGTTGCTGGAGCTCAGGATGGCACGCGCCGCTGGACCTAAACATAGACGTTAAGTAACACGGGAGAACGTGACGTGACTTGTTACCAAACAGGCGCACGTGCTCAGCTAGATCAGCCAGTTATGCAAAAATAATAAAGACTACTAAAATCAGCTGTGGTAATAAATTATAAAAAGACAAACATCTAAAAACATTTAATATACTTCATTAGTAATGTATGCACTTTCAGTCAAATTAGTTTTTCACGAGGACACTTTTATTCATTTATAATACTTCAATAAACTGCATGTGTGTTTTTTTAGACGAAACAAGCCAGTTATATTGTATAGAAAATTCATTTTATTAACATACTCATTTTCAATGGAACTTTAACAAATTCAAGACTACACAATTTAAATGCATCATAATGAATGATGCACAGTAAACTGTAAAAAAAAAGAGCCGCTCATTTTAGACCATATGTTTTTTTTATTCCAATGTACAAAACATCTAAGCATTTCCAGGCTTTTTCATGAAGGCAACACAGAAATCTTCATTCTTAGCCCCTCAAAAACCAGCGGTGGTCAAAACCCAGACCCCCACCATCTTCGTTGTATACTGTGACTAAATAATTGGAAATTATGACAGCTCGGTACAGTATTTATTTACAATACAATCGATTTGACGGAAAGATCTTCAGCGTCTTTGATTGACAGGTCCGTTCAGGAGAAGCGGAGCAGGAAAGGCACTGCATGGCTGCAGCATCACGAGGACGTTCTTGCTGCGCGGCTTTACATTGTGAGATCATAAACAGCTCTTCTTTATCAAGTGTTTTACATTTAAACCTTATAAAAAATAATACAGCATCTGTGTCTTACCGATTTACGGGAAAATCTGCACAGCATCCAAAATCACGTTCGGTCCGAGTCGGTGAAGACAGAAACTCATCACAGAGAATATACGCAGTATAAAAAAAGTGACTCGGTTTAAAGATGCTGATCAAAAACTAAACGGTTCTGAATCGCGGAGCGTCATGAATCAAGCATGACACACGCTCTTTGGTTTGAATCCACCAGCCAAACATTCTTGGGAATCTCTTCTGCAATATTGCTCTAGTGATTTGACAAGGGCAAATCTGATACATAAAATAAATTCCAAAAAAAAAAGTATAAAAATATTCCTTTAATTTCTACAGAACTTTCCTATGTGCTTCAGCTCCAAGCAGGAGTGCAATGGGGATGCATTTACAGTGGTGAGCTCAGGGCAAAGAGTGCTAGAACATTCTATAAGCGTACACGGTCATTCTAATCGATAAAGACGTGGTTTCTCTCTCTCGCACAACTTTTTGTGGTGATTCAGTCTTCTTTTGGTTAGATTCTAACCACCAAAGACCCCGACCTTAACATTTAGGTCTTGTCCAGTACATAAATCACTATAATTTGGTTGGTTTTGAAATTACATTGACAATAAGGGTTGAACTAGGAGGATGTACATGTACAAAACCATCAACTCTCATCACATTTTTTAAAAGACTGTCGCCGTCTCCTTCGGGTTAGAACTCCCATATGATTGGGCGGAGCTCAGGTCTGTTGTGATTGGTCCCTGCAGTAAGCTCACACATGTCTGATCGGTTTGTTTCAGGCTTCATCAGCTCTTGCTGCCCATTATTTGGTGTAAACTGCTCTGTAAAAGAGCATAAATTGTACAATCTCAATCCTCTATGATTTGAGGAAAGACATCAGAGTGCCATTGGGACAGGGCCAATATGGCCCAGACTAACAATCTAACAGGAAGTGCTATCTGTGTTCGGAAAACCTCAGACTTGTGGAGTTTGTTCTCATGTGGCTGGTCGGTGGGTTTCTACAGACCCTGGAAGGCAGAATGGTGATTGTCTGCAGGCAGGACGTGAGCACAGCTCCAGATCTGAGACTTCTGTTGAGGGTCTCAGAAGCCCCCTTGGACAAAAGAGTGACTGAGAAGACCCTCGGCAGTGGGTCGCCATTTTTCTTCTACAAAGATTTCACGCAGGAAGTCCCTGCATGTGTCAGAGACACTGTCAGGAAGGTTTGGCTTCGTTGGTTGGGTGGCGATCTTAAAAATGGCTGCCATCGCTTCGTATTCAGCCCATGGTGGCTTCTGGGTCAGCATCTCCACCACAGTGCAGGCCACACTCCTGTAGAGACGATCAGAGTTACTTTTTTTGGGAACTTCAGTTCCAATTTAACTCTATTGCGGTTCTTTCCCGTAGTTTAGTCTGTTAACAACTAATGGTACTGTACATCTACTGTATGCCTTATGTTTTAGTACACACTTACTGTAATTTAGTTTATTGTAGACATGCCTACGGTAATCTAGTCTACGGTAGACAAGCCTTCTGTGATCTAGACTAAATCAGACGATGCTTACTGTAATCTATCCTACTATAGACACATCTACTGTAACAGTTCAATATAGACAAAGTTACTGTAATTTGGCCTACTGTAGACACGCCTTCTGTAATGTATCCTACTGTAGACACACCTACCGTAATCTAGCTGTAGACATGCTTACTGTAATCTATCCTACTGTATACACACCTACTTTAATATAGACTAAAGTGAAGACAACTGCTGTAGCCTAGTCTATTGTAGACATGCTTCCTGTAACCTACACTAAAGTAGACTTTCTGTAATCTAGCCTACTATAGACACATATACTGTAATATAGTTAACCTGTAACAGGTTAACCTTGTGCGCTTTGAGACAGTTAAAACTGTGAAAAGCGCCTTACAAATACTCATTATTATTATTATTAACATGGTTAATGTAATCTGGCCTACTGTAGGCACGCCTTCTGTAATATATCCTACTGTGGACACACCTATCGTAATCTAGACTGATGTACATAGACATGCTTACTACCTACTTTAATCGACATGCTTACTGTAATTTATCCTACTGTAGAGACGCATACTGTAACCTAGTCTATTGTAGACACTGTTACTGTAACCTTCCCTATTACAAAAACGTCTACCAGCTGTAGACATGCCTAATATTTTTCACAATGATGTAGTTTGCATTACATCAGTGCATTCTCCACATTCCAGTTTAGCCATGAAATACAAAATACGTTATAATCTCTCTCTTTCACTGTGCTAAAGAAAAGCTGGACTCTCACCACACATCAGCTTTGCGTCCGTAGCCTTCTCCGTTGATTACTTCTGGACTCATCCAGTAGGGGGTGCCAGTGACCGATTTGATTCCTGTTCCAGACATGCAGATAGTTTGAATGCGCTTGCTAGCACCAAAATCTCCCAGCTTCACATTTCCAGATGAGTCCCTCAGAATGTTTGCGCCTGTGAGGAGACACATTTGGATCCAGTTACACTCCTCTGACAACTTAAAAAAAAACAAAAAAGCCACAGACAACGCTTTGGAAGTTTGAGACACTTTCTTCCCACGCTTTCAGTTGGAATGATTGTTCCCATTGGAGGTGGCACGGCCATGTGGCCTTTGAGATCTGTGGCTGTTTAAGTGGTGACTAATTCCCACCAACCGCAGGTTCTCCACACCCTGGATGTCTTGTTATACTATGAACAGAACGTCGGCATAAAATTCCAGAGAGTGAGAGAGCAAGAGAGAGAGAGAGAGAGAGAGAGAGAGACAACTGATAAGACTGAGAAGAAAGACAGACTGAGACAATGAGAGAACAAAAGACTGACAGACAGACAGAAAAAAAGAGAAATAGAACTGACTGAGAGAGAGAAAAAAAGACTGCAAGAGAGAGCTTGAGAGACAACCAAATAAAAAAAGAGAGAGAAAGAGAGAGAGAGAGAGAGAGAGAGAGAGAGAGATAGGGGAGAAAACAGTGACACAAAGAAAGAATGACAGAGAGTGCAGAATTTAAACAGCAATAAGGAGGAAAACCTTGATGTTCAGCTTTCAACAGCCCTAAAGTGCAAGGGTTGTCAGGTATTTACCCTTGATGTCGCGGTGCACAATCATGTTGCTGTGTAAATAATAAACTCCCTGCAGGATTTGTCGGGTGTATCTGCGGGTGACTTTTTCAGTCAGAGCGCCGTAGGCCTTCAGCTGGTCTTTAATGGAGCCCTGGACACAAAACAATACAACAAAGAGAGTCGGTCACAAACACACACGCTTGTCCTTCACACTTTTAAAGAGTGCGAGGGGAGAATGAATAGTGTATTAAAACAAGGAGCTTTGATGAGGTTTTCATACTTCAATGTTTTCTTCTGGAGGCTTTGAAACACAACTTTCATGATTTAAACAAACTTTGGAAGAGAAATAGAAACAAAAACAGAAAAAGAGAAAGCGCGGGAGTATGGTAAGATAAAAGAATGAGAATAACAGAAAGACAAAGAAATGTGTAAGAGAGAGAGAGTTAGACACAAGAAAGAAAGAAAAAAGAAAAAAAGAAAGAAAGAAAAGAAGGGTGTGAGAGAGAAAGAGAGAGAGCAATAGAAAAAAGGAGAGAGAGCGAGAGAGAGTGAGAGAAAGAGGGAGGAAGGGAGAAAAAGTAAGGGGAGAGAGAGATGTGTATAAAGGAAGGAAACAAAATCAGGTTTCAGCTCTGTTTACAGCAAAGTGGACGACCATCTGACCTCCAATTTCCTGTCCTTGAAAACATTTTACTATTTATTATCGTTTACATGGCGGGAATCCAGCAATCACTAGAAACTTCACACAAACATATTTATAATAGAGTTTCAGTTTCTTCAAAATTGATTCAAGAATAAAACTACAAAACAGCTTCAGGTAGCTCTTTGTTTTATTGTTTAAGCTCTTTGTTTTAGAAACATGCAAGTAAAGTCAAATAAATAAGAAACTGACTGGTACATGTTTCCAGAATATAAATTATAAATAGCTGTTTTTTGAGTCGGAGCATGAGGCCCGACGTTCCTCGCGTGTGTTGATTTTCATCTGGGGAGCTCAGGCTCGCTGTTTTCCTGTTTACAGTTTTCGTGAGGAAACAACGTTTCCTCAAGAATGATGTCGAAACACCTGTGACGCAAAACAGCAGAAACCCCATGACTTTCTAGGAATGAGTTCACTTGGCCCCGCCCTCAATTCTTTCAACAAGCTTTTCCATCCATTTGCACATTTTTCACACAAGACTTTGGGTCAAATACAGTATCTTAAGCCATGCTGTGCTTCAGCATGTAATTTCTACTCTACTGTGGTGCAATAATCTAATGTATGTTTACTGTATTCTAGTCATCTTTGCATTACTGTAGTAACGTCTAGTCTGCACTAGTCGCCAGTCTGTAATTCAATCCAATCCAGCCTTAATGTGGTCCGGTGTAAAAATGACAAAATTCAAAGTACACTATAGTCGTGTCTATTTTACTGACTTGTAATCTGATCTATTCTATTATTGTCAAATCCAGAGTTTTAAGATCTGCTTCTGGTCATTTCTAGTCTACTGTAAACCATCTTACTGTCCTGTAATCGATTGCAGACATGTTTATTATAATCTAGCCACTATAGACAGGCCTGCTGTACACTATTGGCACGCTCACTGTAATGATGTTTTTTGCAGACTCTTCGCTCTTGTAATGCACCTTGTGTAATCTGGACTACTGCAAACTTTCTTTTCACAAATCTGTACTGTGCAGTAATCCCTCGCTACTTTGCGGTTCGACTATCGCGGATTCACTATATCGCGGATTTTTTTCTTTATTACGTATATTCGCGGATTAATTTTTTCCCGATGTAATGCGTCCGGCCACAGGTGTCTCGCCAGAAATAAAAAGGCAGAGGATGGGAAGCTCACCAAAACCTCTAATGGGCAGTGTTATTTCCCATCCGGGCAACCCAGTGGAGAGCGTTACAAAACATAGAGATGACCAAACGGCGTCGGAGCTGCATTCTCATCCTTTCGGTTTCGGACCAGTCAACGTCATCACGTCACTCACGCGTCATATCCCCCCCATTCAAAAAATAATATCTCCGCGGGTACGACGCGTGTGGCAGAGAGATGTTTTTTAACATTACTTTAATAAAGAATACTACGAAAAAAGTGTTTTAAAAGTCTGAATAAGTGTTAAATAAATACGTAAATGTTGTGCGTCCACTTTGCGGATTTTCTTCTATCGCGGTCGTGCTTGGAACGTATCTATCAAAATAAACGAGGAATTACTGTATTGTAATTTAGTCTAGCGTAAACATGTCTGTTTCTCTAAAAACTGCTTAATAAAAGCACACAGAACATTCTCAGCCAGTATACTCACCCCTGGCATGAACTCTACAAAAATGGAGAGCTTTTTCTGCACTGGATCACACAAGCAGCCGTAATACTGCACTATGCGCTCATGTCGGAGGTTTTTCAAGAGTTGAATCTCACACTCCAGTGCATTCACTTCCTGTCGAGAGAAAAAAGATAAGAGTGAGGAAAATAAACGTGTGGATGTTGTGTGGTTTGGGCCAATCTTAGCTCACTTTGCTGGTCTCCTGACAGTCCGGGTCAAAGGGAACTTGCTTGGCTGCCAGCTCGCGTCCAGTGTCGACGTCATAGCAGAGGTACACCTCGCCGAAGGCTCCTCGACCCAGCAGCTTCCCCTGACGCCAGTTTACTGGAGCCCTGGGCGCTGAGGTGAACAAGAACAAAACATGCTGAAGTTCACTAGCCAGCCGCGGACTGGAACTGAAACCAGATCAAATCACACACAGAGAGACGTGGTGTCGACAGTCCAACCACAAGCGAAATATTAGACCAATTTACACAGATTCTTTAGTAAATGTGTTCCTCACAAAAAATAAACTGTGATTTAAATGAGCAGAGAGGCAGACAGTTAGCTATTGGCAGTTAGAGCAAGACCTTCAAGACGACTTATTACTCTTCTGAATATTATTTCCTTTAATAAAGTCCAAACGACTCCCTCCTTATGCATGTTTTTCTGTATCTCTGAATCCATTCCAGTGGGAAGAAAAACATGTCAGTTTCAACATTTGGGAACTTGCTGAGGATTTACTCGAGGGATGAATCTGGTTGGAGTTCATTTACATTCCGGTCTTGCCATCATCCTGATCAATGCGGAAACATATCAGTGCCAGGGCTGTGTTTTAAGATTTGCTTTCCTGTAATGGAACCCGAAAGAACGTGTGCTTGGACTGACAGATAGGGTACACATCTGTTTTTTCTCATTTGCTCTAGGAGTTTTGCTTTCCTAGCCACTGCATTTACTTAACATGCTCATTGGTTAAAGTGATCGCAAAGTGAAATTCATTTTTTCGTACAGCTGCGTTGAGACCTGCGACTGTGTAAAGTGTCTAAAGTTTACACAGTAAACGTGTCTAAAAGTGTCTAAATAACGTAATGTGAGCTTACACTTGGGACTGCTGCGCTGGCTGTTCTTCTCAGTCCAGCTGATGGTGTGCAGATCTCCGCCATACAGTAGGGTGCTGTCTCCGTTGTAGCTGCGCGTGCGGCTGGACGGAACCAGATGAAACAGGTTTTCCTGGGGCATGAAGCTACGAGGGAATGTTCTGCGACCTGCAAGAACAGAAACAGTTCACACTGACAATCCAACACGTTTTCTGATAAAAAATCAGAACATTTTTCAGAAAAAAGCTCGTGTCTGTATGATATACAATAACAACGACTTGTACAAATTAATAAACATAGTGCAGTTCATGGTACAATGATTTTATTAGAGCCGAAAACTATTGTTTTGTTGATTTTTTTACAGTTTATTATATATATGACTGGTTATTCCAAACCAATCAAATCCGTCCCAAACAAGAGTGATATTTTCTGGGAAAGAAACTGTTGTTCTGATGAAACCGAGCCTGGTGCCACATTCATTAAACAGCCTGTGCTTTTTTTTTCATTTTTTTTTCAGTTATTTAGTATTTCTTTAATATAAGCACAGACACACAGTCATATACGTATAGATCATATATATTTAACACTTCTATATACTGTATTTCCATATACTGTATGGCAGAAATGTTTTCCGCATGAGTTGCACACACCTGAGTGTTATCGTTTAAAATGTTACTATCCCCATCGACAAATATACGTTGCACCTAAGCCATTTCATTTTTTGGTCTGAGGTCTATTTGCCGTGGTAATTCTTGAGTAATGGAGTAACTCATGCAATAAGGCTCATGAACTTGGCAAGTTACGCCATATGTCAAAAACCACACAAACCATAACATTCCTTGTTCTTCTCAGGTTCTCTCTCTCACGCTCTTCTTTTCCCATTCCTCTCTTTCCCGTCAGCTTTTCCACACGACAGGAAACTCACACAGTGTGTGTTTTGTAACTGTCAGTGTACCCCCTTCAGAATAGATACGTGCACTTAAAGAATCATCTCAATTCTGTGGAGCTGGTAGTCTGTACCTTTTTAAAACTGTTACAACTTTGTGTCAAAAACACTTAACATCATTTTGTTCAAAAGCAAAGCATTAAGGAGAACTGCTCTGATTGTGAATGTCTGCGTCTGTGATTGTTTGGTCTCAAATTCACTGAATTTCCTACTTTCAAGCCCAGAGTAGCTGGGATTGGCTCCCTGTGATAAAGAAATGGAAAAGCGGATCATAAAATGGATGGACAGGTGTCTTTGAAACATCTATATAGTATGACCCGCACTAATATAATCACAAGCTCACATATTCTTGTTGTCAACGGCAACTCACCATCACCATAGTCTTTACTACGACTGGTCACATGGAACTGACGTGGAAATGTCCCGTGTTTTCCATGACGGCCTGCAGAGGGAGCAAGTACATATGGTGAGTTCCACAGAGAGACTGTGTGATTATTTATATCCAGTCACAGCACATTGTAAATACTGTACTACAGTTTGAATGTGGACTTGATGAATGCCAAGCTTGAATAAACATGGCGTGAGGTTGAAGATCCTTAAATCATCCAGGAAAAAAAAAAGTTGCATTTTGTGACTTTGATTCAAAGATTTATTATTTGGAACATAAAAGCAAAAAGTAAAAAGTTGTGGGTATAAAAAGATGAAAATGAGAAAGGGAGGACGGAGCGAGCATCGAGTGTGAACTGGAACTGGGATAAAAAATTGCTTCGCTGCGTCTCTCGACGCGGGCGCTGCGTTTGATGCCTCGTACAATTGAAAGCAGCTGTTGAGCCTGTCGACGGCCTCCAAATGCTATGTTTAGAGCAACATCTCCCAGGAAACCCTGCGATTCGCCTCTGTTGAGAAGCAGAGCGGAAAAACCGACGCACAAGACCACCCCAAAATAATACACTCAGAGTTTGGGAATGTCACTGGTCGCCGGTTCCACAGTGGTCGTTCTGTACTCACACTTACTGGGATTGATGTCTGTTTTGGGGGATTTCTAGGGAATGGGGAATAATCTTTGTTAGTGTGTTTGTCTGCGAGAGTTTTCCAATATCGTTATCAGCATGGCCTGTTCTGTTTGATCCCAAAAAACATCACGGAAAAACAGGAATGAAAAAACAGGAAAATGCTGGAAGGGAAATCTTCCTGTAAGTAAATCCCACAGTAAAAAGTTTATCATAACTTTAAAAGCGGCAGCGGCTGTCTCGTTCAGCGGCTGTCTGGTGGAACAATTTACCTATTCCTCTTAGAAAGTCTGCAACCTTCTCAACATTTAAAAAAGCACTAAAAACTGAGCTCTTCCACCAGCACCTTAACACTGATTAACAAAAAAAAAATTTGTCTTGTGTTTCTTGTCTTGTGTTCACTGTTTTTGTTGACTGTCATGCTGTTCTGTCTAGTAAGTTTCCTTATATAGCCTGTATTGACATCTACTGTAGCCTATTATAGACAAATTGCTTCACTTGCTCCTCTTTTTGTAAGTCGCTTTGGATAAAAGCGTCTGCCAAATGACTGTAAAGTAAAGTAAAGTAAAGTAAAGTAAAAGCGATTCTAAAGCCAGTTCTTTGCCATTAAAAAAAAACTATAAAGGGTGGGGGCATAATATTTACTCAAGAATTATTATAATAAAAAAATTATAAATCATTGTTTTATTGCCAAGAATTTACCAAACAGGAGTAATACAAAAAGGGTGCTAAAATATTAATGCTTGATTTAATGTTAATAAATACACGAAAAAAAAACCCATTTCATTTGGTTTCTGCTTATTATTTTCATAAAATTAATTTGATGCATTTTAAATAAGAAATAATACAGAAATGTAGAGAATGTAAACAAACAAGGTATTATTACAGCATTGAACAGATGCAATCCCACTACAAAAGCCCCTCATAGAAAACCTCTGGTGCAGTAAAACTCCCCGAAGCTCTGACACAGATCCATACGCTCATGTCAAACTCACCTTTGTATTCATAGCTGAGGTTCAGGTAATTGTTGTCCCGGTTGTTCTGGGAGAATGGCGGGCTGTGAAAGTAAAAGGAGAGATGATGGGCTATTTCTGTTCTAATTCCCTTGTGAGTTCTGCATGGCCTACATTTCCTCAGCGAACAGCAGCGCCGCCCGCCACCTGTCGTCGTGCGAGAACGCCGACCGTTCCTCGACCCGAAACCTGACCCACGCCACTATTGAAGTGCACTACCACAATACCAACGTCTCAACGGTACAGCAGCTTCGTTAAGAGTCAATCAGAAATCTGTCTTAAACGGACTCTCTTTCCTTGCAGCACGTTCTCAGATTGATGTCTTGTACCATGCAGATTTATTATATTTTTCACAAACGACTCGAAGTAACACATCACTTGCTCAGCGTGTGTTAATTTAAAGTGACTGTGGCTGGGTTTGATAAGTAAAACCAGACGCAGATACACAAGACTATGGTCGCGCACGAAACAAGAAACTAATTTGTGCAAAAAAAGTTTGTTTTTGCCTGGCCGTGTTGTTTCTGTCGGGTTGTGATGTCAGCACTGGGGGGTTGGGGTGGGAGGTCGGAAGGCAGAAGATAAATGGCATGTAACACACATATACGGCAGAAAAAATGACCATGCACTCACTTCCTGTCATTGTTCAGTGGCTAAAAGTCAGATAAGGCTCGTGCAGGTAGCTTGCTTTGCTTTTCTCTTTCCTTTTCTCTCTCTCTCCATTTCCTGTCTTTCCTAGCAGTGATTTTTTTATTGCGTTCTGATTGCACAATCTATCATATGCATTAAAAAGTGAATCATTGACAAATTGTCTTTTTTTCATTTGTTCTCATGTAGAAAAGTTCAAGAGCTAGTTAGTGAAAACCGGAATTCCGGCGTCCTGATAAACTAGTTGTCGCCATGGTGACATCACCAGGCTTCCTGGCTGACCGCTCAGGTGACCTAATCCCCTCCCCTGTCTAGGCTGAGGTTCTATTCTTACATTATTACTTATTTTAGCAATGGTAGTTTTGGACATTCAAGGTGCACGGGCTACCTGTCCAGCGCTTGGTCCAGGGATTGACAGCTGCTTGAAAGAGACCCATTGGCACTTCCAAATGGATCCAGAATCTACAGACAGAAAGTAAAGTGTTTTACACTTGAAATCTTCCAGGAGTGATTCAGAACATCAAGCTTAGCAAAAAAAAAAAGAAAAGATAAACTGAATTGGACTGTTTGTTGAGCCAGATTTGATTCAGACATGGAGTCAGAAGTGAATTAAGAAAAATGCATTATTCACTTCTTTGTTTATTTGATAAAGCAAGGTCCAGGATTCTAACCTTAAATGTATTTTGTTCTTTCATATACAGTATTTTATATTGTAGTCATTGAATGAGTGAATCTCAGTCTTCAACATCTGATGAACCAACCGATGACAGTACTTATGATGTCATTATGCTTCTACTCATAACAATCTGCGACCTCACTGTTTTGCAGGCTGGATTTCATTCCTAGCAGTTTTGTTCTACAACTAACATGACTAAGGTGCTTTCACATTTTCACAACTTCCTCATTTAGCGCAAATGAATCAAATTGAATTGAAAAGTTTGCTTCCCTATTTGGCGAACTCGAGTGTGCACCAAAAGCGGACCAAATAAAGAGAACCAAGACCTGCTTGAGGAGGTGGTCTCGGTACACTCTCAAACCAACTCGAGAACGGTTCCATCGTGGTTAAAAAATGATCCGTTAATTGCGAAATCTATTGTGCATTTTTTGTCAAATTAATCTGCCGTCATGAATAATCTTTTCGTCATGAACCTATGTGGTGTGACCAGGCCTTGACTGTAACAGCAGATCTTACATTGGAATCGAGCATCTCTGGGATGAATTCCCCTTCGCTGTGGATGCTGGTGTAGGACCCCTGCCGCGCAATCTGCTGCTGCTCTTCTGGAACGCTGCCGGGAGGAGGAGAGGTTCGGCCAGTGTTCAGAGAGCCTGCAGTAGACACCAGCCATGTTAGCGTGACACGTCCTGCAGTCTGATGCAAAGAACTGTCTAGAACCATAACACTTCTCACGACTAATGAAAGACCGTAGAAAGAAACTGAAGCAAATAATAACTGGGACGCAGAAGAGTGACAGGTGGATGTGAGCTGGGGCTAAATTAGACAGTGCAGGATTTAAAGGGCAATAAATGAAAGTGAGCTGACAAAAGAAGAGATGGGGATTAGAAGAAAGTCTGTTGGGCATGTGACTATGATAGTGAGTGAAACAAGACACAGATGGTTGTGCGCAACTGTCAGCAGCACAATCACACAAAACAATTAGCTTGAATATTAAAAAAAATCAATTAACTAAAAAATGACATGTGTTTTATTAAACACACATACATCTTTTTGTATATATATAGAATATAACATATATAGACTACACTGGCTTTCTCTGTCTATCTGCGTTTGTATGAATGTCATACATGTATATATCATGCATTCATGCATAGCGTGCAATATTTTTTTTTAATCCTGTGTATAGTCTTTTTTTTATCAGTTTTTACCTTTGTATGTGTAATTGGGTATATTTATGTATATTATCAGTCTGTATTATCTTTCTAATTATCTGTCTGTCTGTCTGTCTGTCTGTCTGTCTGTCTATCAATCATCAATCCATAAGCACAAAAGACGATCACTACTTATTTATACTTAAAAATATCCTCCAGATTTCATTAATTACAAACAATGAGCGTTCTAAGTCAGCAGAAATGCACCTTAGACATATGGCAGAAAGAACCAGACAGCAAGAACCTGCAGGGTGTTATCGCTCCTTTTCTCAGGTGAGAACACACACACCAAATATGAGGGAAAGAAACTGTGTGATGGTGAGAATGAGCGCTGAGATAAACAGTGCTCACTGGGTACACTCTATTTAAGGAAGTGAAGTGTCTGTTTCACTTCTCGTTTATGTTATTTTGGGGCATTTCTGAGTGTGTGTTGTAAATGTGCTATACATCAGAGTTGAAGGCCCGATAAGTAAAACATGTGTGTTCCTGACTTTAGTGTCTTAAAAGTGACAGAGAGAATGAATGACTTGTGTGTGTGTGTGTGTGTGTGTGTGTGTGTGTGTGTGTTGTCACACCTCACTGATGACAGAATAGAAATCTGTCAGGGAAGCTTCTACAAACACAGCGGTGTTCATCTATAAACTTGTTTTTCTAGTCTCTGACATGTTCTGCGACCAGAAACTGTCATGGCAATGACAAAGAGTTTGAGGGTGTGAACAAGACTTTGAGGTTTGGATACCCTTGCTTGTCCTCACACCGCTACACAATCCACCACATGCGGCCGTATCAAAATGTGCCAACTTAAAACCAGAAAAACTCCTTGTTTAACCCTCCTGTTATGTTCGGGTCAAATTGACCCGTTTTCAAAGTTTAAAAAATAATTTTAAAAATAATTAACAGTATTTTTTTCACTTTGAACATTTTTTTTTTTTAATTTTTTAATTTTTTTCAAACTTCTCATGCTTGGCTTATTTAGTGTAATCAGCATATACTAAAAAAATGGTTCCGTTCACATATTTGTAACGTCCACTATATGTATTTGTTACATTATGTTTGGTCATAATAAACAGCTGTCTCACACTCTCTCTACACACACACACACACACACACACACACACACACACACACACACACACACACACACACCCACACACACACACACACACACACACATGCATATGCTTGCATTCTATGGGCCTCATCTTTGAAGTGTGAGAATGCAGGTGTTTTCAGGGGAACTTTATCAGTTGCTGGGGCCAAACTCCACCCACATTGATTGGTCACTCAGCAAGGGAAGGGCTAAACATAAATATTCTCTGATAAAAGAGTCCTACCACCATTACACTTTGCAGCTACCGTACACATGATAGACTGTTAGAGAAAGAAGCAAAGTAAGTGGCAGGAGTAAAAAGATAACAGACCTGGTGGCACTGAAACGAATACTTGATCAGGACAGTGAAGTAGAGGAGAATGTCTCTGAAGATGAAGACTATGTTGAGGTTGAATCAGAATCTGATGTTTCTGATTATCAATATGAACAAAATGAAGAAAATGCTATGGATTTACAGCAAATTCAGTGGTCTTCATCTCCAAATATAAATCAACCAAAAGTGTCTGAAGAAAACATAGTGAAGAAAGTGCCAGAACCCACTAGGATGGCACTGACTCGTGTGACAGACATCTGGTCAGCTTCTGAACTGCTCATGCCCATATGCCCTATACAGAAAATGATTCTTGATATGACTAATTTAGAAGTAAGATGTGTTTTGGGGGAAAAGTGGCAGGAAAAAGATCAAATGCATTTCCATGCATATTTAGGAGTCCTTAACCTGGCTGGGGTTTATAGGCCAAAGGAGCACTTTGCACAAAAATTTGGAAATCAGTTCAAGAGAGGATCAGAAACCAATGATAATTCTTGACTGCAATGCATTTGTATGCTGTGGACAAAGATATTGATAAAAAAAGAGAAAAGAGTTCATAATGTTAAAATATTTTGTTATTTTGATTGTTTATGGTTAAAATAAATTCTTAAATAAAATTACTACTAATTTTCAGGACTTGTTTATCATGATTTTAGTCAGCCTGGTCAATTTGACCCCTGGACATAAAAGGCGTCTCTTTTTAATTTAACAACCACTCTCCATTAAAAACAAAACAAAACAAAAAAACAAAAAAACGCATATATACATCAGAAATATATATATATAACTATAGTAATTCACATGTTGAACTTTTACTATCCATAAAAAAAAACCTTATTGAAAAAAAACAAGTGAATTATGTTTATTAAAAAATGATGTGTGAACCATACATAATATCAATAAATTAAAAATTCATTGAAATGGTTGGAAATGGAGTTATTGATGAGATATAAACATTGTTTTTTGGAACTTATTGGTTTCTGAAACTTAAATGCATGATAATTGGCCCCCGGGTCAAATTGAGCCACAAACATTATTGATGTACCTCTGAAACGAACATAACAGGAGGGTTAAGCTCTACACACACCCGAGTGAAATGATCATTAATGGAAAATATGCAGCAGACGGACCAAACTGATATCACTCAAACTGTTCTGACTTTGCTCATCGGCCATGTAAAACATCTCAGGAGCTTTTCCCAGGCTCTGTGTAACAGGGCTGACGTCACGGTTTGATGGCTTTCCCATGTCCTGATAGAACATGCAAACAGAGTGGATGAAAAACCCAGTGTGTGCTGTGGTTCTGTCCGTGGAGCGTGTGATGTGTGCTAGAGGTGTGAGTCGCGGCGTGACGCACCAGTGGAGTGTTTGCGCACCCGCTCGGAGCCTTTGAGAACCGAAGCCTTGAGATCTCCCAGAGACCTGGATGACCTCATCTCACTCTGCTTGTCTTGGCCGCTCACCTGAAGGAACTGTGGGAAGAGGGACACACATGACATTTACACAGGAATTTGGCAAAGTTTTGAAAAAAAACGCAAGCTCACAACTACTGTAGATTGGTCCACGACAGATTTGGATTGTGGTTTGAACTTACATGGTTGTGTGAAGGTGTTTTCAGAATCACTCTCAGCAGGTTGTTCATCCCAGAGCTGGAGCTCAATCCCTGAACGGCTCGGTCCAAATCTTCCTGACACTTCAGAGCCAGCAACATCTACAAACCCTGAATATTACTACAACCTGACTAATAGATAATCAACAGCTACATTATCAACTATAAAAAGTGCAATATAGAGCACTCATGTCATGCTCTATATATACAGTATAAATATAAATATGTATATAATAATATATTGATGTGAATATATGAATACGTGCAGTATAGTACACATATATATATATATATATATATATATATATATATATATATATACACACACACACACACATACATACTATATATTTATATACAGACACTGAATATATGTACTATAACCATAAAACATGTAGCCACGCAGGTTAAGTGAATCAATGTAGGAGTTAGTAAGAGAAGATTATTCTTGTGTTAATCCAGACGCTTTTTAAACACGGTTAGGTGCCGAATCTTTTGTATGTAAATCAAAGCTTCACCTCTTTATCTGTGTAATACAGATCCATTTGCTGACCGTAGGCCTCCATCACCTTCTGAAGCAAGTCCTTGAACATCAGTGGTTTTTGGAATGGTATGATTCTATAAAAACATGAAATACTCACAATGATCAGCTATTCATCTGGTACGAGACAAAATGGCATGTGTGTGGATTACAGAACGACATATGTGATCCACATGTAAGTGCACATTCAGATGGCACCATTCCATCCATGTGATATCACACTGGTGGTCTTCCCTGTGGTAACAGCTTTAAGCGGACCATTATTCAACCTCAGTGATCTGTGCAAGCGTGTCCATCTACAGGTATTACCATCAGATCAATCTTTCTGTGTTTATCTCTGCAGTGTGACCTCAGACGGATTTAGTGTGTCAGACTGAGAAACACAAGCCAAGTCTTTAACTCTAGCAGCAAAGCAAACAGGATGTGTACGACTGAAGCGGAGCACACACCTAACCAGATTTCAAACATGCCGGTAGTATTTAAAATAAACATTTATATTTTATGAATGAAATAAAATGGAAATGTATTTTTAAGTGGATTTAAAAAAGAACATTTGTGAATCTTTCATCTGTACCCATCACAGCTCTTTCTGCATCAAAGTCGACTGGTTTCAATCGGTAAAGAAGTAGGAAGGGAATGGAAGGACTGTAAGTGTTTTTGTACAGTGAGATGGATGTGTGCGGACCAGACTGAGCGATGGCTCTGTTTACACTGGCTGATGAGGGAGATAGGGATGGAGGAAAACCTAAGCGGAAGACGGGAGAGAAATGAAGGATGTAGTGTGCGGGATGATTTTCCTTCCTGAGCGTCTGCAGATAAGAGCGAGTCTGGCCACATCTCTCCGAGCTGGCCGCAGAACTCGTCCTTCCGGAATGTTTGGCGGGCATCTTGCCACAGCGATTAATTCTAGTTAATAATCAAGCTGCTCTGAGCTTCAAACGTGTGCCTTTTTATCATTGGCCATTCCTTGTTTCTTTACTAATAATCATAAGACACGATGAGGGATAAAACAAGGTTCGGCTTTTACACAAACACACTCTCTCTCTCTCTCACACACACACACGGCTGTCTGTCACTTTCCACAATGAGTGCCGCTGCACTTGTATCCTGTGACATAAACCACTCTGGTATTTTCACATGGATGGAGAATGAAGGTCTCTGAGGGCTTTTAGGAACAAAGTGTGACGTCTCCCAGGATTCTCCAGGTCATTACTGGCTCCATAATGTGTCTGTGGTGAAACAGCAGTGTGAAGAGAAGCAAAGTCCAGGATATTTTTAATAGCTCTGGTGAAAACTGTTGGAAGAACATATGGACGTGTTTTGTATAATCTCACATGTTGGTGCTTGGCAGCTTTATGATGGGGAAAATGACGTGTTCGTTTGTGTGGGTGTATTGATGACCTATAGGCCACTGGAAATGAATATTGGGTGTGCCACGAAGCGAAAAGACTTGGCTCCTCTTCCTCGTTTCATCTCCTTGTCTGCCAAATGGTACAGAAGAGTGTGTGAAACACTTGTTTAAATGTCAGGATGCTTTTATAGGAACGCTCTGCGTCGTATGGGCAACGTGGCTTTTCCTTCCAATTCAGTGGTGATTAGCTAGAGCTCGAGTAAGACCGGAGATAAATGGGAAGACAGAAAACAGAGACTGACCTTTTTTCTCGCTCATGCTCCAGCTTCACTCTTAAATCCTGACAGAAGATGAGAACAATAAAACCAAATGAGTCCTTTGAAACCAATTAAATCAGTTGTATTGTATCAATATGATTTATTCTTTTACCATTTACATAGCTTTTACAATAACCAACATATTTATTTGTTTTTGTAACGTCATCTGTTTCTAGGTGGCAGGAGCTGCCGCCAATCACGACAAATCAGAACCAGTTTCAGAAAGGCCAGCCAATCCCAGGGCTGATTGTGCAACCACACACACTCCCTCACAACAAATACAAGCCTAACAATGTATAAAAAAAAATCAATAAATGTGAGGACTTGTTTCTTCCTAATTTTGTTTTTGTTACTGTCTGTCTGACTAACTGACGTTCGGACACACAGTTGTTAACCAACACAGACATTCAAACACTCCTTCGCACCAATCGGCCTTTTCCCAGACTCTGATTCTCCTGAACTCATTGTTTTAGCCTGATGGGGAAACTGGAGAACTTTGATGTGACACGACTGCAAACACTACTCGTGCGGCGGCACACACTGATATGTGAACAATCTTGCAGAAAACGTCTTGTGTGTAGCATAAAGCTAACATGCAGCTGCTTGGCTTCCTCTCCTGTTCCGAGATCATGGAAATTGTGCTTTCTCATTTTCTCTAAAGCATTAACAGCAAAGTCTCCCTCGAGACGCCACCACGTCTTGTACTGTGGAAGATAATGAAAAGAGAGAACATGGTGATGCGGTCACCTTTGTCATTGCGGCACAGCAAACTGAAATAAACTTATTAAGAGAACTTTGTACGGGGGAACGTTGTGAGTTACTAGCTGTTTTCCAAAGGTTTTACAAAATATGTACGAGGTAAAGTAACAAGCGAGAGTTTGTTAGGCGAAAACAAAGAGCCGGTGTGTGTTGGAAGCGAGCCAGACACTTATCTGGAGGACAGATATGTGTCCTGTGTGGATTGATGGCACTATAGAGAGAAATCAAGCCGTGAAAGAGAGTGGCAGAAACACGCTTTCTGCTGCAGATTGGGGCAGGATGTTAAGCGTTTGCAGTGGCGCCTTTCTCAGCTGTTTCCTGTTTAAGACTCTGGAAACACAGCTTGAGGATCATTTCAGGTCAAGTGGAAGGTAACCATAAGTCAAAAACTCCAAAAGATCTCTCTTAATATTTTTAATATTGGGTATGTTTATTACTTTAAATATTTAGCATAAAAACAAATATGTTTAGCATGTTTAAACATTTATATAAAATTAGCATTAATGTAATAAACATATGAAGTAAACATTTATTCATAAGGTTCAAAAATCGAGACTAATTAATAGAAAAATATTTATTAATTTATACTATACTGTATTAATGTGCGTATTTTAGTGCTTATTTATCGATAATTCATTCATTCATTCATTCATTCATTTCATCTTTGAATACCATGAGAGCATGTGTTGTGTTGATTTGTATTTTTCTGGAACAATAAAGTGTATAGCAAGAAGTCTGCAAGGTTTATATATGAAGAAATAAGTGCTGTACTTCATGCTGCCTTGTCCCTAAAACAACATCTACAGACGTTCGGTGTGAGGTCAAGCATCATTGGTATTTACCTGTCTGTAGGACGGGCTCCTGTTTTTGGACTTGTTGCTGCTTTTAAGTGGGTAGCAGAAACGTAAAGCTGCCAGGTCCTTCATTATAGAGTTTAGAGCTTCTTCATCATCTGGAACACATAATGAGTAAATATTTCAGTTCTGGACCAATGTAGAGTAAGAAATACCTACATAGGGAAAAGTACACTTTTTATGATGCACCCATTAAAATGGTTTAGTGCAGGGGTGGGCAAACAATGGCCCGGGGGCCACATTTAATCCGGCTCGCCGAATTTGTAAACATTTTATGAAAGTCAGTTTTTAATGTAAATCCGGTTAATCTGTGATGAAGGTTTATTTCATTTTCTTTATGTAACACATTTTAAAAAGCTAAACCATAAACACAAAATGTACGTAAAAGAATTGTACTAGTATATTTTTAACATTTATTTTTACATTGTCAGTCTATGGAATCAGATGCCAAAAATATCAAATGTAAATTTCTAAGAAACAAATGAAAATCTTCACATTTTGGTTTAAAAAAACGTTTTGTTTATACTTCTGGCACCAGCTTCACGTGGGGGCGGCCTTTACTCTTACTGGCTGGTGAGAATGTGATTGACAGCTGCTGGACCAGGAAGCCTTTGTCAAATGTTAGAACCCAATGTGGCCCACAAATCAAAAAGTTTTCCCACCCCTTGTTTATTGGCGGCGTTTTGCTTTTTGTCTTGTCTAATATGTCCAGTGCAGGATTTGAACTTTGAATCCCTTTCCACCAAAATGTAGATGACCAGCTGACTACAAAAAACAGCCTGAATCAAAACCAACGAGCGAGAGAAAGAGATACAGGAAAAGAGTATGAGACACAAAAACAAAAAGGAAGATGAGAGAGATAAAGAGACAAGAAGAAGAAGCAAAGAGAGAGAGAACAAGAGTGAGAACGAGGGTGTGTGTGAAAGAGAAAAGAGTAAAGAGGAAGAGACAGAAAAATGTTAGAGGGAGATTACATATATCACATAGACAACAAGAAAGAGAGGAGAAAAGAGACACCAATCATTTTGTAGCAAATTATAATACGGTCTGATTTCAGAACATATAGTACTCGAGGTTCTGGTGGTTATAATGCACAGCTGCTGTGGAGGAGAATGAAGCAACACACTGAACAAAGACCAGAAACCGGATTAAAAAGAGTGAAATCAAGACCTGCTGCTGTCAAGCGAGAAGTGTGAGCGACATTAACACATCATTGGTCCTTACGGGGCCAATTACAGCCAGTGAAAGGTCAGACTCCTTCAGCCTCACACTCAAGTCTATACAGACGTCTGTTGGACTGATCACGAAGAGAACGTGTCTGCAGAGCACTGACGCCTCATGCAGGATCCGAGCTGTTGGTCACCTGACGACGTAGAATTACAGTGACGAGTCTGATATTTGATTTCAGTAACCATCTCGCTCTGTGTCTGTTTCTCCGCCGCCACCAATAAGAAAAGGTTCACAAAAGGTTCACCAACCACACGCACACAGACTGTTTCCCTCTCGGTCTGACCTGCTTTCTATTTTAACAGGCAAAAGTGGATCAAGCAGGTGAAAAACAACCTCTGAAAAACTTCAAACCGCTAAAATAGGAAAATCCAATCCAGAAGTGTCGCGGCGCAATTTAAGTTGGCATTTTTCAGAATAATGGGGGAATAGCATAATAAAGTAGAAACTTGGCTGGATTGCATCTTAATACCAAACACGAAGGAGAATCACGACACAGTGGTCCAGTGGTAGGGAACTTGGACTGGTCTCCAAAAGGTTGCCGGTTCGAACCCCTCCTACAACTAGTTCTACAACTAAGTGTCCATGGGCAAGACACTGAACCCCACATGCGCCCCGCACCGTGGCTGCCCACTGCTCCGAATTAATGTCTGATCGGATGGGTTAAATGCAGAGAAAAATTTCCCCATGAGGGACTAATAAAGGTTCAATTTAATTTAATTTACAGGAAAGTTTTGAGAGAATTTTCACTTGCTAGAGAGCTAAACTTGCGATCCCAAGGACACCAGTTCTAATTCCAAACTGGCAGTTACCACAAATGTGTGTCTGTAAATGAGACACTAATGCTCATTGTTACAGTTAATTTCTGTATGCAGTCCATTGGTCAAAAATGGTAGTGGTCAAAATTGAGTCTCAATGGCTGATGATGTAATGGTTTCAGAGTGTTGGTTTGCCATGTGCTTTTAAACAGTGATACCTCACACAAAGATTGTTCCTTAACGCTTAGACACAAAAAATGCCCTGAACTTGATCGTCTCATGCAGCTCTTTCACAAGGCATTAGAAATCACAAACCTTCAGATTAATGGAATGTCGGTTTGGAGAACTAAATGGTGACAAACCTTGTGAGTTCTTGTGCTGACCGGATCCATTTTGGAGACCGCCATCTATCAAAACAGAAACAGAACTGAGTGGGAGAGACACCAAACTTCTGACAACAAATCTCTACAGTAAGCCAGTACAGTACAGAATACAGATGTTACGAAATCAACATTTCCTTGCCTCGAGAAAAGTTTGAGTTTGATAAGTTAGAAATGCGGAACACAGATGAAGGGATTCTTCTGTGGTGATGTAAACCTTTACACCACATACAAGGTCAGTCCCGACATTTTCTCACCACTATATCATCACACTGGATAAAAATGTATTCTATTAAATATTAATCACTTTTAAAGTTGTAAATCATTATTATGCTTCATCAAAACATCATGTCATGTCTCTGGGAGACATGGGCCAACTTTTAAAATAAAACAATGGCAAATGTATGTAAAAATATTCCTTTGATGCCTACACACTGAAGGATAATGTGTGTGAGAATCACTGAGCTATGAAAAAACAATCAACTGAGCTTGAAAAAAACCAAACAATTGCATCATGGGCTAAGTCACGCGTATTTCCATATCCCCAAGAAATATGTAAATATCTATGAACAGCTTTAGTCTTTTTGGAGAACTGTTTACAGGAAGTGTGTGGATTACAGAGATGGAGAGAGGTCAGCTCACCCATGTTTACTGTCATAATCAGGAAGTGACCCACGGGAACTCCAGCTACACGCTCGAATCCTGATAGCGGAGGACGTCTTCACTCTGCATACACAATCAAAGTAAGGGTTAAAAAAAAAGTGTACTTGTATAATTAAATCTTAATTATAAATGTAAACATTAAACAACAATTTAATGTAAACATACAATTAAATCTTACAATTAAATGTAAACATTAAAACACAAATTCTAAAACAAATCCATATTGAAGTAAAAGATTCTTGTTTACTTTTCTTAATATTCTTGATAATTGATAGTTGTATTCCATTTCATAGGTAGGGTTGAGCAAAAAGTAAACTTATATAACTGTTGAATAGTCAGGGTGTAAAAATTCAACAAATTCAATTTAATATTCAAAGATATGAAGCTTAAAGTTTCAAATGATGCAAAGTAGAACGCCATAAATCAGTGTATTGCTCTTATATACACACTTTAATGTACTTTCTAATTTCAAAACCTGAAGTGAATAAAAAAATGTGTTTTATAGAATTCTACATCATGAAATAATACATTTACATTTTTAACAATTTCATGACAAAAAGTAAAAATATCATTTTAAATCATGAATATCATTTTAAATCGTACTTATCCATGTTTCTGTGAAAATCATGACACAATATTAATTCTCAGGTTTTAACTCTGTACTGTGTAACAATGTAGTAGCCGACAGTTTTCATTTCGGTTTATCCCGTAAAGCTTCTTTAAGTGAACCACAGTCGCAAATATTAAAGTCATTTCCTATCTCGCGTCTTCAAAAGACACAGCAGTGGTCTCGTCTCTGAAGACTGAGACCGTCCTTTCGCCCTTGAGACACTGTTAAATCTCAGCCAGCCAGATAAAGGTACCGAGCTCTTCAAAGACCAATCAGAACGAGAGCGAGTCTGTCGGCGGCTGCTGATCTGAGAGCAGTGTTTCTCTCTGACACACGAAAGACAGTAAGATCTGTTACGCTCCGTTTATAATTGTCAGTTTCGCACGACAACACGAAGAGTCGCCCGGAGACTCAGAGCGATTACGCTCCTCCGCAAAGTGTCGAGGGTCCCAGACTCCAGAGGGTCAGAGTACAGCATTGGCGCTTGAATGGTTTTTCGCACTAGGACAGAAAACAACCGCAAATTGGAGCAATCCAGTACGTCTGAGGCAAATTTAATGGAAATGGTTCAGACATTATTTTTCTCTTTATAAAGTGATTATTTCTAATTCCAGGGAAAAGATAAAAATAGAAGTCCTATAAAAACAATAATGGGATGCACTGATAAATGCAGATGTCCAGGAACTGATCTTGTAAACTGCCAAGACATTTGCATGAGTGTGTATCACAAAAAGCACATTTATCTACAGCAAAAATCTATAACATACGTAATATAATACAGCAAAGATCTATAACATATGTAATATAATACTTTTTTCAATTGAACACAGAGAATTTCATTGTGGTTTACTTTAATTACAGTAGCAAAAACATATAGGAAACATTTTTGATTTTCTATTGAATAAATGATATTCTATAGTCATCTTTTACTATATCGCCATCTAACATTTTTGCGCACTGTATTGTAACGTCAGTCATTCAGTCGTGCAAGACACAATTGTTCTTGATTACAATGAAGCTTTTTTAGATCATAATAGTCCATGGGTGACAAACCCGTGGCTCTCGAGCCTCACACGGCTTTTTAACTAGTTTCATGCGGCTCTTCAGGAGCTTTCTCATGACATGAGTCAAATATGTACACAATGTTAACTGTTGAAAAATAACTAATATTATCATGTTGGTGTGGTTATTTTCATTACATCTGGCTGAGCAGAGAGGTCTGTGTGTGTGTGTGTGTGTGTGTGTGTGTGTGTGTGTGTGTGTGTGTGTGCGTACAAGATTAAGGAATATGATGATGTTTATGTGCCAGTGGCTCTTTGCAGTAATACATAAAAAAACAGCGTCTCTTAGTCTTAGACTTGCTGGCCACCCCTGTAATAGTCCATCATATTGTTCTAACAATATTGTTGTTGTTGTTGTTATTATTATAACTACTATTATTATTATTATTATTATTATTATATTATATACATTAATAATATAATTAATAATTCTATCCTGTTCAAACACAAATACATTTGTAACATTTTTATACAACTGCTAATTTATTTGAACTGCGGCTGCAGCACAGGTTAAAAACATTACAATTATAGTTTAAGTTCAGCACTTTATTCTTGCTTAATATACACTTTGGCAGCCATCTTGCAGGTTGAATGGCACAATCATCCTGTTTGGTAACAGGAAATTGCCAAACATTCTACTCAACAGTGACAAAACCCGGTAAATAAAAGCCTTAAAGTTTCAGTCAAAAGAGGCAAGTGTTTCACAGGCGAGTGGGTTTTAGCTCAGTGGAAACCCAAACCCAACACTAGTCCTCTATCAGAAGTGTTTTTGGCTCTTTAAGCCGCGATCAATGCTCTTTATTTGTGCTTCTATTCTTTTTCCGGGCCTGCACGGTCCCTGGGTTTATACGGAACAGTCAGTGCAAAAAAATGCGATGGGATCCTGGCAAAAACACAAAAGGGTTTTGCTGGAAGTTTCCAGAGGGAGCGCCAGGGCGTCTGCTGGGCCGAGCAGTACACAGTGTACGGGCCACAAACCCGCTCAGAAGATCCAAGCCCAAGCCCCTGACAATATCACAGCGCTGAAAGACAGTCACTAATAAACGCACCTGCTCAAAACTCTTGCATAACAGAGATATTGTATAATATTAATTATATATAATATATTGAAAATATTGTAGTTATCATTGCCAGGTCAGGAGCGTCTTATGGAGTTAGCTTTTCCGAGTTCATATTGGCTCTTTTCTTCAGCCTTGCACAGGTCATAAATGGGTGGAGCCTTTGAATTGATCATCTCAACCAATGACAGTTTGAGGGCGGCGATTAAGAGCATCTGACAAACTGATTCTGACAATGTTTCTAATCATTCTGAACAATGTGTCAAAAATGAATGTCAATTGTCAAAGTTTGAATTTGTGAATCCTTCAAAGAAAGAATTTGTGATTGATTCAAAATTTTTGATTGAAAATCTGAAATAAAAATGTCTCTTGAATTAACTTTAATTGTACTGTAGGACAAATAATAGGATTATCCATGAATTAACATCTTATTGCCCAGACCTACTACAAAGAATAAACAGTCCTACTAGCAAAAATAGAGTCATCAGTAAACAATTTTGAAAAGACTTTATTTAAACAGCAAAACATTTATTTCTGTCTCACACCACTATTTTTAAATTCACAAAAACAAAAAAAACAAAAAAAAACAAGGGGAAAGTTAAATAACGTATTTAAAATCCAATCAATAGAGTCAAATTGCACCATCCCAACTCTACAATTTGCAAACAAGTGCTGTCACATTTCCAACTTGGCTGCAGAAAATCACTTTAAAACGGAACACACACATTCATACTGACCTACTGTAGCGGCGGCCAGAAACACGGTTAAACGCAGAGAGAGAGACGCATGCTGCCAAAAAGCAGGTGGCTTTTCAACATTGCAGTGAGCATCATTCTCCAGCTCTCCGGCCCATCTGCTCGGCCCCTCCACACAGCACGAGTGCGGCCTGTTTACCCGTCAACCTCCTTTCAGTTCAGCTTTATTTTCTACATCCCTCAAGTGTTCTATCCACGGCGCACTGATAAACAAACACCATGCACAGATCAACTTTAGATCACTATCAGAAACAGATTACAACAGGAATGTTACTTGACTGAAGTTCTGTCCACAAACGGGATGTCTGGAACAAACAGCCAGATAAACAGGGGGCAACAGACACACATTCATTCTTTTGGCCAATTTATAGTCAGCATATATATAATGATATATCACATCAAGTAGAATTTATAGTCTACTTGATGTGATATATCTAGCGTCTTTCATGCTGTGAGGCAACACTACGACCCACTACGCCTTTGAATAAAAGTTACGAAGCTGACTGACATTTAAATCGTACACATTTGGCACGTTAATTTGACGGAACCGTGAGGCTTTGGAGTGCACTAATTTAACTCCCCAAATCTATTCAGGACAATTGCGTGAGGGATGGAGGTTTGCCAGAAGCCATGGCACATTACACAGCTAAACAGCAGCAGGTCAAGGTGAGTCGAGTCACTGCAAGGGTTATTTGGTTTTCTTTTCCTTGAATTGGAGTTGAAACTAAGCAACATTTCTGTTGACATGTCTCTGAGTATCTATGACAAATAACACAAAAATTCATAAAATATTAATTGGCAAAAAGTCCCGGGTTTAAAATACTACCCAATAAATACCGTTGTTCGTCTAACAACAGCCTTTCACATTGCATTTTCATGAGAATTTAATGTTGATTTCAGACTTGGAGATGTTAAATAGCTTATTAACACAATTCAAATTTAATGTTTTTTTTTTGTCACTGTCGTCATTATGACGTCACTACACTCACAAAAAAACAAACTTCTGGAGAAGTGAAAGGAAATTGCTTGTAAGAACAATGCACTATTTTTCTTTTCTTTTTTTTCCACTTTAATTCACTCGTCACACTTCTAAAACACACAATCTGGAACAATCCAGCTGAAGTTCCACCATTAATTTACAGCTCCTCCGTGGACGGTTTCCTTAGTCAGGCATTGATGTTCCGGCGATGAGTAAATCAAAGAGGTCTTTTAGAGATAAAGACCACCCTCTCTCTTTTGTCAGCAGCTCGGTGACTCAGACATGGAGGTTTTTCTTGGAAATGACAACATCAGCTTTGTAAAAGCCAATTCCTCTTCAGGACCAGAAAGAGATTCTTGCTATTAACGCCAAACCGATCTCACGCGCTGTCTCGTAATCTACCCTCCACGCTTCAGCGCTCCGACTTACTTCCGACTTGTATTAACGCTGTATCACATTTTTCTGATAGGATTAGTAGACATTATGTGTATGTATTTATGTTGATAATTACTCTATTTATGGCATTAATCAAGTGGTATGTCATTTAAAAAAAAACCTGCAATGTCTCCCTTCCACCACTAAAACTACTTGGCACAATACACAAATCGTCTACTATCGCAAACATTTTTGGTGAAACAAAGCCATATAAATACAATCTTGTCAAGACTAGTTAATATATCATGGTATTAGCTTAATAACTAGTGCCAAATCACCTAAGACAGTTTAGCACTAATAAATAAATAAAACTCTATAATTACAGTAAGTTGATGGGGGTGCTTCGAAGTCGTAAATAAGTAAGTAAAGACTTAATAGGGCCATAAAACTTTAAGATATACATACATTTAAATATATAAATCTATATACAACTTTATAATATTATTTAATTATGTTTAAACAGTTTTTAAACAAGAGTTTATCTGACAAATTGTTTAAATCAAAAAAAATTTTCTCCGGTAAATTAATTAAAAAAATAATTTAAGTCTTTTAATAAAAACAAATATCACACAATATCTCAAAATCCCAAGTAGTACTGTAGAGTCATGTGATGTCATATGCAAGTATATATGTAAGATGATTGGAGCATTAGACCTGTCCGAGTGCATTGGTCAGATGTGGAATTGAACGATTCTCTTACAGCTCAGCTCTACAAACGCTTCAGCTGTCCGATGCTGTGTGCCAGACTCTGACTCTTCTCCCAGAAAGACACGGGAAACAGGCACCATCTGCACGACAAAACGCCGTTACCCGCCGTTTCCTCACGTTTGGCCTGATCTGTGTTATTATGGGATAGCAGGTGTCTCCCGGGCAGCTGAAATCATTACAAAAGCAGAAATCTGCTCCAAACGCTGATGGAATATCAATTATTTCCCTTCAGTTTGCCCGCAGCTCCGGCGCCATTCTCCACATGAAAGCCAATCCAACATATTCCTCGATGTCACAGGCCGCGCAAAATTCACAGTGTAAATCTGGGATTAACAGCTTCTAGATTGGATTAAACCGACTGTTAATGGTCAAAAGACCCCTTGTTCTCTCATCGTCATTATAGTTTGTGCATCTTCTTTTTAAAAGTATAATCTTGTCTGTATTTGGAGACTATTAGAGGATATCCTGAAGTGTTTAAAAAAAATGAAATCCAAAAAAAAAAACCTGGATCATTCATGGCATTACAATCCAAAAAAAAAATAATGAAGTTTCTTTGATCCAAGTCTTCCACTAAATAGTTTTTTGAGGGTAAACTTTGAAGTTGTATTTCCTTACACAGCCTCAGTCTCTAGAGAATCTGCTTGAGTCCTGCTGACCGCTGACCCCTGACCTCTGGTGTGTGCGCGTCCAATCGTTCGAGCAAGTGATAAGACCACAGTGATTTCCCGTGTCTGAGACAGCGAGCAGACTCACGCAGAGATTAGGTTTAAAACTAATGACCTGTCATCATCGCCACAACTGCAAGCGTCGGCCACTCGGAAGCAGAGCCAAACACATTTGTCTAATTTGAGTTTACATCACAAAGAGATCACATCACAATCAGAAATACTGCCACACGTCCTCAATAAAGGTGTGTGAACATTCATCGAGAGATGTGGTCTCTACTCTGGACAGTCTTCCCAGTCCCCACCAAGCTGAGAAGAACCAGCTTTCTGAACAAAGTCCTTGTGATCCACCATAAAGTCCAAATCCTCCCAAGGACGTTCGGCTAGACCCGCACAAGTTTTTCCAACCCGTGTTTCCTCTTGTTTGACAAGCACGCTGCCAAAACAGCATCAATAGCTGTCAAAGAACAGAGCAGAACGCCAACATCAATTCATCTGACGTCTGGTGTCATTGCTGCGATGGAAACCACACGGTCACTATAATGACGGGACAAGGTCCAGCCTAATATCTTCTCTCGGCCTTGATGCAACATTCTGGAACTGGGTGTGACCGACACATACCTGTACATTTGCCCTCAAAAAGCCTTTAAGCGCAGACATCGTTAATCAACACACAGAGCAGCGCTTTCCCATCAGACACTCCCACGACCTTCAGAGTCATCAGAGATCTCAATCACAACATCACATGACATAATTCAAACGTTTAAAAGTATTTGATTTCATATTGGAATATGAGTACGTACATATAATCTAGGTTTAATCTAAGTTTCTAATGTGTAATCTAGTCTAATCTAGGTTTCAATGTGTTTTATTTTGGACCAAGTGTGTATGTGTGTGCGTTTGTTTTATTATGGGCTACATTTTTATGTATCTGTTCTATTTTGAACTGTGTGCGTGCACGTGTGTGTGTGTGTGTGTGTGTGTGTGTGTGTGTGTGTGTGTGTGTGTGTGTGTGTGTGTGTGTGTGTGTGTGTGTGTGTGTGTGTGTGCGCGTTTGTTTTATTATGGACATTTATTCCATGTGCAGTATTTGTTTTATTTTGGACTAAGTGTGTATGTGTTTCAGTTTTATTAAAGAACGTATGTGTGAAATTATGGAATGTGAGTTTGTTTGTTTGTGTGTGGGGGGGGGTATGTATGTGCAGTACAGTGAAGTGTGTTGAATACGCGTGCTCGTGCACGGCCAGACTTGGAAGTGCACAGCCAGAAATGCAAATCTCACAGTATAGAACGTTTGCGTAGTTTACGTTTGCGTTAAACACGCGGGTTTTTGTCACGACTGTACTTAACTAAGGTAACCGGACTAAATTTAACAAGGTGTCTTATTTAATAACGTCTTAACACACCTTAGGTAGTAGTCCAAACACACACTTGTACCAGTAATTTCCCTAACAGTATCCTGAAAAGTATCGCTATATGAGTGACAAGTAAATATACAATGAAACGCACATAGCAAAACATCCTACAAAAATATAGATGATTGTAATTTTACGATTTCAGGTGCAGACGTTGATATGTATTTACATTGACAGAACTCACCTTTCGTGTGAATCTTCATCTTTCACAGCGAGAGCAAACAAAAGCAATGTTGTTTTAGACTCAAGCAGTTCTCGTTTTGAGCACAGTAAAGATGCAATAATCCACAAACGGCGACGGACAGTATGAAACCCCGTGAAATTTCCGGAAGCCGCGCACTTGAGAACAGTTGTCACGGCGCAGATCCACCTTCCTAAAATCTTAACGAATAATGTTTTCGGAACCTCTGGACAGAAGTATTCCAGTCGGATGGAGCGACGTGTGTTGTAAGCGCCTTCAAAAGGAAAGTTTTCTTTCCGCAAACGCCAACGGACGCAGAGTTTTTTCCACGGAGGAGCGAGTGACTCGGAGGTCAGCGCGAGCCTCAGGAAGTGATGACGCGCGTGCTTGAGTTGATTGACCATAGTGAGATTCTGGCGCCCCCGAGTGGTGAATTGTGTCCTTAACAGCATGATAAACATGTTCGTTTTTATGCCAATTGGCTAAAGATCGGGAAAGGTCGGATTTAGTCAATTAAAAAAATGTGAAAATATAATTACTTGGAATGCAAGTATGAAACGTGATGAATAAGTAAGGGAAAGTTATGTTATGTCCTAACCCTAACCCCTAACCGCTTTTTTTTTTCTTTCTGCTAAATGTTCAGATAAAGTAAAAGCTTTAAATGCAAAATGAAAAGAAATTCAACCCATGTGTAATATGTAACAAAATATAAAATATGGACAGAGTAGGACATAGAGTACAATTATTGGAGCCAGACACTAAAATGACTTGGAAAAACCGGCAAAACAATGGATAAGGTTTAGACAAATTATTAGCATTATTAAACATGTATACACGTGTGTATGTCAGCATTGCATTTTCTTTTTTGACCTGATTTTTTTAGTTTTTACTGTACTTCGTACTTCATTTCCCACAATCCCAGTTCGATAACGTCACGGCATTCTATCCAATGGTAACCCGACCTTCCCACGGAGGCAAGGTTCACCAGGAAACACCAACAGTAATGTAGAGCACAGTTCATATTTGTGTTCAGATAGTGTGACATTTTTTCGTTCGTCCTTCTTGCCTCAGTCGAGCGTCTAATCTTTAATTAATATGCACAGAGTGAAAATTCTGTCGGGGCATCTTCCGTCTAACAGACTAATAGCAATGAAGCCCTGCAGCGCTGTTGATCCAGATGATGTGGTGGTGGTTCATGGCTTAAGAACAGCCATTGGCCGGGCGAAAAGAGGCTCCTTTAAGGTGAGAAACATTCAGTTGTGCCACCTTGGCCGGATTTAATTTGTTATGAACAATTCTCCCTAGTGGTAGGAAGTGCAACTTGCGACCAAAGGGTCTCGGGTTCGAATCCAGGCCCAACAGGTTCCACAACTCTTTGAGTGGAGACATGGTGGACTGATCTGGTTTAATATTAAGGGTTAGGGTTACTTATGTGGTCTGCGTTGTGTATTTTAGGACACAACGCCAGATGAACTGCTCAGTGCTGTGATGAGCGCAGTTATTAAGGATGTTGGGCTCTCATCCCATTTACTTGGAGACGTGTGTGTCGGTGAGTTGAGAATAATCAATCTGATCCTAAGGGTTCTACACAGGTTCCATTATTTTAACCCTAATCTGAGTTTCTCAAACGTCCAAGAACTTCCCCCGTTTCCCTCTTAGATTTTGCATTACTCTTAAATAGTCTTGGCAAAAGACTTTCAGCTTTTTTTTTGCAAGATTTCCATCAGTGTCCAGACCCGCTGATTTTTTGGCATTTGGCAAATGCTAAAGGGATTATCCTTTCATCCCTGAAGGGTGCATAATTGAGAATCACTGCTATAATCAGACATAGATTAATAGGATTTGTTAATCGATCAGTTGAATGTTATAGATTTATAGGCTCTTGCTGTGTTGTATTTGGTGTCAAACCAGTGTGAATTAAATAACAGTTCCGGACGCTGTTTTTTAGGCAATGTCCTGCAGCCGGGAGCAGGAGCACTGGTGGCTCGGGTTGCACACTTTCTTAGGTCTGGAGCTCTTGTAACTTCACATCAAATGTGTGCAATCGTTTGTCGAGATTTAATATTGTAAGTGCTTGTTTCCTCAGCGGCTTTCCTGAGACCGTTCCCGTCTACACAGTGAACAGACAGTGTTCCTCCGGACTCCAGGCACTTTTTAATGTTGCTGGTAAAAGTCACGTCTTGAGCTTCAGCTTCAGACAGACAAACGTAATGATAAATTCTCTTCTCTTTGTTTCCAGGTGGAATCAGAAGCGGGTCTTATGATCTGGGCCTGGCGTGTGGGTTAGTAGTATGTCACATTTTTGAGTCCAGTACAACAAGGATGAGTGAATGGAGGTGAATGGAGCCTCATCTTCTGCCCTTTTTGACAGAGCGGAGAGCATGTCTCTTCAGTCTGTGGGTAACCCAGGGAACATTAGTCCACGGCTGATGGACAACGAGAAGGCCAGAGACTGTATAATTCCAATGGGGTATCATAGTTTAGTACTTTTATTACTTAATCTTTATTAAAAATAAAGTTGGGATCTAGTGTGTTCGCTGGCTGTCTTTAGAATCACCTCTGAGAATGTGGCTGAGCGATTCGGCATCAGCAGAGAAAAACAGGACAGCTTTGCTCATGCTTCCCAGCAAAAGTGAGTGTTCCAGTGACATTTATGGATGTACTTGCATGTAAACAGCATCAGTGTTTACCAGTTGAGCAAACACACATGACTTTTATAATGTTAGGGCTGCCACGGCGCAGAAAAACGGCGTATTTGTCCAGGAGATTACTCCAGTCACTACTAAATTTGTGGAAGACAACGGAACCGAGCGCACCATTACTGTCACAAAGGATGATGGGATTCGGCCTGGAACTACCTCAGAAGGCCTCGCTAAGCTGCGGCCCGCATTCAAGGAGAACGGCAGCACCACTGCTGGTGTGTGTTCCAGATGTTTTTCTCTAAACACTACATTTCAGTTGTTTAGAAATGTTTTACTCACAGACACATGAAGCAGTTTTATGGCTGTTTTCCCACGGCAGGTAACTCCAGCCAGGTGAGTGATGGAGCAGCAGCAGTGCTGATTGGCAGGAGGTCTGCCGTGGAGAAACTGGGTCTTCCTGTCTTTGGAGTTCTGAGAGCGAGTGCTGTGGTGGGGGTGCCACCTGATGTGATGGGCATCGGTCCAGCCTATGCCATCCCAGAAGCCCTCAAACAGGCAGGTCAGGGCCATAGGTCACTACACAAAAACTCACTCTATTAAACGTTTTGCTGTGTGAAACGTTATTTGGTTGTTTTGACCCCATGATAAACACAAGCGGTTTTTGTTCTCGTCTTGTTTAGAACTTCGATTTCACCCCAGGTTGCTTAATATATCAAACTGAAACGTAATATAAGACATAGAAATTACAGGAAATAAAATAACTAAAATGGCTGAATAAAATTACAACAATGAATATGGAAAACAACAAATGATAACGAGGAGAGAAAATAAAACATGTAATATTACAATTGGCGAAAACACTTTATATTACAGTTTTTCTCAAATGCTAAAACACATTTCACAAATGTTCCCTGCATGTTACCCAATGTCTAAACACAACACCCGTTTCTAAAGCTACATTAACACAACTACACCTTCTCACTTCAAAACTCAAACCTTCGCACCAAAATAGCAGCTCAAGCTTTCAAAACTGTAAACACAATTCACACCATTGCGCACAACAGCAAAACAACTGAAAACACAATTCTCGGTTGGTGAGAAGGTTCCCTGAACTCCTCTATACGGTTCAGGAAATGGAAGTAGGGTGGCAGACAGACGTTTAAAAAGCGGTTACTGTTGGTGGTGAACCACTCTGACTTTGTTCGTTTTGATCACATAAATGGGAGTTGTGGTCCAGTGGTAGGAGACCTTTTTGTGTCCGAAAGGTTGCAGGTTTGAATCCCCTCTACAGCTGGTTCTGCAACCACCTTGGGCAAGATGCTGAACCCCACCAGCATGCTGGTGAACAAGACGCTCTGATTGCCGCACAAAGAGTAATGTTACCCCCCGTTCACCAGGAACCTCAGTGATGGCTAAGATGAGGTTACAGCCTCTTTGCCTTTGTTTCGTTGATGCCAGCCTCATCCAGGAAGAGGTACTCATGAGGTCTGGCCACCGTGTCCAATATCTTCTGTGAAAGTGTACAGGTGTTCAGAACAACAGTCAATCAGGTATTGTCCAGAAGTAACGTTGACCACTGAGCCCACTAACGGTACTGTGAATATGGATGTATACTTACTTGTGTTGTGCAGCGTTGCACTCAAAGGAGTTTATAGGGAACCCTATACACCTGTTTCATCTGCATCTTTTGGCGCCGGAGAACTCTGTATATTGACATCATCAATGCTCTCAACATTGACATTACGTATCGGCAATTACTTTGCTTTGTCTCTGATCTGCCGGAGTCTGATGGGGTTATTCTCACCAACTATATCCACAATGATGGTTTCTTGTGCTGCTGTAAAGATGGCAACCCTCCCACCTCTATGTGGCATTCTTTCAACTACAGTAACAACTGATTTGAAACCAATAAATTACTTTCACAGGCTTGCAAAATGTATTGTGACAAACAAAGCAATAGAGTACAATACATGTTGTCTTGTCTGAATACCCTGATAATGGTGGCCACAGTGAACCTACTCAGGTTCAGCCATTGTCATGCCATGGACAATGACATGGTCAATGTTGCTCGCATCTCGTCTATAATGGCTGTGCGAGGTTGTCTTGCTCTTCCTCTTGGACCTTCTCCTCTCCTTGTTGGCCTCCTTCTGTTCCACGTTGGCCTGCACCTCTTCTTCCATGACCAGCTCTTCTCTCTTCTGTGACTCGAATTTCTCTTCCCCTGACTCTGCCTTCATCCATTGTGTTTGTTTGGAATCTTCAGCAAACTTTGCACTCTGAACTTGCTTTTATACATGTAGTCACAGCATTAGCAACAAGTGTCTTCAATTTCGAGTTGTTGTGTGTAGTGAATAACGCCAGGCATGTTCATTGTGTTCAAATATTGCTGACTGTGTCAAACATTTTGCATCACATGAGCTTTCATTTGAGAATATGAGCAGAGTTCTTTTGCAACTTATGTTTTAGCAAGGACTAATGTGTTTAGAGTTATGAGAACAGAAATTGTGTTTTGTGAATTGTGTCTTCATGTGAAATGTGTTTAAGGTATTGGAGAATGAGGTAATTGAGCTAAACACAATTGGTAAATGTGTTTAGATGACTGGTCATTTGGTTTAGGGGATTGGCTTTTGGGCTTTAGCATTTGAGGAAAAACTGTAAAATGACTTAGAATAACTCAAGAGCAATTTAACTAATAAACTAATGATAGTGTTTAGAATGTTTTTAGAATGTAGAATTATTACCCATGTACACACGTGTGTATGTCATCGTTGTATGATCCAAAACATTTTTTTAGTAATTGCTGCATATTTATACGTGCTACTTCATAGCATCACAACGTGCTACATATTTAGAATCACAACCATACTTAGAGTTTTTCGACTCTTCAGTGTTATGGTATGGAAGATACTTTGGTTACATAAATCACTTAAAGAATGCAATGTACATTATGTATTCTCAAGTAAGTTTTATTCTAACGTGTGTGATTTACACAATCAGCTTTTTTAACTGATGTCCTTTTAACTACTTTTAGTTTTTCAAGAAGCATACAGACTAATATCACTTTTTCATGAATTCCATTGCGTGTTCTCACCATCTTATTCCGGGTGGTTAAAATCTTAGTGAAGAGTTCTTGCCTTTGATCTACAGGCTTGAGTCTGGACGACATTGACGTGTTCGAGATCAACGAAGCATTTGCCAGTCAGGTGAGTGTCTGCACGGGTTCAGTCACCTCCTCGACTTGGCGTGAGTGTTTGACTCTGTGACTGCTCTCTCCAGGCTGTGTACTGTGTGGAGAAGCTGGGCATTCCCATGGAGAAGGTGAATCCCAACGGAGGGGCCATTGCTCTCGGTCATCCCCTCGGTTGCACCGGGGCTCGACAGGTTGTGACTCTGCTGAATGAGCTCAAGCGCAGACGCAGGAGGTAAAAGGGATATTGATAGAACTTTCCCAGATTGCTGTATTTAAAGTGCTAATGGAGAATCTGCTCTGACTTTCTGACAGAGGATACGGCGTGGTTTCCATGTGCATCGGTACGGGAATGGGAGCAGCTGCGGTTTTCGAGTATCCTGGACCATGATGCCCTCCATCCGAATCCCAAGACGCAAATCTCCCGATGGAATTAAAAGAACTGATAAACTGATATGAATCAGCGTTGATATTCAGCAGTGAATTATTCAGAATTCTTAACATTTCTTCTCAATGTGCCTTGAATTTCATCAAACAATGTTTTTCAGCATTTGTAATAATATATATAATTCACAAAGGTTTGTGAAGCACCTGTGTATAACATTTATAACTGCTTTAAATTTATTCAGAATGATTTTCAATAAAAGCTTAACAGAAAGATATTTCACCTTTGATCCAGGTCATTTACCAAACACCAGGTCATTTAAAAAAAAAA
>CM051497.1:15904139-15963883 GCA_028031935.1 Paedocypris micromegethes | reverse complement strand
AAAAAAAAAACGCTGAGTTAAATATTAAACTAAATTAGTTTGAAAAAGATTTTGAAAAAAAAACACTGTACTGACAGTGTGACTTTATTGTCAGAAACGTTTGACAAACTTCTCATCAAACGATCCTTGTCCATAGATATTAAAAATAAGTGTAGTTTCTCCCAGAATTCCCTTCACTGTGACGTTTGTTTGGAATTCTTTCTGATCACTATGGAAAAAAATGTAACATTTAAAAATAGTACATTTAAGAACACTTCTTGTTATTAAACGTTTAATATCCAAATGATACCTGGCTGTGAAGCTGATCTGCAAAAGCTGTTTGCTCTTCGATCTCAACACACCAGAGTCTGGAGCCACAAGGAACACTCCATTCTCACCTTCAGCTTGGGCACAAATGCAAAAGAATTACGTGAAGTTCCTCTCTACAAATCAAACAGCTCAGAAGTCCGGTTTCTGGTCTGGCCTACTCGTCACATAATAACAGAGAAAGATATTTACGTAAGATGATTTTGCGCAATGCGTTTCAGTATACTTGGTAAATTCTCCAGTGACCTTGAGGCTTGAAAAGCGGCTTTCAATGTACAAATAAATAAATATGAAGAACGTGTTGAGTTCATACCTGCTAGTGCAGTCCAGTAGCTGCTGGCAAGGCCTCGGTTGTAGAGAAAGATTTCCCTCACAGCCGTCTGGCCAATGTAACATGTGCCAAAATTCACTGAGGCCGTGGGCAGCTGCAATGTGGGCAGTGAGAGGTGGGCATGCAGGGGCACCGTCTACACAGAGAAATATTAAAAGAAAAAGCTTGCGTCTAAAAAGTTATGATTGAGTTTAACCGACAGGTACAAAATGTTTTATATGATACATATTCAGTTTGTGCATAATAATACTATGTGCATACAATTAAAATTGTAAATGCATGTTGATTGATTTAAAAAAAATATAGAAAATGTTTGTAGACACAATTAGAACCTTGTGGTAGCTTTTTTAAAGTAAACTAATTGAGAATGAATTTAATTAATTGTTTTATTGTGTGTGTGTGTGTGTGTGTGTGTGTGTGCGCGCGCGCGCGCGTGTGTGTGTGTGTGTGTGTGTGTGTGTGTGTGTGTGCGTGTGTGTGTGTGTGTGATACACTTGATAAAATTCACTTAAATATTCAGATAAAAAATACTGTATATATTTCTCACCTGGACGCTGTCATTCTTGTAGATAATCCTCAGATTCTGCTGTAACTCTAGAGTTCTTTCTCCAGCATCATTGCAGAGGAGTGAAGTGGAGAGCTGGCTTTCTACGCTCGCTTCATTCAAACAGGTCAGAAGTGAGGACGAATTGTCAAACGCAACTTTAACCTGATGACAAAACGTCCAAATGATTTGAGAGAAATCAGCCAGGGCTCGAAAAGCTCTGAGTTTAGAACCACAGACCTGCATTAGATGTTTGGGCTGCAATAACAGTAAAGTTGGTTCATCTCTGGTAATAGAAAGCGTGTGTGTGTGTTTGGTTGATCTAGTCGGCTGTTTAAGCCTCCGCTGAGGCTGAAGCACCGAAAACGGGGGCTGTGTTTCGAGTCTGAAGCTCAAGGTCATGTCTGTGTCATTCTTCAGCTGCAACGTCCGAGTTACTTTAGAGGTTATCTAGTAAGACAGAACAGAAAGGGGTCACGTTGGCCTCTCTCTGATGGAGTGGTCTGCTCTCACACCTTCTGCTGTGTTGCTTCATCCAGAGCATCACTGACAGCTGCACTGAACTCCAGACGGCCTGTTTCCTCCTCCATCTGCACCGATAAACTGTGTACACACACACACACACACACACACACACACACACACACACAGACAGCCTGTCATAAACATTTACACAAGTACAACTAGGAATATGGTGTGTACAAAGTAAGTAAATAACTTTGACTAATATAGGCTAAAAAGAACAAAGTGTATTTGCTGGAGTCTTGTGTATGCTTTTTAATAAAAACATTGCACAAGATAATTCTTTTTGAATTTATGATATGTGTGTATATACAGATATAACTGTATAAATAATTATATATTTGTGCAGAAAGAGACAGGCATGACAATATTAGCAGCACTGATTGATTCATTATGGCTATTGGTTATAAAGCGGATAAAAGCAATATTGCATCAACACTACAAGAAAAAATATTATTTATATAAATAAATGCGCGAACACATAAACTAGATCAGTAAACTTACAAGGCAGATTTCACAAGCGCCGTCATGTCCAGTCTTAAAGGTTCCAAATCGTGACCCTGGACTCGCTCCACTTTTCCAGGAGTCAATGATGCAGCCTAGTTAAGATAAATACGACGTGTGACATCATCTATCATTACCTGCAGATTGTCAATAGTGTGACCGGTACCGTAGAGTCCAGTGTCATGAACCCAAGAGCATAAGCCAAGCACTCTTGACTGGTTGAGCTTGAAAGAATCAGAGGTGTGAAACACACGTTTATAATGCTACTGCCCCCTGCTGGAATGACCTGTGCTCAGACATAACATATGAACATAGTATATATAATCACAGGTATGTTCCTGTTCTAGAAGAGCGCACATGCAGAAAGCTGTTCAGTCAGCTCACCGTCTGCTGTGGACTGATGCAGTAAGGGGAATTGGAGACCTTTCCTTCATGAGCATTTAAAAACACGGAAAACAGCTTCTTCTTCGGTTTGTGAGGCTCACCAATCTTCTCTACTTTACTTTCGTCTGTATTCGTCTGGATATAAGACAGAGAATCATGAATTAAATAAATATTGACATTTTCTTTCGAGATATGTTTGACTTTCAAGTGCTACCTTACATTAACCTGCCAAAAATATTTGAAGTCACTTTTTTATTTTATTCAAATGCTCGCTACAGTCCTAATGGATTTTTAAGCAGATTCTAATTTTTAAACAAAAATGAGATATTGTACCAATGCATGCAACTAATACGTACACAATATCCATGATCCTAAAAAGTACAGTAACCATAATAAGCATCTCTGTTGACGCCTTTTACTTCCAAGGTACAGCAGTGAGTCAAATTACATTAGAACAGAAGCCCGTACACAGATGCCTGACTCAACACTCACAGATTTCGTTATAAATGTGGAGTTTGTTCCCTCTCTGCTGGTGGTGGTGGGATTTAAGACACGCGAGTCCAGACCACCGATAAGCTCATTACCCTCAGTGTCCTTTACAGGAAAAGGATCGCCATAATAAACCAACAGATCTATCAGCTTACTGTCTCCATCCTCTACGTTAAAGGTCATCCAGTCCATCCGGATATCTGAGTGATTCAAGACATGAAAGTAGAATCAAAACGGGAGAATGTTTGTGGTAAGTGTGTTTCAGAGCTCACCATATGGACTAATGTTATTGAGACGTAAGCAACGTGACACAGTGTCCCCACCCGAAACATGGCTTCCGAATCTGTGACGGTTTGTTATAATTACACAACCATAAAAATAATGACTAATAAATCCTACTAATAACACTCCAGAGACCATTGAAATTGAAAGTGTGCCCACTGACCGTAAATCTGGACCCTGGTTCTGATTGTCCGGTTGTGGTCCGGTGGTCTGGAAATAAACAGGGCAGCCTCTTACACACATTTGCATAGGAATCAGAGTTGGATCCAGATCGCCGACCTGTACATAAAAGAAACAAAATATGCTATAACTCACAGAACCATCCAATTATTGATTGAGACTATTGAGACGTACTTTACACACGAGATTGTCCTGATAATCTCCCCACATGTTGGTAAAGGCAGTGATGTTGATGGTTTGACTCTCAAATGGGTGAAGAATCCCGCTGTGTGGTTCTGAGAAAAACACTGCACCTCTTCCATTGGACAGAAGGCTGTTCACAAAATCTGTTTGTATATGCAGATTGGAACAAATACAGTATACAGTATTATATATTTATTTACAGTATTCATATATAAAGATGTGTGTAAATATATAGACATATATGGTACATACATACATACATACACAAGAGCGAGAAAGAGAGAGAGAGAGAGGGAGAGAGAGAGAGAGAGAGAGAGAGAGAGAGAGAGAGAGAGCTGTTGCTCTTACCGTCATTAGATTTTTGTTGAACCTTTTTTGCTTGAACGGAATGTAGAAACATAAGACTGCTAAAAGAGTAAATATAAAATGTATTAATACTAAAGAGTTGCACTATGAAATATCATAATATCTATATCTATTCAATATATTATACTATAACTGTACAAACTGTAAAGTACATGCAAATTTACATGTGTGAAATGATAGACAGAGAATGAGTGACAGAAATATTGAGAAAGACATAAACAAAAAAATAGAGATGGGAAAAAACTTGGGGGAAAAAAAGATTTTAAAAGACAGCCAGGTAGAGAAAGAATGAAATGTAAGCCTATTAACAACTATAAACAAGTGGAAAGATGGACAGAGACAGAAACAGAGAAATCTATGAAGTGAGAGGGAGAAAGAGATTAATAGTCAGGCAGACAGTAGATGCAAATCAGTTGATATTAGGTGATTTCTAACCTTTCAGATGGTTTAGTAAAAGATCCGGTGAAATACTCAGCCTCCACGCTGAAGGGAGTCGTGATGGCTGAAGTATTAGTTATTAACAGTTGCCGCATGATGGCCTGGCCAATGAGGACCGGTCCATTCTCCGTGAAGTCTAGTCTGATCGGCTGTTGACCAGGCTCACTTGCATTGACACTGAAAGCAAGTCCACCATCATCAGTTATTTCTGTTCAATTATGGATGAAATGGCACGAGTGCAAATCACAAGGTGGATCTACCAGTCACTCTGAATCAGGGAGTAAGTCACGCTGACCGGTTTGGGTTTAGAATTAAATCCGAGAACCAAAGGAGTCTTCATTCCTTTCACCTCACAAACCGCAGCTAGTTCCGTTAGTTCCTCCTAAAAGCACATACATGAGAATTGATACAAAGATACACGTTATAACGCAAATATAAGCACCACACGAATATGAACTCTCTGGTTTTTCAGGCACAATTTAAAGATTTCATTAACAGGCAAACATTAGCATTGCAATACTTTCTTGGTGCTCTGACTAGCCTAATATTCTGGCTAAATACTTATCCTAACAATGCTTTGTTCACTTATTTTAACAAATCCAACTTGTGACTCTCCTTGAATAATAGATAAAAAATATTAACGTGATTGTTTCTTTATTCCTGTTATTCAGCCATTAAAAGCATATATGCATGTTTGCCTCCGGAATTATTATTCAAACAAAGAAAAGGAGGGCACAACGCAGAACTTCATGATGCAAAAACTGATTTTCATTTATTTGTGATTGCTCCTGACTTGAAATGTGGTGGCTTATATTTATGTGCATATTCGAAATATATTCAAAACTATTTTAAATAGTTTTGAGTGTCTAAAACGCAGGGGTGCTTTTATTTGCATAAACATAAATTATCCAAAAAGTCCTTACAACAGTGTGAGCGGTGAATAAAACAAAAACTGTGGTTTCAGTGCCGGGCTCCAGGACGCCTGAAGACGGGCTGAAGGTCGCGGAGCACAGATGAGCGTGAGCACCCCGAAGCTGTGAGGAAGGGAAGAGGAAACAAGATCTAGCCTCTGTACTGTATATCTCCAGGTTTACACAGAATGGAATACACATAAACTCCTGTTCGAGGTTTCACATATTACGAATCCTGACCTTGCTCCAGGCGAACGGTGTTGGCAGCAACGTCTGGTTAATCAAAGTCGTCGTGCCCTGCTGCGGAACTCCGACATACAGATCTGGAAATTTCAGCTCACTGCTTTGCAAGCAAACCTGAGGAGTTTGGACGTCTGCCCGTACAGAAAGATGACTGAACGCAAAACACATGTACATTACACGATGCAACAAACCATATGAACATCAGCGTGATTAATGTCCGCACCAGCCAGAGCCTTTCAACACGATCAGCTGCAAGACAGATTCAAAGCGCTGGGAATGCAGACACGTGAAGATCACGTCTACTTCGCATGATGCCAGGGGCTTCAGAACACCTTCACTGGGTTTTATGTTCACCTGAACACACAAGCAGCATTATAGATACAACATTGGTCCAGGGCCAAGGGCCAATGTCGACCCATGGTGACCACTGATCTGTTCCACCTGCACAATATGATGCAAAAACAATGCTGCTTTAGGTCATTTACAGTATGGCTGAATTTTCTTCATGTTCTGTTATTGGTACTAATTTGCTCAAGAATATAACACAAATGTATTGTAATATAATACAATGAAATACAGTGAAACAAAAAAAGTGAGTCGTGTAACTGTTGCAGGTTACTGTTTTTTATTATAACGCTGATTCTGTCATTAACTATCCTTACTGGTTTGTGGTAGAATTGCTGTATAGACTTTCTAAACATGCCTTCTTGTGTACCCTTTTGAGAATTTTCAACATTTTTACTTTTCTTCGATTTCAACTTTTTCAGTGTTCCTTCCCATTGACTTCCCATTGGATTCATCTTTCCAAGTGTCCTGATTTTGCAAGCGCTAATCAAACAATTTATCATTACACTTACGAAACATGCATCTTTTATTCATCTTTTCACCTCCGTGGATCTTTTCAACTTTGAAAACTCAAATTCAATTTCTTATTTACTCCCATTGACTCTAATTCTACTTAGTACTTGTAAGTTTTATGTTGAATGTCATCTGTTGTATCTAGGGACTGAGAGGAACGAAATTTCAATTTTCTGTAAGTATGCACTGTACATATGGCAAATTGACAATAAAGCTGACTTTGACTTTGACTTTGACTAATTGAGATTTATTGTCCAGCTTTCATTATTCATCCTGTTTTCAACAGCTTCTCGTCTCTTCATTGTTCAACTTTAAATAGTTCTAGACACTTTCACCATTAACTATTGAAATCAGCGTCCTCATTTCTATTTCACTTTTTTTCATTTTTGCAGTTTAGGTTTGGGCTCCATTTTGCCGTCTCCATTAGTATAAATAGAACCTCACAGAGTTTGTGGTTTCTTGTCTTACTCATGTCAACTTTTATCACTCATGAGAATTATACATAATGTCCGCTTTCAGTGAACATACTTAGCATTGTGACAGGACCCATGACAGACTAGCGTCATTCCATCAGAAATTGCATCCCCTAAGTTGATGCATCTTTGTTTCAGTTTGTTCGGTGTCATGTGATTAACATTAACATGCTTTACGTCAATAACATTGTACCTGTCGTTCAGCAGGTGACTGGATCGGTGGCAACTCTTCTAGGCTCCAGCAGGCTTTCACTAAGCTGTTGTTAGTGATCTGGATGGTGCGGACGCTGTCAGTTCCCACTTCCAATAAACCAAAATCCAGAGCCGGTAGATTTATGAAGCAATGGGGCCCCTGAGAGCCAACAGCCATTACACTACAGTCAGCATTCAATATTTCACAGAAAAGCATATGTAAATTATTTTGTGGGGAGAAAAAGAAGTACTCTGACCTTAAACATGACATCAACATCGAGCGTTAAAGGCTTGTCCTGGTTCTGAACGTGACACGTCAGTTTGATGGTAAAATTACCCGGTGTTGTTCCCTTCAGAACAAGCTCCAAATCAAGACACTTGCCCATTTCTGTAGAACATAGTTATTTTACTGACACAATGGCAAACACACACACACACACACACACACACACACACACACACAAACACGTACCAATTTCTCCAGTTGAAGGCTCCACTTCAATTTTGCAACCATCAAAATGATGTTCCCATTGAAAGTAAGTAGTGGATTTGCTGTGATTCAACATCTAAAAAACATGTAGTTGTTATTTGTGTGAGGGTGATATTTTGAAGTAATGAATTGAAAAAGCATTCAGTATAGAAGTACCGTAAATTTCTTGCGGACAATATTGTCAATGTAGATCTCATTCTGTATTAAAATTGCATACGGCTCAAAAAGAACCTTGTACGGCTCAGTGGAACCTTTTAAGTCAATTTCCAGAGCAGTGACATCGTTTAGCTGAAGACTCCTACAAATCAGAAGCCACACACTCAGTCATTTAGCATTTAGTAATTGACAGATTTAATTATATTTCAGGTATTAATCCTCCATATGTTTAGAACAGAAAAACAATATTCCAAAAAGAAAATTGAAATTCAAAAGATGTTACCGACCTAAAACATTTGATATTTCTTTTAAAATGTGCTATACTATCTAACAAAAAAAAATTGATATTATTATAAAGAAATCTCATCAGCATTTTCACGTGTGAATTATTTTCAGACAAACTGAACACTTCTTTTATTCTAGATTTAGAACTATGCCATTCACATTACATCACTTGTTTTGTTTTCATATTTATCATAATATTGGTAAAAACCATAACTTCAAGTCAGTCAGGAGTGTTTCATGCACTTTAACCTCATCTGGCCGTCTGTGGGAACTTGAGGAACATCTCGGATGATCAGGTGGGAGACGCTGTGGTAGTCTTTAAGCTATTGAAGAGCGGGAAGAAAACTGCAGGTCAAAACGTGCAAATGTGTGAATACATGCTATAAAAGCGTGCACACACGTCAGTAGGACAGTATCTGAGTGTAAACTCGTGTTCCTCAGCAGGGGTCAGGACCCCCGTGGCAGGTCTTATGTCAAACGCACTCTCCGTGTCAACTTGATGAACGCTGGAGGGGTCCGGATCCATTCTAGGCATTTGCGGTTGGAAATTGGGTCTCATAATTTCCCAGATGAATGAAAGCTCCATTTGTCTGTAATAAGAACTTACATGTAATTCTTAAATAACTGCAAACAGATATTATTTTGTATTATATTATATGTAAGCACTGTTTTTATGATGTTGTTTTTGCTGACATTTTATTTCAACTTTTAAGTTAAAATGTTTATGTCAAATTAATATTGAAATTGTGTTGGGCAGACAACTATTGTGTACAGCACGTTGGTCAACTTCAGAGTTTCATAAATAATTCTGATGTGATTTTGATTTGATATATGATTAGGAAACCTTACAAAGTGTTTTTTATGATTAGGGTCTTCTCCAGTGTGGCATGTGGGTTGGTACACATGCTCACAAAATGCCCGGCAGCGACATCAGACAGACCCCCAAAGTCTGGCTGATCTTCTCCACCAGATACAGAGACCAGGTCTACAGTGACCAGCTGGCCAGAACCTGCAGGAGGTTAATAAACACATCAGTGAAGCTTAAATTATCTGGAGCTGAAGGTTTGATGTCAAGAGAAAACCTGAAACCTTGATTTTTAATTTTGCTAGGTCCCTTGCATAAAAAGCATAAAGCAGCAATGAAAATATTTCGCGTCATTGTACATACAAAAAAAAACCTTTTGAGTAAACAACCAATACAGATTTAGTCCATTCAATGAAAGTGTCACATGGGTAAGTTAAACCAACAAAAAACGGGGCCCATCCACGCCCAGGTTTGTCTTTAAAGGCGCGGTTTTTCAATGTGACATACATTACATTAGTGTTCTATAACAACTTAAACTGTTACTTGTGTGAACCGAAGTAATTTGGCACCTTGGACGCTGATCTCAGTTACTCGAGAGTCACAGATGAGGACAAAGACCTGAGATGAGACCCCCGCAGCAGTGGGTGAAAAGACCACCTAGAAAAATGATCTCACTCTGATGATCACATGCATGTCTTCACATTCACAATATGTACATGAATATCATAAATACTGATCATATTGTTTTAATATTCATAAATATTTGTATTTAATTTAACTAATATACATATATATATTAAATTATTTAGGTTTAAGGAAGATTTAGGTTTAAATACAAAATACAAGCATTTTTTTATTATTCATCGTACAACAATCAGAGGCATGTAGTGGAGAATATATAGAATAATGTGATTTCAGATATCAACTGTGATGATTAAAAGACATTATGAGCTTTGTCTATAAAATAACAGACAGAAACTCACCTTAATGCTGATTTTCTCTCTAGGATTAAGACGAAAACTGCTGGGACTGATGGAAAATGGAGGATGTTCTGCAGCAGTTTCCTTCATGTCAGGCTGAGAACAAACATAGAATTATAAGACAAGCCACAGTTGCTGTCCATATTACAGTTTTTCTCAAATGCTACAACACAAAAGACAATCCCCTAAACCAAATGACCAGTCATCTAAACACATTTACCACATCTAGCCATCATTCTCCAATACCATAAACACATTTCACATGAAGACACAATTCACAAAACACGATCCTCCGTTCTCATAACTCTCTCATAACACATTTGTCCTTGCTAAAACATACGTTGCAAAGCAACTTATACAAGTAATTAATGAGTAATACAAGTAACTATACATCCTTATTCACAGTACAGTTAGTGGGCTCAGTGGTCTACGTTTCTTCTGGACAATACTATGCTACTTGATTGACTGTTGTTCTGAACACCTTTCACAGGTGATTGAGGATATTACAGCTGGACACGATGGCCAGACCTCATGACTACCTCTTCCTGGATGAGGCTGACTTCAACCTGCAGAAACGAAGGCCAAAGAGCCATCACAGAGGTTCCTGGGGGTGATATTTGTGCAACCATGGGATCAGAGGTCTGAAGTGGGCAACCTATGCCGGGCTTCAACGCTAGTTGGGTTCAGCGCCATGCCCAAGCTGGTTCTGCAACCAAGTGTAGGGGGATTCGAACCTGATTCGGGCACGAGTCCATGTCCCCTACCACTGGACCACAACTCCCATTGATGTGATCATTTGGGACAATGTCCGCTCCACAGAACAAACAAAGTCAGAGTGGTTCACCACCAACAGTAACCACTTTTTACAGTTTTTTCTGATTGCTTAAACCCAAACTGTGATTCTTGTAGCACTATTTCTAAAACTATTAATGATTATAGCAAAACCACTCACCGAGTTTGCAAAACTAAAAGCACAAAAACTGCTTTACACTCAGTTTGCAATTTTGTAACACACACTTTTTTTGCACAACACTCATTTTGCAAAACTTTAAACACAATTCACTGCTTACACTCAATTACCAAATTTCCAACACACTCCTAGCAAAATTATACACGTGTATTGCTATCATTAACACTATTTGGTCAACTTTCTGGCACACTTTCACATGTGAAAACTGTTTTAGTTTATTAGTTCACTTTGCAATCAGCCTAAGCACCACACAGGTAAGCTGTCTGTGTGGAGTAGAATAGAGGAGCAGTAAGAGTGAGAAGAGTGAGAATCAGAGGAGGCCGAGGGAGAGGACGTGGAGGTGAAGAAGTTGGAGCAAGAAGACGTTTAGTTGAAGTGAGAGGGTTAGAGGAAGATAGAGGAAGAGGACAAGGAGAACCAAGAAGAGGTAGAGGAGGGTGAAAGAGGAAGGGTAAGAAGAGTAAGAAATAGAATATTTGATGACATCAGCGCTACTATAGTGGACCATGTCATCAACCATGGGGTGACCCTCAGGGAAGCTGGCCAATGGATTCAGCCCAATTTGAGTCGCTACACTGTGGCAAACATCACTAGGACATTTCCAAATGAGCTACTTTTTGTAGATGAGGCCGATTACAACCTGAGTAAAACCAGGAGACGTGGCAGGAACATTATTGGACACTGTGCCATCATCAATGTCCCAGGACAATGGGGTGGTAACATAACAATGTGTGCAGCTATACGCCAAAATGGTGTTGTTCACCATCAAGCAATCATAGACCCTTACATGACATACTCACTGTTCAGAGAGCAAAACATACCCCACATGTCATCATGTGGGACAATGTAAGCTTCTATAGAGCTGCTTTGGTCCACAACTGGTTTACAGACACCCATCCTCCAACACACTCATCCTCCCTCCGTACTCTCCACTCCTCCAATCCCATCCAGCAGTTCTTCTCTCCCTGCTGCTAGAAAGTGTACGACTGTCATCCTCATCAACAAGTTGCCCTTGTACAGGCAATGTTGAAGGCATGTTGAGATATTGACCAGGTATCATGTCAGGCCTGGATACGGCATTCAAGGAGATATTTTCCTGGTGACTTTGATTGAAGAATATTGTGTGCAATGTGGAGGAAATTTTGTGGCCGGACCCAGAAAGATGACATGATGTAGGCCTGATTGTGTTTTTTTCCCTTTTTTTGTGAAATTACTATGTTGTGTTCAGACTTTTATGAGTGTGAATAAACACTAATGCTTGAAGTTTGGATCCTTGTATGTTTACATGACACTATGACAAAATTATGACCTAAAATTGACATGAAGACAGAAAGCAAAAGCCAGATGTGTTTTGTATTTTTACCATCAGTGTGCAGTTGTTGCGTTGTGTACTTAGTAGATGATGGCTTGTGTGTACTGATTGATACGAAAACACAATTTTTACGAATGTGTGAAGAGTTAATCTAGCTGTGATCGCTTTTGCAAGAGAATTTCAATGTTTTTATAATTGGGTGAAAGATTTTGTTATTTGTGTGTAGAGTTTTGCAAAAATAGCCAATATTTGCAAAAAATGTGCCTAAGCAATCAGAAAAAACTGTAAGCGTGTTTCTGCCAGCCTACTCCCCTTTCCTGAACCGTATAGAGGAGTTTGTCTCATCGTGGAGATGGAAGGTTTATGACAGACAACCATACACTAGAGAGAAGCTCCTAAGGGAAATGGAGCTGGCCGGTGATGACATCCCAGTGGATGCCATCCAAGTATGGATTCCAGGCATTCCCACGGTGCCTGGCAAGAAACAATAGCCTGCGATGTCGATTAGGTGATCAAATTCAAATGTTATTTGTCACATACATATATTATACACTATGTAGTGAAATGTGTTTTCTGCATTTGACGCGTTTTCAAGAGTACTGTTGTGCGCATAAATTCTGTAGTTGTTACAGTAGTGTACATGCAGTATTTTCTATAGATATGTACTCTTCATGTCAAACTCAAAATCTAAATGCCTATTCCTCTGCAGAAATCTAAGATTTCTAACTTTCCATTACTGTAAAATTTACCTTCTCACAAACCGAGAATTGTGTTTTCAGTTGTTTTGCTGTAGTGTGCAATGATGTGTATTGTTTTTGAAAGCTTCGAGCTGCTCTTTTGGTGCGAAGGTTTGAGTTTAGAAGTGAGAAGGTGTGGTTGTGTTTATGTAGCTTTAAAAACGGGTGTTGTGTTTAGACATTGGGGAACATGCAGGGAACATTTGTGAAATGTGTTTTAGCATTTGAGAAAAACTGTAACCCAAAGCTAGTAAAACTAGTTAATAACAACGCTTTAAAAGGTGTAACAGTCCAAAATTACTGTCTGTTTGCTTACACTGAGCATGCAGTCAGGCCAGAGGTCTTTAGGTACCATGCAGAACGTTCCAGAACTCGGACCTTCATTGCAACATGAGATCTCCATAATCTGTACTCCTCCCACTAAACAGTAGCCACAGTCGATAAAAGCAGGGACTGAAACATGAAAAGCATCAGGTAAAATCTGGTGTGAAGACAAACGCGCAACATATGTCACATATTGTTTCAGAAAACTTCTAGAAATGTGTTAACTAGATATGAAAGGAAGATTAGGGACTCACAAGAAAGTTTGGCCGGAGGTCTGTGGGCCTTGACTGGTATAATGAGAGGATTCGGCATCTGTGTCTCCACAACCAGAACATCCTCATGGTCACCCAGAGAGTCTGGGACAAAGCGAACCATGTAATGGCAGCTCATTCCAGGGGCAACAATCCCCCCTTCTCCAGGGAATCGACCTGTAGAACAAGTTTTAGCACTTTAATGCAAATGAGATGCAATAGAAATTGCTACATTAAAACAGAATGTTTAACTGGTAATGAGAAATGAAAATATTTGCAGTACACATGCAGTAGGAAAACAGTAGATGGCGCTGTTCTACTGAATCTGTTTACACCGTAAACCTTTTTTTAACTAAATGCTTTTCTGAACATTACAGCGAGTAACGTGCTACTGACTTAAAGAGATTTAAAGACAACCACTGATAATGTAATCAGAGATAAAACATTTCTGATTAATTCTGTATATTTAAAAATCAATATTGTAGTTATGTTGAATAAAATGACATATTGACATTTTTAACATATTATGTTAAAATGACATATTGTAGAATGTCATTTTAAAAAACAAGTATTTTATAACATCTCACCCAAACTAACGGAAAAGTGGGGCGAGGTTGGAGGAATCAGGCGGACATGGCGACTTGTCGCAGTCATGTTTATGAGCTCCAGTGGCACCTAAAAGAATCAAACACAGCAGGATCTGAAAACAAACCTGAATAATTGTCATGTGACTCTTTTTCCTCCACAAGTGACTTTGTTTCTTAGAAGGTTAAACAATGAAAAGTTCATCTGTAGAAAGACATTTGCGTTTCGTGTTGACCGTGTGTTTTCAGTTAACAGTCAGTACTGCGCCAAAACCCGCTGTCAAAACAAGCAAGCGTGTGGATTCAAATCTAGTGAGCAATCACACCTCAGAGACTTCTCCCACTTCATATTCTGCAAACAGGATCACAGCAGGGTTTGCTGCGAATATGGGGACGTCATCATCAGGGCTGAAAGACGAGAAAATGAGTTTACGTCACGGTGCACAAGCAAAGCCACTGCACTCAGACATGTTTGTTTTGTTGATTTCTGTATGAAAGCAGAACTACAGAAAGAACATAGGCCGTCAAAATGAAGTCAGCTGAGCAGTTATTATAGTCTTGTGATGGCCACAGTGAGTCAGAAATACTTTTAAGGCAGAGAAGTTCAAATTGGGCCAAACCGGGATTCATTTCTTTTATTGGTGGTTCTGTCAGTTTTAGCCACAAGAACAATCTAGTCTGGCTTCGCCTACAGGAAAAGTGCAAAATATGGAAAGAAATGGAGACGGATCTGCATTGTAATGTATTCGTGTGTACATATTGTTCTCATGATCAAGCTGTCTTGTTGGTTGAATAGTCAACCAAAAAATAAAAAACAAACATACAAAGATGACTCAAGAAATTAAAGTATTATACATATATGCACTTGTGGTGTTGAGTGTTTTCTCATAAAATAAATTAAGTACCTCTCGTCTTCACTGGCATTCTGGTCATGTTCCACGTTCTCCAGCCTGTTCTGGGGCATTATGAGAGACTTTCCTCCACGCTGGCTGTTCGGAAGCATGAAGCGAGGATTGCGGAGGAACTTCTTTCTGTCTTTAAATTTCTGTAGAGCCGCCTGCTCTTCTTCCAGGATCTTGGAACTGGGCTTCTCCACTCTTGTGGCCTTGTGCTGAAATCACACGAGATTTTTGAGGTTGTTTTATTATTTTATTAAAACCAACTTAATTCATTTCTGGGTCCGGGGGAGTTGATATGGAGAAGCTGTGGCCTGCCAGCCAGCCAACCACAGAATAGTGTGATCTTCTAAAACATGTGTTTGTGGACTCTGAGAGGAAACCAGAAACGAGAGAAAACCCATGCAAACTCGAGGAGAACATGCAAAATCAGGCCTCCAACTCAGACTCTTCATTATGATGCACTTAGAAGAAACATATTTTAAACAGATTTTAAAAAAAAAATTTTGGAACAGATATTAAAAAAAAAGTTTTCTTGGAGGCGTCGCCAAGTTTTATCTTAAAACGCAGAAGTACGTGAAAATCAAGCATTAAAAAAAAAAAAAACGATTTTTCAACTCTCTCAATGATTTTTGACAGATGGAACATGACTAACAGTGAAAGGTCAATGTAAAACACGATTCAAAAGCACATGCACTGGTTTTGCTATTGGAAACAAAATCTAAGCTTAAAGACAAACCTGAATGAAAGGGCTTTCGCTATATCCAGACTGTTCAGAAGAAAAGAAAGTCATTGTGTCGTCAGGTCGTTCCAACAGTTTTGGAGCAGTAAAAGCTGGAGGAGTCGGCGGAGCATATCCATCCTCTTGTGGGTCATTACACGTGAGCATCTGAAATGAGAGCGTCGGCTCGGCATACCTTGTGTTAAACTTTGCTGTGATGAAGAAAATAAAACTGCTTCAGCAACCAGGGAATTATTCTCCCTTGGTGAGTCTGCATTTTACCTCTAGGCCGGTTCACAGCTGGTGTGTTTTCTATTGCATAGTCTGATAGACAGATCAGGTTATTGTTCTTGAGAAGATCACCGTCCACACACCACCTGAAGGCTGGTTTAACTTCAAAATAATAAAAAAAGAAAAATACACAGTCTCTGTTTTACCTGTTTGAGCAGGCAAAGCTCTGTCTAGAATCCAGATAACGTACCGAGGTTCAAACCCAGCCGATGGGGATTCCTACCCACTTCTTCAGCGATTTGGATCATAGAGTGTTCCTCTTTTTTAGAGGCTTGCAGACGGGCTTGTACAATGTGAGTTTCTAGCAAATTTGTGTTTTGAATCCGTCTGTCATATTCAGCATTCACCTGCACAGAAATCATTTGTTTTATTCGTTCTGCTTAAAATCAGCAAAAATAATTTGTTTAATTTAACACACACACACACACACACACACACACACACACACACACACACACACACAGACACACAGAATACACAGCACAGATAATCTTTAACTGTGAGGTTACTTTACCTGTGCACATCCCTCTGCAGTGAAAATGATTTGTTGTTACTATTTATTTGGTTATGTGCATTGGAAAGAATATGGTATTTTAAATGAAGATGCATACAATTAAATTAATTAATGAGAGGAAATGTGTATGTGTGAACAAGAAGGGGGGTGAGAAGGAGATTGTGAGTGTGTGTGTGTGTGTGTGTGTGTGTGTGCGTGTGTGTGTGTGCGTGGTAGGTGAGCAGCATGGTAGGTCTAAAGTAGATCACATGTTAAAAAACTATGTTCTAACCTCTTGAAGCTCTTGCACATATGTTTCATGCTTGAGGTTTCCTCCTCTCGCTGACTTGCTGAGGTTAGAAACAGTGTCTTTTCCAATCACCGCACCGGAGTAAAGTTCTTTGAACACGTTCACGAGTAAATGAGAAATGTCCTATCCACACAAGTAAAATCACTTAGCAATGCAAAGTCATTTTTCAAACATTTTTAAATGCAAAGTAATTATTTATAAACAAATACTTCATCTTCATCATTTATAAGTTATATTTTCAGACATTTTACTTAATATTTAGCTGTGTTGTTATATTTTAGTTTAGTTTTTACTTAAAACTTACGTTGTTTATTTTATTTTAATATATATTAACATATATTAATGTTATATGTATTTGATTTGTTTATTGTACTGAAATATTGAAATATAAATATAAAATAATATGTATTTATCACTAGGTAAAAATGAACTAATAGTGACTTTAAAGCATATATGTTTTAAAATAATTTACTGATATGTTTTATTTTTTGCAGGTATCGAGCGAGTGAAGACGTTTATGCGGGTTTTACCTGAGACGTCTCGGATGCGGGATAGTGTCGATTCATCGACGGTTCGGAGCTCATCAGCTCGTTTAGTTCCACTTCATCACTCATGGTTTAGCAGTAGTCATACGTGATAGCCGTGTAGTTGCGTTGATATTTTAAATGAGGAAACGTGCCTCATGAACGAGCTCATTCTGAACGAGAGGAAATGCCCTTTTATCAAACTTCCGCCATCTTTGTTTGACGGTTGCTATAGGGACGTTGTCCAAAAACTATTCTTTAGGATATGTTCATCTTCTTCTGAATAACTTCTCACACATTAAAACGTGGTTAAACTACTGGCATTTGATTAGACAACGAAAGCATGCTCGAATATTAGCTCAACAATCATTTCCATTGTTTTTAAAATACAAACGAAATTACAATGAAATCTTTAAAATAAGTTCCAATTTTTACGATGGATTTTCCCAAAATCATGAAAAAATACACAGGCGTACGTATGCGTGCCCACAAACGCATGAGCATACTTTTATCCACTTTGCACACCTAATTTGTGCATGATCAAAACATGGTATATGACTTGACAGTTGGGAAAGGGTGTGTCAGTTGCCTCTGGAAAAGGTGATTTCTAAAAACAAAAAGTTCAGTGTTGCTTTTGGTAAAGCAAGAAGTCAACGTGAGAACGTTTTGATATGGCCTTAGTTGCCATATCAAGTCGCACCTAATCAGACAGAATCCAGGAAATTTATTTCATTAACCTTATGCCACAATCCTATCTTCCTTCTCTAAAAACGTACATAGAAAACTTTTTTAAGAACCTGGAAAAATTGAAATAATTATCTGCTATTCATTTAATTTTGTATTAAAAATTGAACACTGTTGGACACGTCAAGCATGTAAGACTGAGCTAAAGACCTTAAATTAAACAAATCAAGCAATCAAACCCGAACTCGGCGGGTTTGCAGTGTGATGGAAACTGAGATCCAGGAGCATCCGAGACTCGACAGACCGGTGTTGTTGTGGGTGTGGGCGATATTTCGTGGCGTGAACTTCACTGAGGATTTACTCAGTCTCAAACTCAGACAGAACGCGTCTGTGTTCCACCAAGACGTCCGACGAGGACTAGTATCTTACCGCAACGACCACAAATCAAAGCCATGGAAGTCGACGGGAGTCCGGGCATGTTAGGTAAGATCTGCTGCTCGAGTAGTAAACGTTCCAGATTTATATTTTGATTCAAACTTAACCAATGTTCGTTTGCGAGTTTTGCGAACGCATTTAAACAAAACTTTTACCAACAAATCACAGTCACATTATTTTCATGTCGTTTTTCCGTGGGTCACGTGATACGTTTTTGAAGCTACGCGATTATTTCTTGCTTGTTTTATGCACAAATTTCATCTCTTCGGATAGCGACAGCCCGGGGTTGGCCGTCCGCTCCTTCATCTCTGCAATTACTGAACACACAATCTGCAAATGTCCTCTTGGTTTATCTCGAGTTAAGGCTCCCAAAGGCTACTTATACGCACGAGATCAACTACTAAAACAAAACGAAAAAAAAAACATTAGGCGTAATGCGTTTTGTGGCAGTTGGCGTAATGCATCCGAACCTGTTAACCCGTCCAAAATACTTTATAATTTTTAAATATGTATAATGGTTTATAAATCTTGAGCAGTGGTTCTAACAAAAACACTTTGATAAAAGTGGTGTTTTCTTTTCCTAGACCTAGAGCAGCTGCGTGCCGATCCGTACCAATATGAACAGCTAGAGGACGCCACACCACAAATTCCTTCGTTCAAGTATGAACATGTGATTCATTTCAGGTCACACATTACGTAGTTTCATTTGTTCTTAAAAACCCGAAGTTCCAGTTCCTTAGTCTGTGAACCAAAAAGCAAGATCACTGCTTCTTTATAAAACTGAATAGAACTATGACAAATGTATTATAGTCCATTTAAAACTTAAAATACATTATAATGTCTTACTGTCCGTCGTGAGATTACCCTGATATTATTTATATAACAATATACATTGTTTTGTTTTTTAATTTACCGGGAAATTTAGGGGAAAAGGGGTATTTTTTTCGTCAGCATATGTTTGTGCTGTTATTTTTAAGCGCTGTTTTCTTTTTGTGCATTATTTGTCCTGTACGTGTTTGTTAATTTTGCTCTTTTTTTACCTAATGCGCTTAAGAAGAAGGTATAGAACCACGCATAACATCGAGGGGCGGAGTCAGTCCCAATTCAGCCAATAAAACACGTCTTTGCGACTCTACCTTGAATATTATTGGTCTAAATGTTTGTCATTTTTCCAGAGAACGACAAACGAACTCGGGGTTTAATTCAAATTGTTTTGTGACAAAGTGATGCAACAATTAAACGTTAAATAACTTTATCGAATAAATACATACTCAAGCTTTAGTTTTCCATCTTCAGTAAAGCAATGTGTTTTTCAAGTTGCCCGTCAGCACTTTTCATTCAACATCGTTAAAAAAATCGTAATGTTTTAGCTCAGTACAACACATCCATAAGGAACAACACGGATTTAGTAATATGCAAACTAATAACAAACAACAAAAATAAATATATACATAATTCTGACAAGAAGAACACGCCCATAATGAGATACGCGCAAACTGCGAACGTCATGCTTTTCTTTAGTAAACTCATACTTCTGGTTTAAGTAACGCGGTTATAAAAAAACTTTTTGACGATGTCTTGTGTACGTAAACCACGAAAAAGGAGCAATTCGGATGAGTTCGTTTACCGGGACCAGACCAGGAACGTGGCAAGGGAGAACGGGAAACGAATCGGTGGGTTTTACGGATGTGTCGCGGACTGTGTTTGACACTTTAGACTGAATAAATGTTTAGAGGAAACATACCTTTCCTCTTTCTGCAACGTTGCATACGTACTGTAAACGTGTGTGGTGTTTTAATACGCACTCTCTCCGTTTAAAGACTTAAATGACATTTACCTGTGAGTGCCAAATAATATCTGCTGGAATTTACACCCACCTAGTTTCGAATCTTACTCGTGGCGGATTCAGTAAGGGTTAGAAGTTTAGCACGAACGATTTTTCCTGTTATTGAAACTATTAAAGCATTAATAAACCCCTATCTCTTAAGCACAAATGTGATACTATGATGGTAGTTCCTATTTCCATTAGAGTGTTGAAATTTTAAATATGATTCAAACCGAGCAGATCGGATCTTGTTTTGGTTCTCACATCTGGGGAAACGGATGAAGTTCAGGTTAGAACTTTTTCCAAGAAAAATGGGAGTCAACCTCATTTGGTTGTTGGCTGGTTTGTTGTTTGGAACAACTGGCCAGTCAGTGTCCAATAATACTGCGAAGTCGAGGTTTTTTAGCATTTATGGTGCTAACATGATTTAGATACAATTTGAAGTCATTGGAGCATTTTAGTAAAACGTAGCTTAAGTTTAAACTTTCCTCATTTTTGTCCTCACTATATAAAAGTTTTTACATTGAGATACGTTTAACCCAACAATCAAATGTTTAAACTTTAAACAAGTGCAGTTTGACCAGTAAAGACATGAGACCTCACCCTCACGTATTTTCTAAGTAAATATGGCACAGTAAAGGCTCCAGTTGTCACTCAAAAACAATCCACAGGTCTTTTTAAAACCGAACTCTTTAAAAGTTTTCTAGTTGGGTGCAGCTCAACAGCCTTTGTGCCAAGAGCTGGTGAAAATATCTCAGCTATGTTGTGATTGTCCCACACCCTTACTCCAAACCTGCCAAAAATATAAATAACTGCTCCTCTGTTGTATGCTAATTTATACTAAGTCACCAAGCCAGATTTGAAGTGTTGGGAAGTTACTGTACAGTACAGTTCAATGCTTCTAAATCTAGGCCTGGGGGCTGTAGCTCCTCACACCAAGTTCTGCTGCCAATCTAGGAATCTAGGAACTCTAAGAGAGAGTATTGACATTATAACTATAAGACGTTAAACACTTGTTTATATTTTATTCTAATGTTTTGAGATAAAATGAGTGACAACTAAATAAAGCATTGAAAACATTACATACGTACATTGTTGCGTTATGTTTTCATTCCATATGTTATATGTTTTTTGTTTACTTATTGTGTTTAATGTGTTTGCTCAAGACAAGATGATTCTCATCTGAACTCTGTCTGCTCCGTCTTTGTGTTCTCCTTCAGGTCTGGAGGGAGATGCGGACCTGCAGTTCTTACTGACTGGTGGAGAGCTGGTGAAAGTGAAGTCCAGCTCCTGGAAGAAGTCTCGCTTCTTTCAGCTAAAGGAAGACTGCGAGACCATGGTGCAACAGCCCAGCATGATTTTCAAGAAAGACCCCACGTGTGAGTACCACCGCACTGCTGCGTGTTTGTTTCCGCACATGAACGCAACATGTTCAAAATGATGAAACTGAACAAGAATCGATACATTAATGCCAGACTATGGACTTACAATTCAAACTAATTTGTCACATTGTATGTAAAAAATATGTAGCATTCTAAAACAGTTCACAATCACCAATTTGCAACTAATTATATTTTTAAGTCGCTTACACAACAAAGTCTGGCACATACAGATGCATCAATGGTGCACATCAGCCAAACGGTTTCTGCAGGGACTCAGGGACGAACAAATGTCACTCAGGGTCTTTCATGAAACTCCATCTCTGTGAGCTAACAGACACAGAGTTCTGGCCGTATCCTTTTCTACACAAACAATTTTAATATCTGTTGGAGCAGAACTGCCTGTGGGAAGTGTCGAAGAGGATGGAAGGGAAACTAGTCTGGTGATCTTAAGTTTCCCACATGCTTTTAAAGGCCTCTGCTCTTTAGAACATCTGCTTCTGGCCACAGGCCTCAGATCAGCCCGTTATCTGCCGTGTTCCAGACCCTTACGGCCTGTCCGTGTCTGGACCAGAAACCAGAGGAGCCACTAAAAAGATAAAAACTGTACAGATACTGTACAGCAGAACTCGGATCCATGCCTTCAGCCATCAGCTCAATGTTTTTACCCCCCCCCCTATGATTAGAAGGGTTTCACGTGCTGCCGGGGTGTTTCGGGGCATGGCCTGCTCCTAAAACTAATTTCAGAAATGTTGACAATATCACAATCATTGATTTTTACTCTTATTTTCTACATGTATTATGTACATACAGGTGAAAACAGCAGTATTTTCCGGGGCACTTTGTTTCATATTTATCGATTTATATCTGGAATATTTTCAAACACACACACACGCAAAAGCACTCAAATGAACGCAGAAGAGTATTTTACAATTGGATTTGTGTTCTCACCAGAGAAAATTTGCGTTTTAAAGGAAGCAAAGATTTTGTTATCCGGTGTTGGTGCCACGTTTATCTCACTGTCTAATGGGTTCGAGTAGGTGGAGAAGAAACTGAGGAAAAGCAGCAGATTGAGTTTATCAAACCCTACAGTGCATGTTTGGCCTTGCCATATTTAACTAGAAGGAAAATAAAACTTAAATTCTATATAGAAATTGCAGTGTTCACTTTTTGAAAGGAAATAACAGACATGTGCGTGTGTAATGTAAAATTGCCTTTCTTAGGTGTTTGCTCAGCTGTGTGCACACTCCACCTAATCTGATTTAGCTTTTCACCCTCCATTATGTCCGACTGCTTTCACCGGGATTATTCCATCGACTCCTGTTCCTCAGACCAGTTTATCAGGCTGCTTCCATTCCAAATCATTCACCATAAATGTAAAGTAGATCACAGCGGTTATTCAAAACTTCTCAGTTATTCAGATCTGCTGTTGTTCTACAAAGACAGCTAAAAACCAGACGCGCGTCTAGTATATTTTCTCTGTAAGTGTTGTTTTTTTAAAAGATTAATTCACCATACATGAAGCACTTTATGCAGAGGAATAGTCTGGTGTGCAATATCGTCATTGTTTGCACAAGTCAAAGATCACGATTGGGTGTGATGGGTATTTCAGTTTTATTTAATAATCTTTAATAAGCACAATAGTACTGAGGCTATCACATTATCACCGCCTATTGTTCATTCGCCAAACAATTGTGTCGCCAAAATCAATATTTGAACAATGAAATACAGCTCATTACTCTCGTGTCTGTCTTCACCATGAAAAAAATACATAACCACTGCATTGTGTAAATATAAAATTGTTTAACAATAGTCTGATAAAAAGATCAATTTATCAATATTCAGTTTTAAGAAATTTGAAAGACTTAAAAAAAGCTTTTATAAAACGTTTTTTATATTATCTTTTTTACAGTATTTTTCCAAACTTACAGTAGAGATGCTTGTTTCCCAACAATCTATAGAACTTTTATATACTAATTAAATTATCTAATTCATATATTAAATGCAAATAAATAATTTTAAATATGCATAAAAATGACTAAATGTTTTTTTCTACTTAACAATTCTAACATAACACAGGGTCATTTCACTCTTCTTGAGAATCTTCTTATGTGAAAGACGATGATTGGTGGTGTTGTTGCCGCAGTCAGCATGGCAGACGTGGAGTCCGTGCGGCTGGGCCGACAGTCTGAAGGCCTGCAGAAGTACACAGATGAAGCACTGGAGGATTGCTGTTTCTCCATCATCTTCCAGGGACGGAGGAAGAACCTGGACCTGATTGCCCAATCCAAAGAAGAGGCCAGACAGTGGGTCCGAGGTCTGGAGAAGGTCATGGACAGCATTCACAAACTCAACCGCCAGCAAAACAGTGAACAGTATCCTTTACTTTTACTCTCCATTCAAAAAAGTAGTGAAGACTGTGTGTTAGATATTTTCCTGAAATCCGATGTACAGCTGGATCTACAGCTGCATGCGCAAGGCCGACAAAAATGCAGACAACAAAATGTCCTTGAAGGAGCTGAAGCATTTCCTGCGACAGATCAATATTGAGGTGGATGATAGCTATGCCGAGTTGCTTTTCAAGGTGAGGGGGAGATTTTCCTTTAAATTAGTTGTATGTTTGGAATATTTCTGCCTCCTCATGTGTAGGCTCAGACATGAAAAGATGTCTAGTATGTGTATTATAGGGTAATGTCGCTGTAAACAACATTGTGATATTTTGATCTGCACATATCAGCAGATGGATATGATTTTAATTCAAATGTAATTTTCTTTACTCTATTATGAGCTCTCAATTATCCACCATTGCAATGTCTTTTTCCACCATTGCTTCTCAGAAATGTGACACGTCAAATTCAGGCACTCTGGAAGGACCAGAGATAAAGAACTTCTACAACCTGCTGACATACCGCGAGGAAATCGACGTGATTTACGGCAAATACGCTCAAAGCAACGGGGTGATGAGTTCGGCAGATCTGCTCAACTTCCTGCTGAAAGAGCAGAAAGAGGAGGCAACATTAGAGGACGCTGTTAAACTTATAGGGAAATATGAGATGGACGACACAGGTGAGGATTAAATAGTCGTGTCTTTCTGCTTGTTAGACAGAGCGACAGACTGCGTTTCTGCTTGTTCCTGTGAATACGTCTACGTGTCTATCTGTCTGTATATATCGTATTACGTATATTTCCATCCATTTATCTGTATATATCTCTATTCATCATCCGTTTGTAAATAATGCCCTTACCTCAATCTCCCTATTGTTTCTGCCAGCCAAACAGAATAAGAACATGACCAAAGACGGCTTTCTGATGTACCTGAACCAGGAAGAAGGCTGCATCCTTAACCCCGCCCACAAAGTCGTCTACCAAGACATGCAGCAGCCACTCAGTCACTACTTCATCTCCTCCTCCCACAACACCTACCTGATGGAGGACCAGCTGAAAGGGCCCAGCAGCAAAGAAGCCTACATCAAGTATGACCCCTGCCTGCACCAGAACACCAAGTTGGGCATTTCTTGAAAAACGATGCATGGCATATCATCTAAAGTGGCTTACTATGCTTTGACGTTCTTCACTACAACTTCATCATGTCTTCCTGTGGGACTCAAAGCCTCCACCTCCTGGTTGCAGGGCGCTGATGAAGGGCTGCCGCTGTGTGGAACTGGACTGCTGGGACGGTTCAAACGGGGAACCAATAATCTATCACGGACACACGCTCACATCCAAAGTGCTTTTTAAAGACGTCATCAAGGCCATTAAAGAATACGCTTTTAAAGTAAGAAGTTTGTTAATGAGGAGTGTGTGAGTGTTTGTGTGAACCTGGGTTTGTTTTGAAGACCTCACCGTACCCAGTCATCCTGTCTCTGGAGAACCACTGCGACGTGGAACAGCAAAAGACCATGGCCCGCCACTTGACCTCCATCTTGGGAAGCGCTCTGCTAACTAAACCCTTAGGAGACAACACAGCCACCGCCTTACCATCGCCTGAGGTTAGTCCCTAATTCTGATCACAATACTCTGTAAGCGGTAACTTTATACCACTTTGATCTCATGCCATTATACGTATTAATATACAGTCACGATTGGTAACATAACACAGCAAACATCGCAATGTCTTTTTCTCCTCCAAAATAGACGTATTCTTTTAGCCTCCAAAAATAGGTATTTAACTCTAAATTCTAAATGAAACGACAATAATACATAAAAACTTCACAAATAAAATGAGTGACTTTCACAAACATGCCGCAGATCATTCCAATCATGACGACCTGTGGAGTTCACTTATTTCATAATAACATAATTCACGTCATTCACGAAATGTGGTGATTGTTAATAAATGTATTGTTTTTTGAGAGAAACAAGCAATTTTAACATGGAAAGCAACTGCTTGAATTCACAAAGTTACGCATCATCTTACATCTTCTGAGGGTTTGTATGTTGTTGATTCCAAACTTCATGTATTTTTAAGTCATGTGAAATGTCGTTTCTGAACTCTCCGAGTTACTACGCAAACGTTTTCAAGCCTGAAAGAAACAGACTGGTGGCCATGAACCATACTCATCAACGCACATGCAAACCAAGAGAAGCATGAACATTGCCTCATTTACAGTGCCACTGCCAAATGTTTTTGTTTTCTCCGTGCAGCTGTATGTCTAGTCTATGCTTCTGGGGTGTTTACTGTACGTATCTGCGTGTATGAATGCAGGATTTGAAGGGCTACGTGCTGATCAAGGGGAAGCGTTTAAACAAACTCGACGCCGCGTTCAACAACAACAGCACAGAAGACGCGGAGAGTGTGTCTGAAGAAGACGAGGGAGCGGAACTGAGGGAGAGCGAGCACAAGGTCAAGGAGAAGGTCAGCTTCTCAAACTCACAAAACACAGCAGATGGTAAACAAAACCATTCCTTTCAACCCCAATACAGTAGTTAATCAGTAGATACAGCAGATAATCTGGTGACATATGGTTCGTCAATATATCTGCATTCATTCCCACAAAAGCCTGATTGAAACAATCAAAAAGCTCATTTACATTTAAAGTTGGCATCGCATTTGATCTGCAAAGTCTGTTTTTGACATAGAAATCAAAAAAGATCAAGCTGGCAAAGGAGCTGTCGGATCTAGTCATCTACTGTAAGAGCGTCCACTTCAGCAGCTTCGAACACTCCAGAGAGAGCCAGGCTTATTACGAAATGGCTTCTTTTAAAGAAGGCAAGGCAATGCATCTGGCAGAAAACTCTGGTGAGTTTCACTGTAGGACAGTCATGTTCAATCCTAGTGGAAGGAACTCTATAATGTATGTCTTCTGTGTTACAGGTACAGCGTTTGTGCATCACAACATAGAAAAACTAAGCAGAATCTACCCAGCCGGGTCCAGAACTGATTCCTCCAATTACAGTCCGGTGCCACTGTGGAATGCTGGATGCCAAATAGGTGCCCCCCCACTCACTCACTCACTCAGTTTGTCTCTCTCTCACTCACATTGTCACTCACTCACTCAGTTTGTCTCTCACTCACTCTGTCTCTCATTCACTCGCTCACTCACTCACTCATTTTGCCTCTGTCTCTCACTCACTCAGTTTTTCTCTCTCTCACTCACTCACTCACTCACTCACTCACTCATTTTGCCTCTGTCTCTCACTCACTCAGTTTTTCTCTCTCACTCACTCACTCACTCACTCACTCGGTTTGTCTCTCACTCGCTCGCTCACTCGCATTACGATCTCTCTCTTTCGCTCAGTCTCACTGTCTCAGTCTTAATCAGTCGCTTGCTCACTCTCTTTCTCTGTCAGTGAGCCTCTTTCACTCACTCTGTCTCTCGCTCGCTCACCTACTCACTCAGTCTCTCACTGTCTGCATGTGTATCACTCAGTCTCTCTTTCACTCAGTCACTTGCTCACTTACTTGCTCCGTCTCTCTCAAGCACTCAGGCTCTCTCTCTCTCGCTCTCTTTGTGTCCCTCTCTCACTCGCTCACTCACTCTGACTCAGTCTCACACTCGTTAAGTCGACCTATGGCTATTGTTCGCTCATGGAGTTACTATAAGGATGTAAATATATGCACGTTTGAATAGTGCATTGAATAGTGCACTCCACATCATGTTTGATTCCTTCTGCGTCCCAACAGTGGCTCTAAACTTCCAGACTCCAGGAAAGGAGATGGATTTGAATCAGGGGCGTTTCCGGCCGAACGGCAAATGTGGCTATGTACTGAAACCGGAGTTTCTAAGAGACACTGCGTCCCAATTTGACCCCAGGAACCTGAGTGTGGGACCCTGGCAGCAGAAGAAGACCCTGCACATAATGGTCTGAATCGCACAACACACTGAGACGGGAAGCAGCAGCTCGAGCTCAGCTGGTTGACTTTGTGTGTATGTTCAGATCATTTCAGCCCAGCAGCTTCCCAAAATTAATAAGGACAAACAAAGCTCCATTGTGGATCCTCTGGTGAGGGTGGAGATGTTTGGCGTCCCCGCTGACAAAGCCACCAAACAGACGCACCACATTGACAACAATGGTGCGTGAAAGCTACTTCAGCACTTTGACTGTGTGCAGACAGGAACGAAAGCCACAATAAGCCATTTTTCCTGTTGAATTCTAGGTTTCAATCCCACGTGGAACACGAGCTTTCAGTTCATCGTTAACGTGCCTCAACTGGCTCTGCTGCGGTTTGTAGTGGAAGACTACGACGCCGCTTCGCACAACGACCTGATCGGCAAATACACGTTGCCCTTCACCAGCGTGCAGAACGGTGCGTGAGTGAAGCTGCACTCGGCGTGATGAAGAGTGTGTTTGCTAACCACACTGTTGTTCTGTGCAGGATACCGCACCGTGCCTCTTCTGACCAAAAGAGGAGACCTCATCCCCTCAGCCGGACTGTTTGTGCACATTATGATTGTCGATTATGAATAGAGTGGAATGTTTCAGTTTCTCACTAACCCGAACAATCAAACAAACAGAGAATCATGAACCATGAACGAAAGCATATACACTATATCTTTCTGAAGAGGATCAATGACTTTAAATAGTTCAATGTTTAATGTCGATGTCAATAAACATAATGAATATATGACTAGACCTAGGTAAAGGATATATATATATATATATATATATATATATATATATATATATATATATATAAATAAAACAGTATATACATACACTGTAGAGTTATTATTATTATCTTGAATTCTGTAAAACATTGAAAATATGTTACAGAGCTGGCAGTTCACTGATTCCTATCTTGTACATGTTAAGGTTAAATCTTAAAAAGGTATTTTCTTGCCTGTTTTTTTTAACCAAGTGCAGTTTTAAAATCATTTGTTATTTTTTAACTCAGGACCAAAAACAGACCACAGACATGTTACAACTGGAAGCTGTTACAGCCATTTAGTTTTCTCTCACACTTTCCTTGTGTTCTCTAAAAGCCTTGAATTATATGTCCAGACCAGTAGGAAACTTGCACTACAACTGTGTTTTTTCTTTGTTGTTGGTATATGGTTGTGCTGCTTTCTAGAAACATCACATATTTCAATACTTGTAAATTATAGACCAAGATAAAAAAGAAAATATACCAAGATATAATGAACCATTCACTTTTTTAATGTATCAAAACTACATGTTGACAGACTTGTACATTTTCTGAAACAATAAATCATCTCAGAAAAAGGAAATTATTTTATTATTATTGAAAGCTAAGTCACTTTGCTAAGAAAATGAGGATTATTTTAAATTCTGTGGAATAAGTATGCAGCTAAAGTGTTATTCCATTAAGGCCTGGCTGGAGAGTGGCGGTCGTCTATCATCTCACACTATGTGTGGTTTTGAATATTTAGATCTCGTCTTCACAAACAATTAATAGTAAAACCTAAAACAGTCCTGCCTTCTTTTTAAGGTCATTCTGACGCCACTGTGGAAGTCGTTGGAAATTACTCCGAGTGCATCCCAAAAGATTTTCAAACTCTGCGTCGTTCAAATGATCCTGGAAAACAGAATAAACAAGCTGATGTTTTATTGCACAATTTGGACCATCAAACACACGTTTAATTTCTTTGGATCACTTGACAGTTTCTTCTTGGGGCTCAATATGAGTCATTTCTGTTCCTAGTGAAATCTTCAGGCTGTTTTAAAGTAGAAAATGTTAAGCAGAAATGGGGAAACGGATGATCACCTCTTGCTTTCTGGGGTCTGCTCCTTCACTCAGTTTGCTCGGGCCCTTCAGTTGTCCTTCAGAATTTGGCATCTCAGAAGGGTTTGCTCTGGATGGCTGGTCTACACGGGACCGCGGGTTTAAAGCTTTGGAGCTTCCGGGGCCTCCCGGGGCCCCTCCACTTCTCAAGTTCAGGTCTGTGTTGCTGAGGTTCTACAGGAGACACAAATCATAATTACAACACCCAATATGTTAATGTGTACATTATCAACCAATCACAAAACAGTTATGCATAAATATAGCTGACATAGGGTTATTTTGTTTACCACAGTGATTTGTGAAACGTCCAGCAGTTTGCTTTTCATCTCCTCATAAGAAAGGCCCCCCTGTAATAAAGACATTAGATTCAATTACAAAAATCAGTACGAAAAAATATTAACAAAAAAATAACATTTTGTTCAATGTTTATTTTATAAATTGTTGTCTCTATGGATAGTTTTTTAAATATACAATAAACCAAATTTAACAGATAATACACTATAACATAAAACTTTCTGTGATGTTTTTTTTTTTTGTTTTATTTAGTTTTATGGGCATAAATTTAATACCAAGAAATGGAATTTTAGAAAAAACAAAAGCTACTTGAGGAAACAATTAAAGAAAAAGCTGTACAGACAGTTGTGCTGTGCTGCCCCCTAGCAGAATATGCTAGCTTTACTCACACTCCACTTGTGAGTGTCCCAAGCATCAAACCAGCCAGTGAAGGTGGGCGGCTCATAGCCCTGCTTTACTGTAGTGACCGGTGTTCCAGGGTCTCGGCCAGCCGGGTGGGTTTTCAGATAATCCACAGCACTGTTGTAAGACTCCTGAATCTCATACTGGTTAGCAGAGTTACCAATCCACAGAAAAATCTGAGAAAATAAAATAAGAGGTTATTAAGATAACAGATGCTTCTGCCATCCATCCATTTATCTTTACGTCTGTACGTCCATCCACTCGTCTTTTACAGGATCAAAACTCACCTCCTCCCATGTGTCTAATAACATCACGTCATCTTCATCCAGGTCCTCCTGAGTAAAGTCCACAACTTCCGTCATGAGGAATCGGCCCGTCTGATTGGAACATTCAAAGAGACGGGGCTCATGGAGTGCCACCTCTGCCTCCAGTCTAAAACACAGAAGTGTAAATGATCAGACAGATGAGTCTTTGAAGGAGCACCTTGCCAGGTCAAACCTCTTGTCATTGGCATAGGGAGCTTTTCCTCCCAAAGCCACCCAGAACGCTGCTGGTTCCTGTCCCTCCATCACAACCTGTTTGTCCTGCTCGGAAAGCAAGTGAGCGACAGCTTTTCCCATCTCCCTCTCGTCCCCACTGCAGCCCTGTCACAAACACAAGCCGTTATTATTCTCTAATCTGATAGATATGGAAGAGATAACCGAAGGACAAACTCAATATGGGATTGAAAGAATAATTAGTCAAATGTTGCTTAAATACAAAGAAAAAGAACAAGAACAGCTGCTGAACTCGCTCTTCACTTCACTGGCATTACCACAGAACACAAAGGAACCAAATTCAAACTGACCATTCGCACATATGCACTGCAAATCTGAGCAACATGCAACTTGCACTGTGAATGAGCATCAAACATCATGCGATTGTCACTAAACTGAGCTTTATACTTTGTGTGTGTGTGTGTGTGTGTGTGTGTGTTTGTGTGTGTGTGTGTGTGTGTGTGTGTGCTGTAAACAAATTGCACATGCAGGAACAACTGAACAAAATGTCTCTCATCTACTGTATATTTCTTACTTATCTCTATTTTTGTATTATTATTTGTGTATCATAATTGTTTTAACCGCTTCATTATTTTTACTTTTTTATACGTGGGCAGAATGGAAAAATAGGACTTCACCACGTCTAAGTAAGAAGGTGGCTAAAAATGGTAGATTTGATAAACACTTACACAAGCATAATTATACAAGTGCTGTGTTCAAATTAGTATCATTATCTTTACAATACTGCTTGCAACACAATAGTGAGATAATGTGGAAAGAAATAGGATACATTTACTCACAAAATGAAATGAGAACACAAACACAAAGCCGTAGCAGTACACACACACACGCACACACACACACACACGCACACACACGCGAACACACGCGCACACACACACACACACCATACCAGTGGTGCCGGGGAAACCAATTGGGTTCCGTGTCTTGTCTGCTGTTCTGGGATTCAAACCTACAAACTCTGTGGCAAGTCCAGCTCACTATCACTAAGCCACAACTGGACTTACAAATTGTGGAGTGAAAAAGCAGACACTTTTGTTCTGATCCTGAGGACGTAGTCGCACTTGCCTTGCCGTACCACAAGTAAAGGGCTTGGTGGGTTTTCAGAAGGAAAACGTCATTGGTGTTGAGAGACGAGGCTCGAGCTGGAACCTCGGTGGCCTTGGTGTTCATCTCATGTGACCCTCTGACCTGGAAAAGTCTGGTTGAAGGTTTTGAGTTCACAACACCAGGCTTCCCCGTCCCACCCTGGTGACAAATCAACACAATTCAGTGCAGAAGTCTAACCGGAAAGCCATTTGTTATAACCTAGCGATACAATATAATAATATAAAAGAGACACACACACACAAATTTAAAAAATAAAATAATTTACGCAAATATAAGTACCACTCTGGTTTTTCAGACTCAAAATAAAAATCGCAAAAAAATTCTTTTTTTTTACATTTCTGATTAAATTACAATATTTTTTTCTTTAAAATACTACTCTTTCTTTATTTAACAAACCTAACTTGTGACTCGTGCCACTTCATATTATTGAATATCTATTATATAATAATAGTTTAAAAAAGAAACTATTCTAGACTTTTAAAACTCCAACTCCCATAATCCTCCACTGTGGCCTGCATGAGCCTCCCGTGCAGTATTACTTTGCTGTGCAGCAGACAGAGCGATTTAATTGCATTTGACTCTGGAGTTCTTTGTTTCGAACAGTTATCTTTTTGTTCCGAAGTTTGTTTCGTTTTCACGCGCTAGCAGTTGGCCGATTAGCAGGGATCATCCGGATCGAATATGGTCTGTCTTTTCAAATATTAATGATTGTATTTAGTTTAATCTTTCTTCTTCCCGTGTTCATTTGTTCCTGTTAAGTGTCACGGCGTGTCTAATGTTTCTTTATTTCTGTTATCGAGCCAATAAAAGCTTAATACTGTATGCACGTCTGCCTAGCCTACGCATTATTTAAAGACGCACATGCACGCCGCGTTTATTTGCGATTGCTCCTGACTTTAAATTTGGTAAAACGGGCGTGTATAACTATGTGCTTATATGAAATCTGCAATTATAAGCACCCCTATATGTAAATACATACATGATTCTCTCTCTCTCACATACACACACACACACACACACACACACACAGAATGAAGCATCAATAACCTCAAAGATGATGAGTCTTCCTTTAAACATGGCCAGGAAGTGTCGGGGCTCTTTTCCCATGACCACTCTGACCTGCGTCGGGGCTCCATTGTATTTGTTATCCAAATTCACAGCCTGATAAGCACAGGCAGTCACCTCATCCTGTGTGGCGTGGCGACCCTGCGGAACACAAGCCTCGAGGTCAGAAAAAACTGATCTACACGTATTCCTGTGTCTTTTCTTACTTGCCACATGTAGAGAACATATTGTGGTTTGTTGGCCCTGTTATAGGTGTAGAGCACGAGATAACAGTCGCCTCCATAAAACTGTCCGTAAGTGCTTGGGTTCACCTCCTTCAGCTCCAGACTCTCGATCCTCCAGATCTGTAACCGGAAACGGTGAATGTGTTTGTAGCTGTGAGTTGAGATCTAAGTTTTCTCCATCGTACTTTCACTTCTCCAGATCCATCGTCCACCATGCGCTCCTGAGCAGCCAGCTTGGGCTGAGCGTGCAGCTCCATCACGTCAAACTTGACCTGCTCCACTTTAGCTGTAATGCACAGGATGTCACGCAATGAAATAGAAGAGGTTAAACATCAGACACAGAATCCAGAAAGACCACTCGCCTATTTTGCCCACGGAGTGAATCTTTCCCAGGCCTTGAGTCTGACCCTTGTCCTTCCAACACTTGAAGAAATGTTTAAACATGGCGGACTCTCCTCCCTCACTCATCACCTCCACTTTGGTGTTGGAGGGATATTTCTTAGCTTTTATGAAGCCCTGAAAGATGCACATTACATAGTTTGTATGTAGTTTAGTGACCAAATGAACTCAGACACTTACAACCGCTCGGCTGAGAGCGGAGCGTCTCTCTTCATCTGAAGACTTCTTCCCCTTCCACACCATTATTGAACAGCCAATGTTGTCTAAAATATAGCAGTCCTGAGAAAAAACACACCAACAGCTAAATTAATGAACACATTTATTATCATGGAGAGTTGTGTCGTTTATAACCGTGGAGGACAGCAGATCTTGGGTTAGTGGACTCACGGCCACTTCTTGAACCACTAGTTGACCAGTGGCGTCAGAGACACTAGAGGAAAAAACACACATACTTTTAAGCACAGAGAACCGAAGACCCAGAATCACAGTAGAGCAAGACAAAGTACACGTACTGATACAGCTTGACGGAGGATGTTGGGAAGAGCTCTGGTTTGTCGTCAGGGATGGCTTCTTTCAGCTGACCCATCCTCTGACCCAAAACCGACTTCATGATCTTCATTAGCTCAGGAGAGGCTTCCTCCTGCCCGCCCTCGATCACACCGATCTGAGCCCGACCTCCGCGCTCTCGGTCCCTAATGTCATGAGCCAACATAACTGCCTATCAAAAACAAAAGGACAAATTCTGAATTCTGAAGTATTCTCACTCAGATCTCTCGTCAAAAGAGGATATTAGGGCTGTCAAAGTTAACTAGTTAATGCACGCAATTAATTTTAAGTGCTTAATCGAGTTAATTTTTTAACATCATTAATCGCAGTTGCAGTTTTATTTCACTTTCGGTTTGGTGAAAATGCAATGAATAGACCCACAGAGTCGCACTAGTGTCACCCAGGTGTGGCTCATAATGATCAGAAGCTCAGAGTGATTACTTTGCGCCTAAATAGCAGCAGGTGACAGACACTTGCTTGTCTCATAGATCTCCGGGTGTTCTTGAATGTTCTTGAATGGACTTGTTAAAACTGAGACTCAGCCTTATTTATACGTTTCAACTGCAAATATGTAACTTGTTCCCATAACTCTTAGTGACTCACTCCTGTGAGGCATTAGGCTCACATGAGCTTTTGCACGGCAGAGTAAAGCTGAACTCGGTTTTTGTCTGACGAAAATATCAGAACAGTTTTGTTCAACTCAGAAAACAGAGCGATTTAATTGTGTTTGACTCCGGTGTACTTTGTTTTGAATCATTTTCTTTTTGCTCTGAAGCTTTTGCGTGCTTATCGACTTGTTTTCAGGCGCTACTATTAATCAGGAGACTATAAGTACTCCCCAAGTTTTTGAATTGGGTGAATTGCTTTGAAATATTGGGTGCTTATATTTGCATAAATACAGTACTTTACAGTTGCATGTGTACTTTATGTGATTATATCATTCATCTATCCATCCTTTAATATACGTATATGCATCATTCAAAATAAATCTAAAGAACATAATGAAAAATCTTGAACAGACAAGTGACCTTGAGTTTCTCCTGTCTGTTGCTTTGAGGTCCATTCCACTGTATTATTGCTTTTCCTATGTCCAGCAAGAAAATATCCCCCAGATTAAAACTGTTCCAAGACATTTCCACCTGTAAAGGGACCCAGGAGTTAGTGTTTCCGAGATCCAATGGAGTCAAGCAGGTTGATAATTGCTGGTCACCTCTCTGGCTGTGACATGTTTAGTCCCTTTAACATGGAGCAAGCGCTGAATGTTGAATGTGTTCGTTTCCACGTGTGTAAATCCCGAGGCCACACCTCCTTTTTTATAACTACGTACATACATTGAATGCACCAATCAGTCTTTCTGGGAAATACTTTCTTGCACAAATTCGTTCACTCACATGAGACCGTTCTTGAAGTAGCTTTTAAACTTAGCCGATTCGTGTCCCTGGACCTCGCGGTATTGCACTGGACTTCCACCCAGATATTCGTCCAGCTGGGTCACGTAAATGGCTGCTGCCCCCTGCTCATCCTGAGACGAGGTGTTTCCAATCCAGTAGTGGATGTCGATGGACTGTGTGGGGTTGTTGTTTACCTGAGTGAAATACACCAGCCTGATGTGAGAGCAGTGGTTTCATGGGTTTAAAGGAAAGGAACATGAGGGAACGTGGCCCTTTTATATTTTAAGCCATTTTGGGAATTGGCGAGCCAGTGAAGTTTACAAACACAATGTTGCTGATGAACACCTCACTTGAGGTTCCTGTCAGTCCAGGAGTCAAGTCCAGCTCCCTGACCACTAGGCAGTGGTGTAAAGTACTTGAGTAAAGGGACTTTGTTACTTTACTTTAGTATTTTTGGCAACTTTGTACTTACTGAGTGTCAAAAATAAAAGCAACTTTTACTCTCTACTTGAGGACATTTTTGATTGAGTATCTGTACTCTTTACTCTACTATATTTGAATGGACACTTACGTTACTCGTTACATTGTGATTCTGCGCGACATGTTGGCATTTTTTTTCTACCGTGGTTCATTTTTTTGGGTGGACGAGGTGATATCGCCATCTGCAGGGTGCTGAAAGTACTGTATGCAATTTATGAGCTAAATCACGTGAACATGAATTAGTGTTTACATTTTTTGCACATTTGAGGTTGACCAAGACCTCAAGAAATAAATCTATTTTTTTTTCTGTCATTTTGTTTTGTCATTAGGTGTTTTTTGAGCGTCAATTTAGTACAATACAATAAAAATTGTTTTACTCTTTATACCAAAAGGCAGCGGACTTCGGTTTTGGCCACTTACGGATAGAACAATGTAACAGTCTCCCTCAAAAAAGTTTCCAAACGCTTGCTCTGGGACAGGAACCATTTCCATTTTCTAATGAAAACAAAACAAGTGACAAATTCACAGAAAAGAGCATGGATATAATACAGACGAGCTTAACGAAGTGACTTACGTTGATGGTCCAGATTTGCAGTCCAGGCTTCCGCTGGATATTTTTAAAGACATCAGTAGTTTGGCTCATTCTGCTGGGGTCTAAGAAGAAATCTCAAAGCTCAGAATATAAAAAAAGATTTTGTGTAATTCACTAGAGATATCACGACACATGGCAACTGGTTTGTTTAAATCAACACTGTCTCTACTGTGATGAAACACCAAATGTACTAATAAAAAGTAATTATCCATCCATCATTGTTTGTCCCTTTTCAGTGTATATGTTCATTCATCTCCATTGAACCTCACAATAACTTCAATAAATTAACATGATAATAATACAGAATATCCCAGACAACTCTGTTAAAAAAAAACTATGGAAAAAATGATTGATGAAACATTGTGTTAAAGAAAGGTTTTTAAAGATTTCCAAATCAAACTCAATCTGCCGCACAAACTTTGCTTCTACCTAGTTTTACATTGAAACAAACGATTAGATAAGCAATCCTGCGCAGAATATGACATATGTCATTTGCATTTTGTTGAAAAACTGGTTTCCTCTCTATCTGTAAAGTGTTTAACAATCGTTGGCGCAGCTCTAATCACAGACACAACTCAGTCTCGTATTTCCCATTGTGAGTCTATATGTACTTTACATGAAGTCACATGAGACCAGCACGCCAATCCAATAAAATAGACAACATGACAAAATAACATTAATATTTACATTTTAATGTACAGTAATCAGGAGAGCTTCATCAATTTATATTATTAAAAATAAATGTACTATAACGTCATCCCCTCATCATGTCTGAAATGAAGACTAAACGTAATTCTAATGCTTATATAGTCAGAATGTGTCAAACCAGCAGAGGGAAGAGAATGATATTAAAGCTCTTACCAGTGTTTCAGTGCGCTGATGGATTAATCTGAAGGATAAATCTCTCCAAGTGCCTCCTCTCTCTATATTTGCATTGTCAATGTGTGGATCAGGGAAGGGCTTGTGTGTGTCCGGCCCTGCTGGTAAAACACACCTGCAGACTTTATATGGACCAGATCAAACGCTTTCCAAGCCTTTGACATGAACAAACCCGGTCTAAACCGCTGGTGGGCGTCACATCCTGGTTACGAGGCCTTAATACAGGAGACAATTTAAAAATTATTTTAAACAATTTTCTTTTTCTGTCAGTCTCTCATTTTCTTTTTTTCCAAGTCTGTCGCGAATCACTCTTTCCCTCTACGCTTTACCATTTGCTCAAGTCAAGAGAATGTGTTCTTTGCACTAATTTCAGGTAAATGTTCTTTTTTTGGTCCTATTAAGTCTCTTCTTTCTCTATAATTCTCTCAGTGTCTGTCTCAGAACAACCTCTTTCTTTCCCACCATTTATCCAAGCCAAGACACAATGTTTTTTTATTTGCATCAGTTTCAAGTTAAGCTTGCTCTTCTTTTTTCCCTCTTTGTCTCTCTTCATCTTCTTCACATTCTTTCTCTTGATCTCTGTCCGTGTTAGTCTCGAACTAATCTCATTTTTAGTCTTTTCGTTTCACCCTGTCAAGAGTGGCCTTCTCTCTTTCTCTCTCACACTCACACACACACAGACAGACAGACAGACAGACAGACAGACAGACACACACACACACACACACACACACACACACACACATACACACAGAGGCTGGTCCCTCTCTCGGTGAGTCAGAGGAGTTATTAATTTCTTCTCCTCCAGCAGATGGAGTGACAGAGCCAATGTTTCCCATGTGGGACTGTTGGACTGGCATCACAGGCTTGGTTTGGCACAAGGCCAGTCGGCCCCAAACAAATGAGGATAAGCTTGATACAAAGTGGAGCTTCATTAGTGATTACTGGCATCATCATCCTTACAAGCCACAATGTCATTCTGAAGGGAAAATACGAGTTGACGAAAATACGAGGGCAAATAAAAAAAGACAGAATTACAAAAAGCAACGCAGAGAAATTCCAAACAAGCACAAAACAAAACACAAGAACCTTTTGTATAAAACAATTTTTAATTATTATTGATTTGTGATAAGCTTGTGTTTGATGAGCATGTGTTTTTTCCAATTTATATAAAAAGCAATTCAATACAATTCAAATCAATAAACTATGCGAAAAGACAATTTAACACTTTATTTATTTTACACTTGATTTATTTATCTGAAGGTTGGGGAAGTTTCGAAAAAGAATATATATCGGTATAAAAATACATGGCTATGATATAACTACAAATGTCTGTCACGTGTGTGTGTGTGTGTTAATTAACCCTGTACAAGATTTTAACTTGCATATTTGATCAAATCAAAATTGAAATTTCAATCCAGAAAAAGATGCCTTTCTTTCCTGCGCCAGCAAACATATAGACAAACATTCACAGCAATAGAAAAGAAAACTGGTGTGACAATCATGGCATAAAAGAGCACAAATCCCTCTGAGCTCACATCGCTCAGATACACCTTCAGCAAACAGCGGCTTTTCTCATAAAAGAGAATGACACTCTTCCAGACACACACACACACACACACACACACACACACACACACATCGTTGCTCAAGGTCAGATCATTTAAATATATTATTCTGTGTACAATCAGTATAAAACGTTAACAACTCTATTCTACTCCGATTCAAAACAGAGCGTAAAAGTGCAAGTAACTCACCCGTCCTAGACTCCAGAAGAAATCACCTAACCTGGAAAGACAATATCTGCTGTTTTCCTTTTATTATCACCAGAGAAGGTTCTATAAAAGCTGTTCTGTCAGCTGTGATTGTGTGGCTGCTGCTCCGCTCATGAAGTGCCTAAAGTTCGTGCTAAATCAAGCAGCAAACTAACCACAGCACTGAGAGTTTGCTCATTAACTACCTTCTTCTGTGGCCTTCATTCTTCTCTCTACATCAATCCAGCTCTGGAGCTCGTGTAAACTCTTCGTACTGTGCATGTGATGCACAATGGCTGGATTGTAATAAACCTCCAGAGTCTCTTTAGAAGCTGCTGAAGTGTAAAAGACCTGAATAGACAAACACATGAGTCCTCCTCTATTCCGCTTGCATCTTTTATTGTTGATTACCATTAAAATTCATTTCAGATTGTGACATACTGGATTATTGATTTACTTTGTTTTCACAATATATATGTATATATATATAATCAACTCACAATTGAAATCTCTTTGGGTTATGCCATGTTCCCCCGAATTTAAAACTGTGAAAAGAAAAGTCACCTGAAGTCTCAGAGGAGCCAAGATTTTTCTTTGTTACATTAACCACATTTTCATGAATGATGCACACCAGTATTAAAATGTACTTAACAGTCCCAAAACAATAACAACTCCAACAGACATTAACAGTCCTGGTTTCGATTTCAATAGTGTAGTTATTGATTTAGAGCGAAATTATAATGAGGCAGCTGAACAAAAATATTAGAGAAAAAAAAAAGGGAAAAACACGACGCACGACATGTATCTTTCATTTTCGGGGAAACATAGTATATGCCAAAGCAGATTTGCTTGATAATTAATACTCCATACTTTCAAGTAAACCCAAAAATATAACAACATTGTTCTTTGCTCGGCCATTTACTGTTCTGTCCCGTGGAGACTCCAGATCACGACGGAAAAGTCACTGAACATTTCCTCAGTGGTAAAATTAAAGGTTTTTCTTATTTGCGGCATAACAAAAAAATCACGTCCTTTTAAAAATAACAGTACGAAGGCACTTCAGGCAGTAGAGGAGAACGAAGAAAAACTGGATAATCACAGTTGCTGGAATCACTGTTGGTGAGGAAAGACCTGCCTGCATAGCCTGAACAAAGGAGCTCCATCTTTTCTCCACAGTGATTCAGAAAAAATAGTGTCTTCTTGTTTCTTTAAGTGATTTACTGGTAAATATATAGACTTTGCTGTTAATAAATGTTCAGTTCTCTTAAAAAACATCAGGGGGTTTTATGTAGCGATCAACAGCGTGTGTGTGTGTGTGTGTGTGTTTGGCTGTTGGTCCACTGGAGGGCAGACTTCAGACTGAAGGACAAGGCAGTGCTGGACCGGTGTGCTACCTGCTCCTCAGACTCTGTAACACGCTGTAAATGTCCGTCTCTCTGCTCAGGCCCTCAAACAGCGGCAGTAAATCCAGCAGCTCAGTGTCTGTCATGTCATCAAACCACGACTGCACCGGAACCTGCCAGAAACACAGAGGCCGTTAATGCTAATACTACCCATACAATGTTCAGCAAGTCCAACAACAGCAAAATGCATCAAAACGGCTTCAACACCGTAAACCGTCGACGTTTTTGTGGAAACCGAGATCAATTATGGTAAATGTCCCAGGAGAGACCCCGCCCCTCAATGATCCTGAGAGTATAGGGCGGGTAAACACACCTCACAATTTGATTATTTACATAAGGGGTGGGACTTTTAAGTCAGTAAATGTAAAGTGCAGGGTTTAAACTACACCTCACAGACACTGATACTTCTCAAGAGGGGCACGGTCTTTTAGCTAATCAATAAAAGTATAGGGCGGAGCCTAAAACACCGTAGACACTTCACAGGAGGGGCGGTATCTTTAGGCCAATCCAAACCAAATCAAACCGATGACGACTCCATGTTCTCCTGCACTTACAGCATTCTCTGGATGGAAGATGTAGGAGGCAGGTGAATTGTCCACTATGATGACCTTGTTGAGCTCTCGACCCAGTCGACTGAGGTCTTTGACATAGTTGCCACGGTGGAACACACAAGATTCCCTGAAGAGTCGAGCCCTGAACACGCCCCATTGGTCCAACAAGTCTGCTACAGGATCCGCATACTGCACAAAAACACAACATGTCTTCAGAAAAGGACAGTAAAGGACTCAAAAGAAAACAGGCAACACAGCGGTCTCACCTTGGCCAGGCTTGCCGTGAAAAGAACACATTCAAACAACTCCCCCATTTTCTGCAGAAACTCATCCACATGAGGTCTCTTCAGCACATAGACCTTCAAAACAAACCACGTCAAACAGCGATGACAACACAAGATATTGTCACGGATATTGAACATTAGCCAACATCTTTTTAAGCGAGTAGTCGTGCAGTTGCTGACACCCAGAGCAAGTAACCAAGAACAGGCCGACCCTGATCCACAAAGCCTATCCTGGATTACTTGAACCAGGTAACAGCCGCTTTACCAACGTGTTCCCGCGTCGTCACAATCTGAATCCCACTCACAGATGGAACACAGTTCACGTCCACGTTACCACACCAATCGGAGTTTATATACACAATTATTATTTTGATATTCAATTTGATTATTTAGCGATAATCAAAAAAAGCTAATTTCCTACATGTATATGACAATTATATACACAATATTAACGTATACACATTAAATTATGCATTCATATATAACACTTCCTGTATAAAAAACAATAGTTCATTAATAAAAGAGAGAGCAGTGTGATACACGGTATTTTGACCTTGTCAAATTGAAATGTGAATGTTATACAGTAAAATGCTGTTATGGAACATATATGAGAGACTGTTGGATGGTGCAATTTTGCTTTTCTTGTCCTGACCACTGGTCACAACCATAGTCAGTGTTGTAGCCATTGATAAATTACACTGTTTTGAACAACAGCTTAGAGACAGTGAAAAGCACCTTGATGTTAATGAATAATTTAAGTGAAGTTGATGTTACCTGATGAACTGTTCCATCAATCTCCACAGGGACTATAAAGTCTGCATTGCTGATGGGCTGCAGGAAGAGAACAAACAGAGATGTCACGTCATGAAGAAGTTTCTAGAAGCCACCATCCGCCGGCTACAGCTGTACCATTGAAGGAAGAGAAGTCTACAGCGCCACAGGGGGCATATTGGGCTTCACAACTACCTGCGGGCCAGGCTTTCAATCAGACTCAACAGAGATTTGAAAAGACGATGGGCGTGAGCATCTTGACAGCTGACTGCGTTGAAGCTCGGAAGCTCGGAAAATAGACTTTTTCTGTTTTTAAAAAAGTGAGAGGGAAGAACTTTCAGACATGATCCCCTTTCAGACATTATCCCGCAGCGGCGGGATAATAAAAAGGAAAGAAGATGAAGAAGAGAAAAACATTTCAGAGAAACGTATGACTCGGTTTTTAGTTCTTACTGGCTTACAGGGGATGCGACAATGTCAGAAAGACGAGGATTTGATTTTACCAAAAGACAAAATCGGTGTAAATAAAGACATGCGGATTAAAATAACACTGCATTCAATTTTTTGCCGCCTTTCAAGACCATCAAGGTCACATAATAAGAAAGGACAACATGTACACATACATCATTTGACTGGCGGAATAGCGGTAGCCAAACGGGCCAGCGTCCACGCACATCCGGGCATTACCAGAACAGACACTCTCACACACAGCCAAATTCACCTTAAACGTAAATTTTTGGACTTGATTTTTGAAAATAACTAACAGGAATGATTGCTGTTCTGGTTTAGAATATTTTTGCTATTATAAATATGTATACTTAGTTTTTTTTAATATACATTTTTATGTGTGTGGGGAAGGGTGTCTATGTTGATAAATACATGCATTTAATTTGCATAAATTATCAAGTCAAAACTATACACTATTTTTATCTAACTTTGTAAAATTATTTAACATTATCTAGCCTTTACATAAAAAGCAAAAGCATTAATAAATATAAAATAAATATCAGTGTAATAAGTGTAGTGTGTACATTTTTATTTTTATAAATACTGTAGCAGTACTATGTACTATATGTCATAAATAAAACAAATTTAAATGAAATAATAAAAACACATACATTTTTATTAAAAAAAGATTACAAAACATGTAATTATTAATATATTATATATATATATTGTTACACATATTTTGTGCTTTATTAATAATTATCAACACGTTCACTCATTGTAATAATTTTCTTTAGTTTCAGGCTTTGAGTTCTACCACTTCACCCTATGGCCACAAGAGGGTGCAAGTTATCAACAGTAAGTCAACAAACTATATTTTAATTTAGTTTACCAAGTGAATAACAATAAATAACATTTGTATCAATCACGTAAATAAAGATAATGATGTTTTCTGAGTGTACACAAAATCAACAAACCAATGTAAATTATAGTATACATTAAGAAATGACTTTTGCTTATCTTATTTTAAAATTTGGGATGAAAACAAAACTGAAATAAACAATTGATATGAAATGTACACACTTAGGGCATTATTTGAAAGTAGGTGTTGTGTTGTTTGTGCTGGTGAGGCTGTGAGCGCGCACAATGGCATGTCTCCCTCTCTCTGGGCCTCCGTCTCTCAGTCGCCGCCTTGCTCTCTTTTCAGAAGCTGCCAGATGGAGATTTCTAAGAAGGACTGGGTTTTGCTTCAACAAACACAGTTATTAAACTTGTTTTTCGAGAGCTAGTCTGATTGAGAATGGCTCCAGCCTCTGAAAGCACACGAGTGTTTAGCAGAACCAGCATTTCATTACCACATTGTTTTTGTGCTGGACCTGTGAGTGTGAAAGTGAGATAAACACCAGCCTGAAAGCAAGATGTGCAGAAGTGGGTCACTGCGCTCAGCAGGTGGCTCCCCAAAGCACTACTTTCTAGGGACCAGACAACCATTTAATCTCTGAAGAGGATTTTAATCCAACTAGGATTTAAAACACAACCCAATGAACTCTGAACACTACTATGCACTTCGATTATCAAATATGAATAATATTAACATAAACATTTTATCTCATTGACTACTTCTCTCTCACTCACATCCTCTTCACTCATCCTTCATTATTTTCTCTCTCTCTCTCTCTCTCTCTCTCTCTCTCTCTCTCTCTCTCATACTCCTCCTCTTTTACTCTCTCTTTCTCTCTCTTTGTCTCTCAAGTTCAAGTTCTGAGCATTTGTAAGGTGCTTTTCAGTTTAAACTGTCTCAAAGCCCACTCACTCTCCTTAGTGACTCTCCTCTTTCTTACTTTTTCTGTCTCCCACTCCCTCGTCATCATTCTCTCTCTCTATCCCTCTCCCTCATAAATATATTCTCAAAACTATATTGAAAAATATACATTATTTTCTGGACTATAAGCTGCACCTGCATACAAGCCACATCCACTCTATTAAGTTCCTTTTCCAGTTGTTCACTTGACACTGCTGGAGACAACATTACACGACAGGGAACAAGGGTTTCATTCGAAACCTGGAGAGTTTTGCAAGCCACAGATATGTATGTTTTTGGATTACGTAGATTTTTTCTTTATTACATATGTTCGCGGATTCACGGCTTCACAGATTTTTTTAATTAGGTATGCATAAATTATAAAAGAAATATATCCGGTCTGCTGATGTCACGCGCATCCCGCGCGTCTGGAGAAGGGCGTCTCTGCGGACGTGTCTGGCGTGGAGATGCAAATGTCAGACGTCAACAATGTCGGACGCCCCTGGTGCCTGATATTCCCCCATTCAAACACTTAGAAAATTAATATCTCCGCGGCCACGCGTGCTACGTATATTATTAATGAATATTTCGTTCTGTTACTGTACGCATAACAATTTTTCGTTTTTACGTGGTACTTTGGTATTTGGAACTTATCTACCACAATAAACAAGGGTTCACTGCATTTACTACAGGAACAGAACGGTTTTGAATTGTAAATGTACATGTAACTACATAGATCCTTTCCTAACCTGTATTTTAACACCAGCAACTTTGCTGATTAAAACTTTTTTTTTTAATTATATCTGCTTAGAGCAGCCCTAGTGGTGGAAAAAAATCCGCAGAATAGCCGCACCTTTCTTTAAGCCGCAATGTTGAAAACATATGAAAAAAGTAGCGGCATACAGTCCGGAAAATACGGTATATAAATACATATGTCTATTTGTGTACAATACATATATACAAAGAAAAACTAATATCTACATACACATTCTGTTTCAAGAAAACCAAGTTTTTCTTTGTTTGGTTAAGCTTTATAACCAGTATAAGACCGAATTTGTGCTCGACTTTACCTTAAAAGAGCTGTGTACGAGGGTCTCGTCCAGGTCGATGACCACGCAGTTCTTGGCATAGTCATTAATGCTGATCTCGGGCAGGAGATATTTGGCTGGAGGCTGAAGGAAAAGACACACTGATCAGATACGAATGAGCATCGAAAAAAGAAATGAGGAGAAGAAGAAATACCGTATTTACGCGAATATAAGCACACCGCGAATATAAGCACCCCCCCTGATTTTTCAATCAATTACAAAATTAATTTATTTTAAATATTATTATTACGGGACTTTTAACTCAAACGAGAGGCGATGTATTGCTGCGAAGGTCAGTCAGTGGCAGTGACAACATGGGGAGAACACGTCTGAGTTGTGGGAAGCTTCAAAAAGACCGGCATTTCCAACGCACTGGACGGCACTGAAGAAACGAGAGAAGCTGAAGCGCAGCTCAGCCGATGACGTCAGCGCTGCGCCTTGTTCCTCTGAGTCGCAGCAGCGAAGACATAGAGTAAAACAGGTACGAAAATCATTTAATATAAATCGGATATTAAGTCACTTGTTGCAGCGGTTAAAAAAACAAAACACTAGCTTCTTGTTGTTTCTAGACTACCGCTGTTAGTGCAATGTCTTGCGGAAAAAAAGGAACTTACTCGTTTTCATTTCTTTTATTCGCAGGTGTCAAGACGAGTTTAAAACACGCCACCTGAAACATCGATGCATGTTCATCGTTCGCACTGTTCACTTTAATGCTGTTGTGCTTAAAAAAATGGATACAAAAGTATTAGGAAGGACGAATGTTTTAATTCGCCGGTGTCAAGATAAAACGTAATCAGCGTATTAGTAGCGCAAGGGAAAAAGCAAGCGCGGATGAGAAGTCCGCGGTTTTCACAGGCACGGCTGGCGAGACCGCAGTTTTTAACTGGCCATCTGAAAGATCTACGCGTGTTCCTCCTTCTCATCGTTCACTTTAACGAACAGCATTTAAGAACAGCATGCCTGCTGTGGCTGAGCCCTCGCGCACTCGGTGCATTCGCGCCGTCATTACACTTCGGAATTGAAATGTCGAAAAATGAGCGTCTTAAAATACGCGGATTTTTGAAATTGGCGATTATAAGCACCCTTCAAGTTTTTTAGTTTCGAAAAATTGAAAATAGGGGGTGCTTATTTTCGCGTAAATACGGTAAGCAGTTTAAAAAGAGGCTTATCACAGAGACAAGACAGAGTTCAAATCAAGAGCTAAAGTGCCTTCACTGATGGGACCCAACGTGCACTACAGATTGTTTAAATCTCAAGCGTTAGGTAGACATCTGGTGATTATGGATAACCTTGGAACAATGAGATTAAAGTTCTGTGCTTGATTGATTGTTCATGTTGTCTGGCAGCCAGAGGAAAGAGCCTGCAAGTATCAGAAAGAAAGTGTAAAATGTGCTTTGCTAATCCTGACCTGAGGGAGCCAGACAGACTGCAGTTTAAAGGGCAGACAAACACGAACAAAGTGTGAAGAGACTTCAGAGCACATGCAGAAGGCCAATGCAGAGTGAAAGCGGAGATCTGTGTGCTGAAGAACGAGCTATAAAGTGTATCTGCCGGGGTCATTTAATCATCATAAAAGTAATGCTTCTCACTAAAGAAAATCAAGACTAAATAAGCGTCCAATCTAGCAAGTCGTACAATATTAATACATTTCACACTGTTGTTTCATCGCCTGAAGAAAGCAAGCCAACGATGGTAGTTGTTCTTGCTGTGATTTAATTCATTTAAAATTAAATGCAGCCTCTGCATGAAAACCAAACGAGTTAAACTCACATGTGGCACATAAACATACAGATTATGATTCTTAAGGCCTTTGTTTGTTTCCCGAAACCGTTTTAACCGTGACAATCAATCCCAGCATCACATCATCAGCTCACATTGTGAAACTCGCTTCTTTTTTCTTATGGGACTTAAAAATAACCCCAAATTAATCCACAGCGTAATATCACAACTACATTAGTCCCCACTGAAAGTTTCAAAAAGCTCCATGTTGTCTTCTAACCAGACAACATGCAGCGGAAAAGCTCAGACATTAGCATCAAATGCGGATGATAAATGTTTCCGAAACTTGATTGCAATTACTTTGAGAATTGTAAACTCCTGCTAGCATTCTCTCAGCGATCCAATATCTGGGGAGAGAAGCCTGGCTCAGAACATCAAACTTCTCAGCAGGATGCTCCTCTGCCAAGAGCTGTGTGTGATTCATTTTTGAAGGCTGTGTTATCTTGTTATCCTATGTGTTAGGCATTGTAGCAGTGTTATCCTTAGTCACAACAGCAAACCATCCAGACATCTATCCCTCTATATGCATCTGCTTTTCCATTTCTGGGTCACGGAGAGCTGGAGCCAATCCCAGCAACTTTGGGCCTGAAGGCTGAAGACACTGATATAATAAATTAATGAGACAACTAACACATAAACATATACAGTATACAGTACACATAGTATACTGCATATAGTTCACTTAAATTGGATTAAAGGTTAACTAGTGTACTAATTTTTTGTATTTTCATTGCAGAAAAGTAGAGCAGATCCAGTTAATGCACAATAATGAATTATGATTTTAGATGTATGTTTTTAATGTAAACTTCACGTTGTTTGTTACTTTTGTTCGACTCTAGTTAAAATAAAATGTTTATTTGGAACAATGCAATATGTCTTTTTTCTGTGTATTAAGATTTTTAATTAATGCATTTTTATAGTTTTTTGTTTGTTTTAGAATATAAAAATTCACATAGAAATAAAAAGAAGTCCAGAGGAAAAAAAATGCAGGATTTATTAATAAAATTTATTTATAAAAGAGAATTAAATATGCTAGTACAAGCAGGCCAAAAATGAAGATAATACATACACTGGGGACGGGGATGATCTGGACCTGATCACACTGAAAAATTACACACAAAAGACAAAATACACAAGGCAAAAGGGATGAAAAGGGATGAAAAACAAGAAAATCACAAATCTAATGATGTTTCTAACATGAGTTTATGAAAAGCTGCATCAACAAATAAAATAACACTTGGCCTGATACTAACAGACATGCACAAGAAAACCATAACCTCGTTTACAGTACAAATCTGATCAAGATTCACTCTGTAAAATATCCAGCAGGGCGCATGAGAACACATGAATATATGAAGACCCTTAAGCTGCCTGTCAAGAGTAGGACGTAGTGTGAGAGATGGAGTAAAACTAGTGTGCGAGAGAGAGAGAGAGACGGGAGTGAGATAGAAACACGAAGAAAAGAATAATCTACAGAAAGCCATTTATTTTCTTTCTAAGACTGGTTATTAAACCGAAAAATAACCGGGTTCAGTGAGTTCAACAAAGATGGAAAACGGTGTTGTAGGAACCAGAGCAGTTTTTTCAGAGTTTACATTCAACTTCAGCTCTTAAATGTATCTGCGTTCATGGACGTATTCTACACTGGAAAAACATTAGCAACTTGAGTCGCATCCAGACAGGGTTCAGGAGAAAACAAACCTACTTTCAGAGGGCTGCTGTTCTCCTCGGCAGGTGGAGGGAGCGAGCAGGTCTTGTTGTTGGTGGCTGGTGGATCTGCATTATAGTCCCGGAAACAGCAGAAGAACGGACTGAAGATACTTCTGTTCCGATGCTTCTTTAGGCTGCCATTTGACTGGGAAACTGTGACAGAAACACACAGAAACAAAAGTACGTGTTGAGCCGTGATCCAGGAAAGCTGCTCGAAACATCTGTGGCTTTACCTCCTCTGCCCTTCAGCGGAAAACCTTGAAAACTGAGCATGTTCTCAAAAGAGGTTGTGAAATAGCAGTAAAAAGTAGTAAAAAATGTTTTCCAGATTATGTATAACGCAGAAAAGAAGTGCGCAAGCCGGCGCTTTAGTGTAATGTGGTCAACAGAGAACGTCTCGATGGGCGACTCAGTCACCTTTGCCCAGTGCCATGCCTTGTCTGGATGCAGTTTTGCAAATGCATTTCATGGACACTGCAGCAATGCCACGGAGAAGCACAGCGTCTTCTCTACAGTTACAAATCCATCATTTAAACTTCCTCGAAAGGCAAGAACAACAACAGCGGGGCCTGAAGACATGAGAAAGAACTTTGCCTGAACATCGTCAAACTTTGAAGGTTGGCTGAGGTGTGACAAACGCTTTATAGCTATCTATGTACACATATTTATAGAGTCAAAGATCACTAGTGCAATCCTCGCTTTAAAGTAAAATGACTTTATGACAGCATGATACTGTAAATGCATTAAGAAAAACAACACAAAAGACTTACAGATTTGCATCATCAAGATTCAATTTCGTTTGAGTTACTACTAGGTAATGCATGGAAACAAACACACTTTCTGGATGTGGTGGTATAAAGCAGTTTGTTCTGGTGAAGTCATTCTGCACATGCAAAAACAGGTCGCTTGACAGACGCCATGTGACATTTCAGTCAAACTGTTATCCCATAAATGGCCAAGGCACAGATTGGGCTTCAAACTATCCAGGTCAGACGTGAACCAGCCAAGAGTTGAGTGATGTAGTAAAAACTGCAGCTTGGGATTACCACTAAAAGTCTGCGGCCAACCCCTAGTCTGAATCAAGTCCACAGTAACAGTGGAACATGTCTGAAATAATAACAGATTGATTACAAATACCCTTTTTATCATTCAGTCGCTTTGTGAACGACTGTTATACAACAGTGTGGCATTAGAGCTCACTGATCTCAAATGTTCAATGTAAATTAGAATATGTGTAACTGTTTGAGCAGATAAAATCCAAAATTTGACGACTAAAATAATGTTTGATTAGTTGAATAGCCAGAATTTGTTTAATTTATTAATTTAAATTGTTTCCTACCGCAGTTCATCATCAGTGTGATCATCATCAACTGTGTCAAGAAATGTTAGGGACTAACACACAAAAAAAGACGAGTTCAAAACATTAAAAAAAAGAACAATTTAATTACAGATCAGCTATTTAATAAGGTTTTGTGTATGTTTATTGTGGTGGCCTTCTTTGCACACTCCTAAAATCGGATTACAAAAAGGTTAAATGAAAACATAACTGAGTTTCTCAATCTCATTGGAGGAAATGTCGCAGCAACACAAACAGCATCTGTCTGGGTTCATATAAAGCGCTGGACCGTAAGGAAACCGGTTTCCTGTGGCCTGATGCGGTCTGACGAGGCCATAGAGAAAGTCCAGCCAAAGAACATTACTCCTTATGATCCGGCCTTGTCAGATGCCACCATCACTCACCTGAATGAGAACGCCACATCACTCCATTCTATTTTCAGAAGCAAACACATTACACAGTCCTTCACACGTGATGCTTTTAAGTCATCACAACTATGAGTTCATGGAGATTTAAAATGTTTCTGTTCAGATGGCATGTAAAGAAAAGAGTTAGTCAATACAAGGGTTTTTTTGCACATTTGAGTTTTACTGAAACAGGCTTTTTGTTCGTTTTTTTATGTCTATTTTGATCTGCCATTTTGAAACATAATGGTGTTAAATTTTCATTTCTATATTAGACAATCTGTCAATAAAAGAATTTCTTGCTTTTCACATTTCGAGGTGTTCTTGAGTCTAAATTCAGCTTTAGTAAAATACTTGAAAAAGTTATTTTAGAATTGGATAAGAGTCTTCTTGGAATTGGGTACTTATAACTTGTAATAAAGTAATTTTTACGGTGAGGTATCCGTACTTTTGCTCAAGTATGTCTTTCAGGTACTCTTTACACCTCGGACACTACATTAAAACACAATAAACACCAATTACTAAAGTCTAATGGTTTAGAACACATTGGTTTCCATGTTTAGTTGTAATGTACTGTAAGTCACCGATTAAACAGGGTAACAATGCTAAATGTATAATGCAAACATAATCTTCTCATCTCCACTTGGAAGTGAAGCAAGGACTGTTCATTTACTGGCTCATCGTTTAATAATGAGTGTCGCTGTATGTAACACGCTGCCATGGAAATCCCTAGACCTAGAATATGTTATTTTTAGAACTTTGTAATAATTTAACAAGACGTCGAGCAAGGCAATCCTCAAAAGAGTAAAAGCTCAACTTTGTTCAAGGTAAAAAACATGCGTAAAACGTTTGTGGTGTGCTGGCGTGAAGGTAATTTGAGGGGCTTCACGGGCGTCTCCAAACACACTCCACAGAAAGTACATTCACTTATTCTCTCTCCAACTATAATGACCTGTCAGTAGACAAGCGGAACTCTGAAGCAGAACGAGGAGTCTGCACTTGGTAGGATACGCTGAACTCTTCAGTAGTTTTGGTATAATGAGGAGTAGAGCGAGGATTCACCTAGACTGATTATTTTGTATAATGATTTCATTATAACCTCTCCAGATGTGCTCGGCACTGATGTTACTTCACTACATTTGAACATCAAATACTTTTGACTTCACTATATTTAATCGAAGTTGCTATTAGAAAACATTAATGTATGATTATAGTGAGATGGGCCAACTTGTATAATGTGATGAACTTAGCCCTACTGAAACTGACCAATAGAATCTGCTTTTCACGGATGTATTAAACTGCTCCACGCCTCCATCGTTGCACGTTCCCAAAACATCATTCTCGATAAAGGCTACTCCTTTCTCAGACTGTTGGCGTTTTCCAATCTTCTGTGGCTGCCCTTCACAGTAATCTAATAATAGGCCGGCAGGCAAGATGCCAGGGGAAGAGATAAAGGAGGGATGTGCACAAGGTGAACTGGTGTAATGAAGTCTCCAGACCCAATCCCAGCATAGTTGCCCAACACAAACATGCATTTGAAAGAGAGTAGTACAGTAGCTGATTACAGTAACACCACTGAAGTCAGTTTGATTGGGATTGCCCCACCTGCTTCATCATGTAGTGCCTAGGATTTAATTCAGAAAAGAAAAAAAAAACAAACAAACAAAAAAAGTGTATTGTACTAAATGGAAATTGCAAATACATCTATTCTTTGGTATCACTGAATGAATCGAGCGAATCATTTTTAGTCTTCTACATATATGATGGAAACAGAAACAGATTAGCTCATAACCATTTCCCACAGTCTATCCAATGCCGGGTGGTCACATGGGTGGGCACAGTCTCTCCAGGAGAGAAAATGTAGAGGAAATTCCTCACATTCCTGACAGTAAGAGATAATAACCCTCTGACCCACCTAGTGAAAAATTTATCCATTTACAATACATTCAGATCTAAGATTTGGATTAGAGGACTGAAAATCATGTGATCAGCATATAAAAGAAATACTAAAATTGATCCGAGAAGAATAAGGGATGAGGTACATGAGCCAAAGAAGAGTTGGGTTAAACATGCATTGCTCAGAAACTAAAGACTGGAAAAGACTGGTATGTTCAGAAACATGCTAGGGAATTTAACCCATACAACCAGAGAACCACACAGACACAGTGGGCATTCTTAAGGGCGAGTTTGGTGTCTTGCTCAAGGACACTTCTGTTACACTAACTGCAAATTGCAGAATTTTCTGACTTGTTTCTTACATAATCAGCCAAATTTATTTTGAATATTCGACTTTCACAGTACGGTCTTTCCGACATAGGAACACTTGGTGTGCAGCTCACACAGCTGCTCTCAGGATCCTCAGGATGATGTAAACCAGAGGACATCGCCGAGACCGTTTAGTCTCTACTTTTTTTGTTTCCTCTGACCCTTTCATTCATTATTCCTTTTATTATTTATTTGCTTTATCTTTTGATATTTTATTTTCTATTGTACAGCATTTTGTTTTGTCTATAAAATAAAGTGCTCTACAAATAAAGTTGAGTTGTCCCTTTCATTCTAACAAAATGGACTATTGACGCGCATATTCTTAAAATGTGTTTGTTATTTTAGAGTGAGTAAGAAAAGTAAGATCCGAGTTTAAGATTTCTTTTCAACTGAAATTGACAAAAATTCACAATTAGCTGCAACCAGAGTCTAATTTGAGATGCAAATAGCAAAAAGATTCAAAACAAACACTTTGTTCCGTAGATCACACCCTGCTTAAGATCAGAAACTTGCGATGGAGCCCGTATCTCATCTCCTTGTGGCTCTTCAGAAGAAACCACATGCTACTCTTACTGTGGTGTCAAGTGAGCCCTTGTTTCAAGCCTCTCTCGGCTGAACAATCATTAGCGTCCCAGTGCTTGACGACTGAGTCAAATAACTAGCACTTACGTCTAATAACAATAGGAGAGAAAAAGAATTGTAGGGTCTATGAACACATAAGACGTACAGGCTCAAATGCAGAATTGCAGATTCATTGTTCTGGCTTGACAACTATTTGATTTTAACCTGCCAAAACAGATTTTTTTCCTGTTCCATCCACAAGCTCAAATTACTGAAAGCTGAACACGACAAGGGAACTGATCCTAAATCCTTACACTGCTTAAATTAAAGTTGAATTAACAACAGTTTATTTATTTGTTTTCTCCACATAATAAAACAGACGGGGACAAATAAGAATATGTTAAGGTATTTCTAAAACAAAGCATTTCAGTTTCCTGAGAATTTGTGTGTAATTTGTTGGATATTAAGCCCATGGAACAAACTCTGTGTTGGTGATGTGCTCTTCATCAGAAATGACACCAACATGTTAACTTTATTCCATAGTTACATAATCATCAATCCGTCTGTCCATCTGTCTGACCATTCATTCATCTCAAAATCTGCTAAGGCTGTGCCATATGGGCATGGGAATCACACTTAAATATTTTAAAACTGTTGCCATTGCAGTTTGATTTGCATTGTTTTCTTGTTCAATTGTCAGATTCAGTGAACATAATGCAGAACAAAATTACTTCCCTGAGCAGTTCTTCTGTTTACCTTCATCACAATGCGTGAGTGAGTGCCAACACATTACACATGTGCACAAGAATTAGATATTATCTAATTCTTTTTAGATATCAATATTAGATATCAATTAGCAATGAATGAATGAAAAATAAAAGATTAATCAATTATATTAAATACAACCACAGCCAGTAACAGTGTATTTGTCATCTGTCTTTCTGTACACTTTCTGTTCATTCTAGCCAGATATTGTAATCAAACAGGAGAAGTAAAAACACTCTGGATGTGACAGGCAAGAGGGAATTACTGGCTGAATATAAGCGATCTGACTATTCAAGCATTATGCAACACGTTACACGTTGTTTTAGCAGAGCCGAGGCGGAGCACATGAAGTGGGCGGAGGGACAAGCACTGGAGATGGTAAATGTAGGAATACTCCATACAATATGTTTGGCTCTGACATTAGCTTAAGAGGGAAAGAAGGGATTACTCAAAAAATAGATGTGATTGAAAAAGAGCCTCCCAGGCTCAATGTGGACATACTGGTATCCCGTGCAGAACTTTAGTCAGCTAAAAACAAATAATCCTGTCATTACATCCTTATTACATTACATCCACTACTATACTAGCATCCATAGATGGTAAATGAACTTAAGAGATAAGATTTATCAGCCAGGGAAAAGTTGGAGAAGAGGGTCTATCCGATTTCGACAGTTTTTATCAAAATGCCATTTTAATGTGTGATTTAGATGAGTTTCAAATTTAGCATCACGAGGTCGACACACATTAGCAAAGAAAGACGCTTTACTACTTTAGTAAGACGCAAACACTCCCCCGCACTGGCCAGACCCTCCAGTGATGAACTCAAGAGGGTGTCACTAGGTATCAGTGCACCAGCGGGAAACAAGTCCACCCACACTATCTGCATCTGACGGCTATGAGAATTCCATCTTCCTGTCTGCTTTACATGTCTCCAGAGAAGACATTTGTAGTGACATTTTAGTTAACAGATCAAGTTAATTAAAGTGTTAATATCACCGGGCCTGATCTCAAACAACCAGATCTACCTGCCCCTTGCCGGCACTTCTCGGAAATCAGACTTCACTCCTCACTTAGCGCTCACACTGACAAACACTTTGATGAACATGTTTTAAATTAAACCCAAGGCTTGTCATACATTTGCTAAATGTCCTTTAAAAAATATTGAATGCACACATTCACAGCATAAAAATAACTGTTGTGTTACAGCCATGATACTGAGAAACCTTTTCAATGACTTTATAAAAACAAATGTTATTTTTACAAAAATCCTTAAAATCCTTAAAAAGCAAGCTTTTCAGAAAAAAAAGTCTATTGTTAATTGAAAGTTAAAATAAATGGTATTCTTAGTTATACTGTTAATGGTTAACAACCGAGAAGTTAGCTAGTAATACTGTGGAAGCAAATGCTTTACAGTGTGTACGTGTACAATAATGTGCAAGTAATTATCCTGCAGAAAACAGGTAAGCAGTTACTATAAAAAAGATTCCTGCTCTATGCGTTAATCAAACAGACGCGGTCGCACAACATTTTCAATTTAGGGGAGACTTTTTTTTTATCATTCCACTGACAAATCTTTCCTCAAATACAGACTCAGAATCTTCAAGACAACACACACATACAAGAGAGATTCAGTTTGTGAAAAGCAGGACAAACTTAAAAACATTGGGAAACAGATTATCAATTTATTCCCTGTTTTTATTTAAAAAGTAAAATCATGTTATGAAAGTATAATATGAGACGCAACACAAACATTCAAACTCAGCAGATCTTTTCAAGATCGTGTTTTCAGACTATTCAAGCATTGTGTCTTATCTTCATTAAAACATTTTTGCAGCAAATAAATAATTGTAACTGTAGAGAATAAAGTGAAATAAAGCTCTCTTGTTGAACTGCGGGCCTTTACAAGGTGTCGGGTAGCTTCTAATTGACAGCCAGTGTAAGCCGTGAGGGATAAGCATCCTCGCTCAGACACTTCCTAATCTGATTAAGGTAAACGGCTCATCCAGTGAAACCTGACAGAGGCATGACTTAATAGAGCAAAGCCTGCACTGTAAAAAACCAAACAACCAAGCACCTTAGTGCATTTAATTCCATCCTGCCCCAGGAGAGATTGCAATGCACACTACTGGTGTCAGGACAGCCTTTAAGAGCACTGTCGTCTCTCTCTGGAACTTCGCTAAAATGTTCCAGGGCCATGTACTAATTCTAGAGACGGGAGAGCCAGAGGGCATCTTGTCAAGCATCGTTTACATCTACATTATTACAGATTCAACATTTGTGCAGACACTAAGACACACATGCTACATACCTACCAGTTAAAGTAGTCCATGATTTATTGCGCTTAAACCAAATCCGCTGGATTAAACAAACAAATTGCAACTGTTGCCTAAAGAGACTTACACTGCATTACAATTCTTTATGAAACAATGTTACTTTCCCTGGAAATTAAACCAACAACCATTGGTGTTGCAAACACATTTCTGTATTGATTAAAAGCCTACAAAGCAAACAGAACGTGAACAATAAAAAATACAAAAATGTCTTCAGTCGACTCTTTTTACCTTACTGCTACATGTGCACTTATGCACATACACAAATTACTCCAAAGAAACCTACAGATGATGAGGTTGTTGCTGTCCTAAAAGGTATTTAGACAGTAAGCCCAGCCATGATTAGCTTTACGTCTTGGGAGTATTGCAATACCCAGTGGTGTAATGAACTTTGTTACGTTACTTTTGGTGTTTTTGGATAGTTTGTACTTGTACAAAGTAGTATCAAAAATATAAGTAAATTTTACTCTCTACTTGACTACAGTTTTGATTGAGTATCTGTACCCTTTACTCCACTACATTTGAAAGGACACTTACCATTTCTCGTTACAAGTTGGCATTTACTTGTTTATTTAAAAATTGATTTATTATTATGAATATGGAACTTATGAATTTATTTATTATTATGACTGCCTCGTCAGTATTCTGCTCTTTGTTTTGTGTTTTGTACTGTATGGAGTTTGCACCTAAGCTTTTCACCAACCATAGCTCAAGAGATGTGGTGGTGTGACGATAAAAGTTTCTACTCTATTCTTATTTCTACCACGGTTAAATTCTTGGGCGGATGAGATGATATTGGCATCTGCAGGTTGCTGACTGTTATGATGAAACCTGCCTCCTGAAGACTCCACCTCCCAAATTCGAACTACTGACCTAATTACAGCCAGCCGAGTGTCATTAGGTTCCCCTTCATAAGGACATCTCAACCACTCAACCTCTGCGAAGTCTTGATTTGCTGTAGCTAACATTTCTGAGCGTTTTCCCATCCTGTCTTTGATCAAGTGTTATCGACCCTGCCTGGTATTATACTTCTCGACCCTTCGCCGCCTGCCACGACCTCGTTCGCCTGTCTGACCCTGTCTCTGGATCTTCCCTCGGTTTCACTAGCCTGCTCTATTTGTTACATATGGATCCTCATGCCTCTGCTCCCGCGTCACACTGAGGGTACTGTTTATCTACTACACATCACGAGATTGTGATTTAGCGCTTTTTAGCTTATTTTTAAGAATGTTTTTGAGAGACACGATTGTAATACAGAAAATGTTGATGATTCAATAGGAAAAGAATTAGCGATACCGTTGGTTGGCCTCAATATATGTCAGCAGCCAAAGAACGTATTTTAAAGTGAATGAACACTACTAAACAAATGTGGACTGCAAATTGTGCTCAGCGTAAGTGCTTTTTTGGTTCGTGATCTACTTTTCAAATGACCTAGTAAAAGCAATCTTTTGGCTATAAAAACACAAATTATTATGTTGCATATATATCTATCTATATCTATCTATATATATATATATATATATATATATATATATATATATACACACAGTATCCTCAACTTATGCTTGTTGTATATAGTATGTTCAGTGTCATCTTTTGGTTTTAAAACCGCAATAAACACACACACTTTGAACATGTTTGAACATTTTTTGACTCGAGTCGAAGCCGAAACAGTTCCAGACAAAACTTCCTCTTCCTCTTCACTCGCCATCTGAAAATATGTATCATGTGCGCATGCGCGAAAGCGAGAAACACGGAAGCTCGGATAGTATCGATACTTTTGAGTCACAGTATTGAATTGTTTCAGATTTTTCAGTATCACATATTTCAGATACTTATTGAAATTTCAATATTTTTGACAACATTACTAGAAAGTAATACACTTTTTGATTCGATTTTTAAATATCACATTAATAATGACCAGAACATTAAACAATTACAGTTTGTGTGCTTACTTTCTACAACTTGTGAAATTAACATATCTGTGACACTGGCAACAATCACAGAGATACTTTCTACCTAAATTACCAACAATTAAATGTGTTAACAAATTTTAGTAAATGAAAATACTAAACAATATGAGCTAGAAATGTAACATGAATGTGAATTGCTAGTACAAGCCACTGCAGTTTGATTTTTTTAAGTCAATTGGGCAGTCAATTTTTTTAAATTGCTAGCCAAATTAATGCTAAAAATTGCTGCTACATTTTTGTTGTTGAATGAAAAGTCTCTCAACCTACTAAGAGAATGGTTCAGTTGGCCTAATTGCATCAGCCCTGACAAAATTCATGCGGAAAGATTGAGCAGTGCCATGTTTTTGAACCCGCTGAAGGCAAACAGAGAGTTCAATAGCCTGACACTCAAACACCGCTTGCATTCATGAGACTCTTTCCTACAATGAAACGGATACACTACTGAAAATAGCTCCATCTGGCTTTGAAATATTCAGCAAGTGCGGCTGACTTCCTAGGTCACTGGTTTAGTGAGGCTCGTGCGGAGCTTCCATGTAGTTTGTTTGTGTTTAACACTGGTAAATGACTGTTACCTCATTTTACTCACAGCTTTTAGCCAGTTGCTGAATGTCATTTAAGAGAGAATCAGGCATTACAATAGGCTTAGGAAATCCCTGTAGTCTGAGAAATAATATGAGTTACAGTTGGTTACACTAATACAATTTTTCTTCATTTCCCTTTTCACGTTTCAAAAAAAAAAA
>CM051497.1:15799519-15904123 GCA_028031935.1 Paedocypris micromegethes | reverse complement strand
AAAATAATGAAAATTAATGAAATCAAATGAAAACCATAAGTGCAGGGACTCTTACTTCGTTCTCTGGTTTTGTGCAATACCTTCATGCCACTATTTATTGTTAGTCACTTTTTTACTTATTTGTATTATACAGAGATTTTTTATGCAGATGTACATTTCTATTTTTTGCTTCTTTTATTATTATTATATTTCTCCTTTTGTGTATTTTATTTTTTTTTTGTTCGGTTGAGCAACTGTAACCGAGAAAGCAATTTCCCCCTGGGGATGAATAAAGTTTTTTGAATCTTGAATCTTGAAAAACATTTCACATGTGCTTTTGGGTCCATGACATTACACGAGGACTGACAGCTAGCGTCATCCATATTTAAAATGTGATATATATATATACTGCATTTATTTTGTGATAAATGCATTTACTAATATAATGAACAGTTTTTTTGTGATGCATATATTGTTACAAGTTGGAATGTTGTTGTTTCAAAGCTTCATGCGTTTGAAAAAATTGGCATCTCATCGACTTCAATCCAAGGCTTGGTAAGCGGATGAGATTGAGATCCTCCTGTGATGTGATTAACTCTTCCAAACTGAAGGTATCCGCGGCCACATGATCTAACGTTCTAAAGCAAAAACAGGTCGTTTTATGTCCCAGAGCAAGACCCCGACCTTCTGCTCCTCTCATCTAGCAAAGCCCCCCAACATGTGTACCGCCATCTGTGCGTCCTCTTTATCACTGAAAAAAAATCTTCATTACATTAATATCCTTGGGAAAAGACATACTAAAGTCATTGGTGAGATGCATGAACAAATATGAGCTTATCTGAAGACCCAAGTCACTCAAAGTGCTGACTCGAGAAGAACAAGCCCTGCCTTAGACTTCAGGCTCTCCTGGGAACTAGGTAAACCTAACAAGCAATTATGAAAATCCACGGGCAATGAAATATTGATAATGAGGCATTGCAAGAACGTGCTTTGGAATTAGATGTTGCCTCACAAACACACCTGAGAATGAGACCATCACAGCGTGACAGCACCAATTTAAAAGAAGACAAAACGGAAAACCACCAAGAGGCCGGAAATATTGATTCGCCGGGAGAGACGATCACTGCACAACTTCCACAAATGACGTCTCTGCTAACAAGACATGGAGAGATGTTCAGAGAAGTGTGTTTTACTGTTCCCAAAAAAACGATGAATATAGAACTGCAAAGATAGTATTAGATGGATTAAATTCAGAAGCTTTAGCCAAATATAGAAAATAAATTAAGCCTTATGGGAGACTGGACGGTTGATTCATGTCAATAATACACCACTTCTACCAAAATATGAGCAATTAACACAAAAAAGAAAAGATTCTTTAGCAATGAAATCCTCTAATTCTCCAGTTTGGTCTTCTGAACACATGAAGACTGTTTCCCAGATTATTGACAACAACAGTGAGAGAACTTTGCACTTTTAATGCAAATACCTTCCTGTAATCCTGAAGTCTGGGAACTGAAGAAGCTTGTTTTTGTAGATTTCAGTTACACGTTCAGCACAATCTCACCTTCAAAGATCGTCCAAGTCAGTCACAGCTCTGCTAATATTACACTCACACGAGTATTGTACACAGATATTCATAGCCATGATCAAAACTTTAGAAGCTCTTAACATGTTCTGACAGAAAAAAAAAACATATTACTTCGCCGCTTACTTCATAAACTATAACAGGGGAGAGAAAAAAACAGACGCGTCTCTTTATAATTCACACTCAATAATTCCTTATCATTTCCTCAGAAACACCGGGAATCAGCCGCAGTGATTTCAACAAAAACAAAACATTCAACATCCCGTCATCAGGCAGTGTTGTCATACCTTTTTCCTGGCATGAAGAAAGAATCTCTTCCTCCTTTGGATTAGCTACCTGTGTAATGATGGACGTGTTGTCCATGGAAACGGGATTTATTCCAATTCGGTGTGTTATGTTTTGATGAAATGTCGCTAGCCTGCTGCTAGCCTGCTAGCGGCGTTAGTCCAGATGGCAGACGTACCATTCAGCGCACGCGATATTATAGCACTGCATCTAAACAAACGCGCAAACACGCCGTGCGATCACTGCGGGACGAGCTGCTCGGGCCAGGAAACAGAAAGCGGCGACATTTTATCGCTCGTACGAATAAAGGTGAATGGGTTGCAACAAAGACTCTGCAGTCGCAATTTCTCGGAGCGTGTGAGTGAGAGCGGGAAGGCGCGTGCACGCGTGCCGTGACCGCGGGAAACTAACCTCCCATAGACAGAGTCTGAATTTTATTTTAGAAACAATTGTTTGCGCACATACTTAAAAAAAACGTATATATACACACACACACACACACACACACACGGAATATTTATCATTATATAATGAATAAGGTAAGACACTGTAATAGTATTTAAACGACGTAACTTATTTCGGGACCAATATTAAGCTGTCGTTTTATAACTAAATTATTTGGGTGAAATACAGTTATTTAAATACTATTAGTAAATACCATAATAAGTTAATACATTGTTTATCACTACATATTTAACACAGAATAAATATCTAACCAAATTTAAGTGTAACCATTATACTGTAAATTATAAAATTATTGTTTAGTGTGATTTGTTTATTTTTTTTTATTTATACAATACATTTTTTAGCCCCTATCTAACCCCCAAGGTCGTTTGACCCAGGGATGGGTCAAACATACAAATAACAGAACTACAAATAGTACATTTAGGATGAATGTGCAATTGAAAAAAGCATTGAAAATTTTTGAAAAATTTGTGCATATTTTCTAAAAATAAACTCTACATTTATGTGCAAAAATAGAGCAAGACTACAATCTTATTGTGCATATTGATCAAAATAATTAAATATTAGATTATTTTAAAAGTGTCTGCAATTCGAATGGACCCAAGGGTCTTCTAGGTCTCTATACTGACATCTCGTGGACAGAAAAGTTGTTTACAGTAGCAGCCAAATTATGTTTTCGAAAATCTCCACGTAGATCTCTAAAGACGAGCTTTAATTAATTACAATATTTGTCTTTTTTCAATAAACGAAGACTATAAATGACATTTAAGTGACAAAACCATTCAAAAGCATGTATTTGTCTGAATTTCTATTCAAATAAACACGTGTTCAGCGTTCAATTGATTCAACTTACAATTTAAAGGTATTTGACGTAAATTCACTGAAATCCCAGGCTCCTAAAATGTATTTGGTGAGAGAAAGAGAAAGAAAGAATACTGAATATTTTATGAAGGTGGGTGTTTAATATAAATATTTTACAGTGGCGGACTACGATGGAAACTTCAAGTTTTGCATCCTACTTAAATACCACGATGAACGACAAAACTAGCTTAATAATACTAATAATAAAAGAACATAAAAAACGTAACAACAATAAGACTATTAAAAACACTAAAACGTAACAAAAGGATTTACTGTATACGAATTTAAATGTGGAAATTATTTTTCTACTTGCAAATAGTGACATCTTGTGGTTCATTTAAACACATTTAAAATGCCCAGAGTTGCAGTCTTGAAGTACAGTATTCAATGTTGTATAAATGAATACTGTATTATTAATGTATTAATAACTATTCATACAGTTCTTTTACTACATTTTTCTTAAAGTTTCTTAAAAACTGTGAAGGAAATGAAAAAAACTGATTCACATACTGACACAATTAGTCATTATAAACAATATCTCAATCTTCGTTACGTTAATTTCATCACGTGACTTTACCATTCGCGACAAAACATGATACAATATTTAAAATAAAAATGCACGTTATTATCATACCTTTGTGTTGCGGGCGTATTTTATTTTGTAGGATGCTACATTAATGCAATAATGTCAGGGGATTGATCCGAATATTTCCCAATTCTTATATTCTAAAATGTACCTTATATATAATAAACGTCATGTTGTAACTACGTGGATAATTATTAGCGAATCATCCACAACCAATCAGAGGAGAGCTGTAATGAAACGCGTCGAAAGTGTTGACGTGAATCGCAGATCTCAGTTACTCAACTCTGAGGATTTCATCATTCAGTTCCGCGGTGCGCTGCTCCTCCTCTCGGTCCATGCTGTCTCTGCAGATAGCAACATCAGCACTCCTCCTCAGGACCGCTTCACTTATTCTTGCCGTCCGTGCGGTTCCGAGGGCCCGGTTTCCTTCCTCACGTGTGTGTGCGCTCCCCCCGACCCGATCGATCTCGCTTTCGGAACCTTTGCTGAAGAAGAGGAAGAGAAGCGCGTGGCTGGAGTCAACCGAAGCTCTAAACATGGATGGTGGAATTGAAGAAGTCCTGGCTCCTCTAAGGCTGGCGGTGAAGACTCAAGTATGAGCAAACGATTTTATTTCTTACATTGTTTCAATTTGTAATATGGCACATGCGAACATTAATATTTGATCTCGCCGTGCATTACTCATCAAAACCCTTACGGCACCGCGGTGTCAGCGTCCACGAAGCAGCAAGTGGCATTTAATTAATTAAATGGTTTAAATTGCGATTCGTGTGGTTTTGCTTACTGTGTTATTGTAAATGATAAGTTTGAGAAAGAATGCGTATGAAAGGGGTTTGGTTGTAGTGCTGCTTGAACACGTATGAGGATACAGTGCCACGTTTATGACGATGTTGTGTGTGTGTGTGTGTGTGTGTGTGTGGTGTGTGTGTGTGTGTGTGTGTTGTGTGTGTGTGTGTGTGTGGGTGTGTGTGTGTGGGGTGTCTTATCAGGGGTCGCCACAGCGTTATATATATATATATATATATATATATATATATATATATATATAATTCACAGTTTGTTCAAACTTTTTAATAAATCAGTTGTATATTAGATACTTTACTTTAAACCACACCCTGTGTTAACCATATCCAGATTTAATTAATACTATAATAAAAGATGTGTTACTAGTGTGAAAGTTACTCTCTGCATATTTAAAGCACCTTCTGTTTTTGAATCCTTGCTCATTTAAACCAAAGTGAATAGATTAAATTAAGAATCTATCTTTCTCCCCAGGGTGATGTTGTGCGTCAGTTGAAGGCAGATAATGCTCCCGAAGTAGATATCAATAAAGCCGTCGCCGAGCTGAAAGCCAGGAAGAGAACCCTGGAAGCCAAGGTGAGGATGCTTAATCTGCGCCGTTTCAGTGAAAAGAAAAAAAAAATCTCATGGAAGCTGATTCATTATAGAGATTGACAATTAATGCTTAATCAGTAGCGGTGGGACGAGACACTTTTCCCACGAGACGAGATGAGACACTAGGCTCACGAGATCGAGACGAGACGAGATTTAGATTTTTTTTTAATAAAAATAATCTTTGACAAATAATATAAGGAGAGCAAGATTTTACCTGTATTTTATTTAACTAATATGTTCAAAACTGTTGATGCATTTCACTTTCTATTTTCATCAATTGGATGCAGTGATAACTAAATAACCAACATAATATTGATCATACAAAATATGATGCCATAAATTGCCAGTCAAGTACTTTCACAAAAAATGTTTAACTGTCAATAGTATAAAAAACCCATTAAGCGCAGACGTTAAACACACTATTTATAGACAAATACAAGTCTTCCAGTAACTTGCAAAGAATGGTAGAATCATTTTGGCATCAAGTTCAACTCAACATCAATGTACTTTATTATGATTAAATTCACTGTGTTCATTTTAGCTCGAAAAACCCCACATTTTGTATTACATGTTGCAATGCAGCATATTATGCAATGCATAACATAACATGTAGAATAAAAACCATATTTATTGAAAGTGTCCAATCAATTATTGACTAAAACAACGGGTCTTGTTCAGGACGTGAGGTTCTTTCCCTTCACGATGTCGCTGGTGAGACTCGCATCGTCTGAATGAGTTTTACAGCAGTAATCAGCTGGTTTACTCTCATATTTCTGCTCTACTGCAGAGTGAATCGTTTGGATAGTAATGTAGTACACGTGTATTGGACACATTAGATTAACCTTAAATGGGCAACTAATGACTGTTTGAAATAATCGGTTTATTTTACAAACACACTTTATTAAAGTTCATTCACAAACGATCTAGTAGTGTGAGTCTGACCTGTCGCGGGGGCGGGGCAATGGCGGAGATCCGCGCTCACTCAGCGGGAGGAGTTACTCGGTTACTCAGTCCGCGGTTTTTTGAGCCACAGTATATTGAAACGCGAGCGCAAGGATCCGCGCAAGCCGGCGCGAACATCAGGACGCTCGTGCTCGAATCCTTTAAAAATGTTTCATTTTTCCTTGAGCTCTTGCAAACATCTCGCGAGAAGCATCTGATCTCGTCACACCCCTATTAATCAGATTTTACATTTTCATTATATCTTATTTTTTTATGATATTTATTTTTTTATTTTCAATTTAGGAGCTTGCTTTGCAGCCCAAAGATGACATTGTTGATCGAACCAAAATGGAAGACACTCTAAAAAGACGGTTCTTTTATGATCAGGCATTTGCAATCTATGGCGGTAAGTGTTTTTTCCCACCCTCCAAAACAATGTCAATTCTACAACAGACTTTGTTTTATTCAATTAGGATTGTAATCATTGATCAATATTGTGTAACATAGTATTGTTATTTTTTTTACAAATTTATTTGAAAGTAAACTGAAATTAAAAACAAAAAAATAACGGGTTAACATGGGGACAGGTAAACACTTTCTTAATTAGATAACATGGGGACATGTTAACGTTTTACTGAATAACACATGTGTTGTAACACATTAAGAGTATAGGTTAACAGATCAAACTGTGGACTAAAAACCTTTTTACTTATTGAAAGGTGTGAGTGGTCTGTATGACTTTGGTCCGGTGGGTTGTGCCCTGAAGAACAATATTCTGCAGGTCTGGAGGCAACACTTCATCCAGGAGGAACAGATTCTGGAGATTGACTGCACAATGCTCACGCCAGAACCTGTTCTCAAGTGAGACCTCAGCATGAACTGAACTGTGACGGATGTTTGGGGTCTTCAGACCATTAAAAGCTCAGCCTTCCGGTTTATATTGCAGGACATCAGGCCACGTGGATAAGTTTGCCGACTACATGGTTAAGGATGTCAAAAATGGCGAGTGTTTCCGTGCTGATCATCTCCTTAAAGGTGTGTTCAGTGTTTAAAGTCATTCATCTGAACTGTAACCTATAATCCATCAATAACATGGATTTTGTTTTTGTAGCTCATCTACAGAAACAAATGAGCGATAAGAAGTGTACCTCAGAAAAGAAAAATGAGATGGATGGTGTCATAACTCAGGTTTGTTTTAGGTGTTTCTCTTTCCAACACACACCGTGTGATTGTATTGATAGTTTTGTTTCCTTTGTTTCAGATGGATAATTATACACAGCAAGCGTTGGCAGATTTGTTCGTGCAATACAATGTGAAGTCACCTATTACCGGAAATGATCTTACTCCCCCCATCTCATTCAACCTGATGTTCCAGACCTCCATCGGGCCCGGGGGGAACATGCAAGGGTGAGTTGGCATTTGTCAGTCTACATACATGTGTTAGATAGAACTTTGGGGTGATTGGCTGGAAAAATTCTAGAATATGTGGCATAAAAAGTGTGCACAAACGCTCAGCAAAATATATTTTGCCTGGATGTTCCATTGCGATTTTGGGAAGGTTGATTTTGTTTAGTTTTATGTATGTATTTCTATACATTTCTGCAGCTATTTGAGGCCAGAAACCGCTCAGGGAATCTTTCTCAACTTCAAAAGACTCCTGGAGTTCAACCAGGGGAAATTGCCGTTCGCTGCGGCCCAAATCGGGAACTCCTTCAGGAACGAGATCTCTCCACGCTCCGGCCTAATCCGTGTCAGGTGTGAGTCACTGGACAACCCGGTTCACAATGGTTTGAGGATTCACTGTTGCGTTTCTATTTCTCTTCAGAGAGTTCACCATGGCAGAAATCGAGCACTTTGTAGACCCCAACGAGAAGGTTCATTCCAGGTTCTCCACTGTTGCTGGTTTGGACATTATGCTTTACTCTTCCAAAGCACAGACCAGTGGCCAGTCTGCCCAGATAATGAGACTGGGTGATGCGGTGGACCAGGTCAGTCTGGGTTGAATATGACGATATGAACACTTTAATCATATTTGCTATTAGGAATTCAGTGTTCATTGACGTCTTTGTACAGGGAATCATCAATAACTCGGTCCTGGGCTACTTCATTGGCAGAATATATATGTATTTGGTCAAAGTAGGTGTGGCAAAGGATAAGCTCCGCTTCCGTCAACACATGGACAATGAAATGGCCCACTATGCCTGCGACTGCTGGGACGCAGAGACAAAAACATCTTATGTATGTTCCGGATCCTGACCTTCACTGATTCAAGCAGTGCTGTGTGCTGATATGTTTCCTTCTGCTGTCGTTCAGGGTTGGATCGAGATTGTGGGCTGTGCCGATCGCTCCTGCTATGACCTCTTGTGTCACGCCAGAGCCACCAAAGTTCCTCTCGTGGCTGAGAAACCTCTAAAGGAACCCATATCCTTTACTACACCGTCACAAATCCATTGTCAGTTTACATTGTCGTTCACAATACAACCCTTAACCATTTTTGCACAAAGTTGTAAGTGTTGTGCAGTTCGAACCAAACAAAGGAGCCATCGGCAAAGCATACAAGAAGGATGCCAAGCTCGCCATGGAATACCTGGCCATCTGTGACGAGTGCTACATCTCGGAGCAGGAGAAGCTCCTCGCAGAGAACGGGTAATTACAAGCAACACAGCATCATAATTCTTTACTGTGTGCGTTAGGTTGAATAGAAATCTGGTGTTAATTTGTGTAAGATGAGCATTTGCTCGGTGTTACGCCGCACAGGTTTCAGCCCCACTGTTTACGTTTTGTAGTGAATTCACCATTGAGACTGAAGGCAAGAGTTTTAAACTCACCAAGGACATGGTCAGTGTCAAGAGGTTCCAGAAGACTCTGCATGGTGAGAGGAAAAACCCTTGTTTCCTGTTTTAAAGATGCTAAAACTGTTTTTGAGGTTAAACAATGTTAAACAAGAAATGTCCCCGTTTGACAGTCGAAGAGGTTGTTCCAAATGTGATCGAACCCTCGTTTGGCATCGGCAGAATCATGTACTCCATCTTCGAGCACACATTCCGCATCAGAGAGGGAGATGAACAGAGAACGGTAAATGTCAACTGCTGAGGTAACTGCAATGTTCCCTGTTCTGAGCAGAAGGTGAAGGATTTCTTTTTCCTAGTATTTCAGTTTTCCTGCCACGGTGGCCCCATACAAATGCTCCGTCCTTCCACTGAGCCAAAATCAGGAGTTTACGCCGTTTGTGCGAGAATTATGTGAGTTCTTCACTAAAATCAAAACGATCATACAGTATTGCACAACAGCCGGGAAATCACTCTGTTGCTTCATTCTTGTAAAAACTATTCTGACATCTCTAATTATATTCAATCCATTGTTTGTTCCGTAGCTGAAGCCTTGACCAGAAATGGCGTTTCCCATAAGGTGGATGATTCCTCAGGATCTATTGGGAGACGCTATGCCAGAACAGATGAGATCGGTGTGGCATTCGGCATCACTATTGATTTTGACACTGTTAATAAGACGCCACACACAGCCACTCTGAGAGACCGCGACTCTATGAGGCAGATCCGGGCCGAGGTACGTCAGCGCATCAGAAACCTCATCTTTCCTCATTCACTACTCGAGTTGTAGTCATGTGTTCATTCCTTCGCAGGTTTGCGAGTTGCCGGAGATTATTCGGGACCTGGCCAACGGTACAATCACGTGGATGGAAGTGGAAAGCAAGTTCCCGATCTTTGAAGGCCAGGAAACTAGCAAAAAGGCAGAGGAATAGACCACTGAGTCACTCGATCTCTTTCGCCCCTGTTTTCCTGGAGGCGATAGAGGACATTTTTGCATCACATTCATAGGATCAAGTGTCTAATAATAACCAATCAAGTGCTTGACTTTAAGTTGTTTTCATTCCTGTACACGAGTTGATGACAAATGAAGACAAATGCCATCAAATAAATCAAGCTCTTTCTGGACCTATAATATTGTCTCACAGTGTCTCTGTGACTGGGAATATATGCGCCAATTATAAAAAAATAATGTTTTTTTTTTTTTCAGATTTACTTGAATTTTGTCTTTATGTGCACACATAAACGTAAAATACAAATAGTAGTTTGTATTGTAATACAAAGTGCAAAACATAAGTTTTAAAAAAAACCAAGCAAGATGTATATATTATATATAAAATTTATAACAAAAATATAAAATATTTGTCTTTTTAAAATTGTATGTACTGCGTAATTGTTACACGTCGTTTGATATTCTATGAATATAAAATGTTCTATTATATATAGACCCATAGAAAAATAAAATCATAACATTTGCTTGATGAAATCTTCATACAATAAAAACCTCCTACATACATACACACACACACGTATCGAAGCTTTGTTTAAAATGGCCTTATGCATTTGTTTAACTTTGAACTATTAGTTTTATTCCCACTTGATCTTACCAACTTTTAGTAGATGATAAATGTTTTTTATGTTTGCACTGGTCATAACTAGCAGCAGGGGTTTGTGACACAATAGGTCCGTCCCCCCGAATATAAATATCTCCTCTTCACCTTTAACTGGCCGACAGAACAGCTGACAGCACAGTGTCGCACGAGCACAGACGATGCATTAGACCTTTGTTACGTTCATCTTTTACTGTACAGTAAACCTCAGTAATTCAGACGGTGTTACCGTGTCACTGCTCCTGCTTAAGGTGAGTTTACAACAGGTGTTTCTCCATCGCGGTGGTGTCTTATGTCTTTCTTTTCTCAATCCAATACTGTACACAGTGCAGACGCTTTATTTTCTAAATCAAATACACAGTGCAGACTAATTTAATTCTAACAACTTCTCTAAAAAGTAACTTACTAGCATGCTTTATGCAACTAATTCTTGCAATGGCAGAAATCACAGTCTGCACTGGCCTAGCAAACACATTTTTTAATGTACTGGGAATAATAAAAAAAAAAAACTCCAATATCTCAAATGGAGAAAAGAAAAAAAAAATGTTAAAAGCTAAATAATGTTTCAGTCAATACAATAAGAGGAGAAAATAGTCCAGATAAAAATAGCAGGAGGCTGCATAGTGAAGATGCTTCCGGCTCGCAGAATCCAAATCATCGGAAACGTCTGCCCTTTCCAGATATATACATTAATGCATTATAAATAAATGCATGCTTTATAAACTCTTTCTATTCCTGTGATAAGATGTTCACCCAGCACATTTGTGAACTTTTGTGACTTTGGTCCCTGGATAACAAACCCATGACCTTGATGCTGCCTCGGCCAATACTTTCCAAACAATTCCGTTTCCTTGAGCTCTTGCAAACATGAAACCTTTAATCTGTATTTTTTTGTTTTTGTTTAAACACTTTAGGGCAACTAGATCAACATGGGGGTGAAGGCAGCTCTTCCGCGGCATGAGCTCTATCTGTACAACATAGTGCTGTGTTTGGCAATGCTCTGGTCTGTCCGGTGGATTTATGAAGTGTCCAGCTGTAAGTACAAGCGTGCACGGTTATACATTAAGTGAACACCAGGCTTGGGGTCCACACCACCAGCAGGGGTCACCCAAGAGTAGAGAGAGATCAAACTGTTAGTCATGCCTCGTTTCAGAAGATTTATGTTCTCAACTGTGGAACTTGTGAGGTCGCAGAACCCATCAGTGACGACTCTCAATATTGGAGTATCTGGTTTAAGCTAGTTTAAACTAATTTAAACAAATTACAAAATTACACTTTGTTGATTATTGATCATTTTAGCAGCACAATGGAGATTGCTGATGTTATGCTGAAAGCCAGAAATTCTCAGGCAGGCTTGGTTCTGTCTAGGTTCAAGTTTATTTATACAACGCTTTTCGTAGTCCGAGACCAAAGCAAAGTCGCTAACTTTGGTCCAATAAAGCTACACACACTGCTTATAATAACAACCTGAGCTCTCTACACTGGCCTTCTTGATATGCCAACACACGATGAACTGGCAAATCAGTATCACCGCATTATATGAAGAAGACAGAACCTCGGCTCACCGGGATCAGAAAGCAATGCGAAGTATGCGGCCGGGATCATGTGTCAGTATTAATACACCAAAAAATAAGAGAGCGCTGTGGGTCACTGTATCACACGTTCCACGACTGCGATGAAATACATCACACTGAAGGTGAAAACAATGACTGCTTTCATCAGTGATCAGGAAGTAATTTACAGACGCACAATCGTCTTTCTTTCTGTCGTTATATTCAGCAAATTCTAACAGGAAGAGCTTGAAGACGAGTGTTCAGAGAGGATGGTATTACTCTGGCAGGAAAATGGTGAGACAACATGCTTGTGATATTCGAATGTAAAGCATGCAATTTCACAAAGAGACAATTGGCGTCATGCGAAATCTTGTAATTTCGTTACAATGTTGTACCCCAATGCTGTAATGACAATAAACTACTACTACTACTACTACTACATTATCAGAGGTGTATGTACAGTACAGTACAGTACAGTATACAGTGAGTTGGAAGATATAAGTGGAGTGAGTGTCAATATATTCAGAACCCTGTAAAATGTTTTGATTTGTGCCAATTCGATTTGTGCCAATTGTGCCATATTGCAGCCACATCATCGTTAATGTACACAAATCTCTCCACGTTTATGGAAAAACAGACAATTTTGTAGATGTTAAAAAAGTAAACATAAAAGGGGTTCTGATTACACTATGTTTTCCCCAAATTGTGAAGCGCTAAAGTGTTTAACAAACTGCTTTCTTGTGGCAGGACACGGCTGATGTGGAATGGATGATGTGGTTCTCCACGTTCCGAGAGCACATCGTGTTTGCCCTCTCAGGTCATGTGATATTTGCCAAGATCTGCTCCATGCTTGCTCCTCAGGTGTCTGACAGCTACAGTACATACATGACTTTCAGAAGTCCAAGCTCTCCAAATGCTGACGTGTCTCTCGTGCTCTCGGACCCGCAGTACCGATCACTGGTCTACATGATCTACGGTCTGTTGGCGGTCTTCACCAGCATGGGCTGGACCTTCGTGGCCCTGGTTCTGTCCCACTGTGTGCTGCTCTACAGCATCTCGCTAGTCAAGCTCCGCTGGCTCTGCTTTGTGGCTGGACTCACCATTCTGGCCACTTTTAAAGTGGAGCCCTTTGTCTCATGGCAGGTGTGTCTGAGCTTTTAAGAAGCCGTGATAGATATGATCATAGCATGATTCATGAAGGAAAGATGGTTTGTAGGTTCAAGCCCTCATGGCTGGAATTATAGGTACTGTGAGGTCTGCTGAGATCCACATGATCGTTTTTGTGTACATCATTTGAATGTTTTTATATAATAGATAAAATCATAATTATTTCTTATTTTAAAATATATTTTATATTAATCATCAAGTAGTTTGAAACAAAATCACGTTGTTTGCTCAATGACTCTGAGGGGAACATATCAACTCGAAACCAAGAACACTTGCGTGTATTGACGTACACGGATTTACTTTTGACTTAGTACTGTAGTACTGTTCAGTGATCTATGGCTTGTACCCCGCAATTGCTGTTTGCTGCTCTATGAGGTTTATTGCGCTGTACAAAACATGAACATAAACAAAACAGTCAATGATGTAATTTAACAATGACTTTGAGCAAAGAGCAAGACAATGGGCGACAATGGCTAGAAAAATCAAAGTCTCGATTGACACGAACGAAAAAATCTGAAACGAAAAAAAAAACGTTCATACCAAAACATGAAGATTGCAAGCGAAAAGTAAAAAAAAAACAAACCTAAATATGAAGCATTTTCAATTTGTTTTGGCATCTGATTCCTTAGACTGACAGTGTAAAAATAAATGTAAAAAAATACTAGTACAATTCTTTTACGTACACTTTGTGTTTATGGTTCCGCTTTTTAAAATGTGTTACATAAAAATGTTAATTTAATTAAATTTAAACAAAAAATTTTAATAAAAAAGATTAACCGGATTTACATAAAAAATATATCTGACTTATTTTTACAAGTTTGGCGGGCCAGATTACGGTAAAACATTTAACGGGCCGCATGTGGCCCCCGGGTCATAGTTTCCCCACCCCTGGTCTAGAATATATGTATATGAACATACATTTTATATTTACATGTGCCATCATGCTAATCTTCATCTACGGCATTGTTTCATCCATGATAAAAAAAAATATTTTATCCATTATTATAACTCAAACTAAGAAATTTAAATAATGCTGCATCAACTCAATAATCTGAAATCTTGTGATAATTTCCCCATTTCAGTCAGGATTTGCGAGCGGCGGTTTTGAGCTTCGTCCTCTCCTGTTCTACGGCGGCTGTGGTTTCACCATCATGCGTTGTCTGAGTTTTGCTCTGGAGAACTGTGAGAGAAAGGATGGAAACTACAGCATCTTGGAGCTACTCAAGTACAACTTCTACCTTCCCTTCTTCTATTTCGGACCCATCATGACCTTCGACAAGTTCTACCTTCAGGTCTGCGTCTACCAGAGCAACTGGGTTTTGACTTCAGTGAACTTCATTGTTTGACTCACCTGTAGAGAATGGCTTGCTGTGTTTGGCTCTTCAGGCTAATAACCCGACGCTGCAGAGGAAGGATGGCGAGATGTGGAGCATTTCTGTCCAAGCTCTGCTTCACCTGGGGGTCATTGTGACTGTTGCCGTTTTCTTTCACTTCATGTATATTCTGGCCATACCCAGTGATCTCAAGCTGCTGAAACATGTCTCCGACTGGGCCCTGAGTGAGTTACTTCAGATTAAATAACCAGCAGTCTAATCTGACTCATACTACTATGTTTGAAGAACACAATCTTCTTGTACTCTTTTTAAACGAATTTTCAGTATTTGTCTGGAAAAAGCACTTTAGCGCTTTAAATCGATATTTCTGATTAAAACGTTTCAGGTCTTCAGCTCAATCCTGGATGGCTTTGATTTGAGCTGTGACATCATCGCATGACATCATGGCACGCTTGATCTTCTGCAAGATGGTGGCACTATTTTTGAAATTGTCTTGTTCTTGCAGTTGGACTGGCCTATTTCAACCTGGTGTTTGACTGGGTCAAGGCAGCCGTGATGTTCGGCGTGGTCAACACGGTGTCAAGACTTGATCATCTGGATCCTCCCAAACCACCCAAATGCATTACAATGCTTTACGTGTTCTCCGAGACGTGAGCCTGTGACACTTTTGGAAATAGTATTAAAAACACGTATGAACAAGTCATGCTCAGTATTGCACTCTTTTTCTTTACAGCCACTTTGATCGTGGGATTAACGACTTTCTCTGCAAGTATGATTGTCATTCTCCTCCTGTGAGACTTTCAGACAATCATGTGGATTACACGTTGTTTCTCTCTTTGTTTCACACAGGTATGTGTATAACTACCTTGGTGGGAAGCACCAGAACATTCTGGACGAGCTGGTTGCCACTCTGTGCACGTTCAGCATCACGGCCATCTGGCTGGGACCAAGCTGGGTGGTCTTCATGTGGGCTTTCTTCAACTGCTTTGGTCTTAATTTTGAATTGTGGACTGCCAAGTTCTTTATTATGGAGCCTTTTATTTCTATTGAGGTAAACTGGGAGCCCTTTTTATTTTTCCATTATTCAATATTTAAAAATTGTGTTATATATGGATGGATCAACTGACAATATAAATCACCATCCAAAAAACCCCAATACAAATTTGAAATGGAAGAATATTATTAATATCTGTTTTGGGAGGTGCCCTCTAGTGGCCACTGGTCTCATATCAGTGAGTGAGATACATCTATAAAATACTTTTTTGTTGCCATTTTTACCAATTGCAGTTCTAATTTTAACATTGTTAGCAACCCTTAAAATATCAATAAAAATGAATGATTAATGTCTTCTGGTGGCCACTGGTCGCAAAAAAGAAAAATAAATTGTAGTTTTTTTGTCCATTAAACCAGTATAGATTAAAGAAAAAAATGTAACAGCTTTTTGAGACGTCCTAGTTAGATGCCTTTAAATCAATTACTATTTTGTAGGACTGTTTTCTTCTTTGTCACTGACAAATGTGTAATGTGTAGTACAAAATGTTCAGAACTGTTTTGTTTGACTTGTAAAACAGCTTAAAGAACTGTTAAGTTGCACATTAAATGTTGTTTTCCTCGCAGATGGCCATATCTGACTCCATGTCACGCAGGATAAGGGCTGTGTTTAGTACATTTAACTTCTGGACAATCGTCCTCTACAATATCCTGACCCTGAATAGTCTTGAATTTACCAAACTGGTTGCGAAGAGATTATTTCTTAAAGGTAAATCTCAAAGGTTCTTAAAGGTTTTCAACGGCTGATAATTCCACTCTGGGTTTTGCTCTGACATGTTCTGCATTTGCGTCGACAGGGTTTCCCTTCACCACCATTACCGTCATGTTTGTCACTTACTGTTTGGTTCAGCTGATAAAGGAAAAAGAAAGACGACAGGCTCTGCTGGATGATCCGGACCCGCTCCCTCCGCCGGTCCCTGTGCCCACCGCCATGCCCACCACAGTCGCTGCAGACCCGGCTGCAGGAGACCCCACCAAAGAAAAGTCAGAGTAACGATATGGCCTGATGGTTCAGATCTGCTTTCAAATTTTGAAGATCTAGTAAAAACGACTAATGTGACTTCTGAACTAGTTTGTCTTTATAAACTTCATAGCAATTTTTATCAATCATTCGGATAATAAAAAAACGGAAAATATCTTTGGTTTTATTGGAACTTAATTTGTAACAAAAAAGCCACTGAAATGATTACGTAAGTGGAGCGAAATAATGGATGTTCTTCTTCTTTGAATTAAATTCAAACTGCAAATATGTGTGAAGGAGGTTGAATCTTTTCCCACCGCTTGCAAACCAATGATCTCCAACCTGCGGCCCGCGGACCAGATCCGGCCTGTGTAGGTGTCACATGGTCGCTGTTTAATTTCTTTGTTCAAGATCATTTAGTGAATTTAGATGGTTTGGAGGAAGGTTAAGACTGAAAGTTGCTGTATTATCAGCCCATCAGAGACAACCTTCAGACACTAAAGTCAAAAGATTATTGATTGTTCTTTTTCCTCTCTCTCATGTTTCAGCAACTAGACCAATTAAAAATATACAAATATTCAAAATTAACTCACATAATTTTCCATAAGTACTCCAGTGACTTTTGTACTACAGTGGCGTCTCTGATCTTGGCACTTTAGCACATTGAGACAATATGTGAAAATTGCATTATAATTAACATCTATTGCTGTTATTATTTATTATAAGTATTATTATTATTATTATTATTATTATCTCTTACTCTGAGATACAAAGGCAATTTCTGCATCTAAAACGGTAATAAACAAACGATTATTAATGTGCAAAGCAACATTGTACAGTTTCTTCCTTGTACCATTCAAGCTCTTCAAATGCAGCATCTTACAAACTTAAAACCATCATTGATCATAATACTGTATTCTTTGGACAAAAAGGCACACCGATAATAATTTTTTTTTACACACAAGCGACTTTTTTCAGAATTATTGAGACAGTCATTTTTGTAAACATTTGTTGATTTTTAAGTGTGGTGTATTGTCCAGAAAATATGGTGATTTAATGCAAACCTGTCTTGACGCCTCACGAGAGGAAGCGTGTCAGCTGGCGCATCAGGCAGGGGTTTGTATTTCGCTTGTAAGTCTGGATTCCACATGGTCTTTGTCAAGCCTCTATAAATAGCCCCCAGTTGGAGTTTGGTTGAAGTGTTCAGACAGCTGAACCCGTTCATGAAGCCTGAACTCGTTCTCACCTTGCTTCTTTCCTCAAGCGAGTGCTAGCGAAGCGCAGTTCTTCAACATGGCTCTACCCATCGATCCCATGGAAGAGCCGCGCATGTACCAGCAAACCCTTCTTCAGGACGGTCTCTACGATCTCCTGGAGAGCGACATGATGGTGGACTGCGTGCTGAAGATTCGAGGCAAGGAGTTCCCGTGCCACCGGTTGGTCCTGGCAGCCTGCAGCTCCTACTTCCGAGCGTTTTTCAAGTCTGGCGTGGAAGAGAGCAAAAACCGTGAGATTGTGTTGGAAGATGTGGAGCCGGGAGTCATGGGGATGATCTTGAAGTATCTCTACACCTCCAACATCAATGTGACGGAGCAGAACGTGCAGGACATCTTTGCTCTGGCTAACCTGTTACAGATTCCATCCATTTTCACGGTCTGCGTCTCCTTCTTGCAAAAGCGTTTGAGTCTGAGCAACTGCCTGGCCATTTTCCGACTGGGCTTGATGGTGGACTGTCCTCGTCTTGCTATATCGGCTCGCAACTTCGCCTGCGAGCGCTTCAAGCTCATTGTTCGTGATGATGAGTTTGTGCAGTTGAGCCCAAGCGAGTTGGCAGCCATTATAGCATCAGACTCTCTGAACGTGGAGTCAGAGCAGGACGTGTTTGAGGCTTTAATAAAGTGGGTCGGACATCAGCAAGAGTCTAGGCTGCAGGAGCTTCCGGGTCTGCTGGACTGCATCCGATTACGCCTGGTACCTCAAGAGTACTTCAGCAAAAACGTGGAAAAGCACGAGTGGTTGAGCTCCAACCCAGATATCGTGAAAAAACTGGAGCTGGTCAAAGACGCCCGTGATGGGAAACTTCCAGAAGTCAAGACCAAAACCAAGAAGAACCAGGGCACAAAAGACGAAGATGGACAGAAAGAGGAAGATGAGGATGAAGTGGAGCAGGAGAAACTGCTTCCAGGAATCTTAAATGATAATTTACGGTTTGGAATGTTTCTGAGAGATTTGATCTTCTTGATAAATGAAGCGGCTTCGGTGGCGTACGACCCAGCAGGTAACGACTGTTACGTGGCTTCGCTCTCCACACAAGTCCCTAAAAATCACTGCAGCCTTGTTACAAAAGAAAACCAGGTGTTTGTGACCGGGGGGTTGTTTTTTGACGAACAAAGCAAGGATGAACAGATCTACTCGTACTTTTTGCAGGTACATGGATTTTTCTTTACCCTTTTAGAAGGTCGTAAACAGAGGTTTTGAAATAAAATGAATGATTTAGCTTCGCTGAGCAAGCGGACGTGCTGTGCTGGTTCCTTGTGGTAGTTATGGTTACAAACCTAGTGAATCAGCATTTTTGTCAACACAGTAGCCTCCCGCCCAATTACGCTCCCACTCAAGTATGCACATTTTTTCTTAAAATTCTGTGTTTTGTCAAGAATGTCACGAGCTGCGCAGATCTCAGAGATTGTTGCTTTATACCTTGCGGAGACTACTGTAATTAAACTTGTATCCCAAGGTGCCACAGTTTAGCAAGAAATAATTTAAGATTTAACTTAGGGAAGATTTAACTGATGTGAATCAGTTTTGTATGCAAACAGTTTCAATCTCGTTTATGTCTAACAACTAGTTTGACCCGGCGACTTCAGACTGGATGGGAATGCCTCCAATGCCGTCTCCACGGTTCTTGTATGGAATGGCCGAAGCTGAGAATTCCATCTTTGTGATCGGAGGAAAAGAAATGAAGGAAGGAGAGAGGATTTTGGATACAGTCATGGTTTACGACAGACAGTAGGTGTCAGCACTCCAGTGACATCATCGCTTCACCTCTACATGGTCTCACACTCTGGACTGAACTGTTTTATAGGAGTCTAAAGTGGGCGGAGTCAAATGCTCTTCCATATCCAGTGTACGGCCACGGAATAGTGTCTCAAAATGAAATCATCTATGTAATCGGTGGAAAGGGAGAAAACAAGTAAGTACTGATCCGCGTTGATCTTACAATACAGTACTGTCGTCCTTTAGCTGTTAATTACAGTACAGTATACCATTTCTTTCACATCAAAAGTTTATCCCAGTCAGTGGAGGTTTGTATGTAGGTTTGCTTTGATTAAAGGTTATGCTTGAGGGGTTCAATCTTTTTGAGCAAGGAAACCTGTCTGTGTTTCCAGAGAGTGTTTGAACAACGTCTGTGCATTTGACACCAAGAAGCATCAGTGGAAGGATCTGGCTCCTCTGAACGCGGCACGCTCACTGTTTGGCGTCACAATCCACAGAAATAAGATCTACGTTGTAGCGGGAGTCACAGACACAGGCCTCACAGGAAGTGCAGAAGTCTATGACATCAAAAACAACAAGTGAGCTCCACTTACACGCCAATCGTCTCGGCTTGCCGCGCGAGCACTAAAGTAACGATCTTCTAACATCTCAGCTGGTCAGAGTTTGTGGAGTTTCCTCAAGACCGAAGCTCTGTCAGCCTGGTGACGGTGGGGGGAGTTCTCTACGCTGTTGGGGGCTTTGCAATGGTCCCCAAAGCGGAAGGAGAGGAGCTGATGCCACAGGAAATGAACGACATCTGGAGGTAGGAGATTCTTGTGGGATTTTGTGTCATTTTCAGCATTTACAACAGGGGTGCCCAAACTTGGGTGGGCGCGGTGAAACAAACCGTATTTGCTTGAGATCACATGGTGTGTTCACGCGCTGAACTGAATTTGCTGTAAATTTGTGGTGATTGGATGAAATTGCAAGGTCGCAAATAAATCGCGGGGTTTCGCTGAATTCGCGTAAACTGGCGCGATCGCCCAATCGCGAAATCATGGAGGGACTGAACACTGGCCGCGGGCCGTATTCCATTCATTTTATGAATCAAGCCACGGGCCGGTCAAAATTTGATTAAGGGCCGCATTTGGCCCCCGGGCCGGACTTTGGGTATATAGTATATATACTTAAGTATATATATGTATATATATATATATATATATATATATATATATATACTTGATTGAATAATCAATTAGTATAAAAAATGTAAAATAAACTACACAAACTTTAAAAACGCAGCCAAAACACAAACACAATGGTGTGAACCAGCATGACATAGTGATTGTTTTTTCACAGGTTTGATGAAGTGGAGAAGAAGTGGACTGGTATCCTGAGAGAGATCAGATACGCGGCCGGCGCCTCAGTGTTGGGAGTCCGTCTCAACACTCTCCGACTCACTAAAATGTGAATCTGAACAAGTTTCACACAATGATCCAGCACAGATTTTCTTTACCTTTTTTTTCCCCCAGTGCACTTTAGCAGGATTTTTGACATTTTCTATATAGGATGCATCATGACAGCGTATTAGGTCTCATGTAAAAATAAAACAAAAATGTAAAATATTCATGTGCGCGTGTGTTTATGTAAGTGTCTAAAAAAGAACACAAACTTTTTCAATATTTTCCTATATATTCTCTCTTTGTAAAATTTAAAACATGTGTCAATGTCAATACTTTAATATTCAGTTTTTATGAAAAGATCAAAGCAGAGGCATCAAGAGTTTCACACTAATACTAATGTGTTTGTACATTATTATACTAGAACACTATTAATATTAATGTCTTTGTGTTCAGCTGTTTACAAAATGTTCCTCTAATATTCAGAACCTTTCATTTTATCATGTTTAATTAGAGATATTTCTACTTAATTTACAATCTGGTAAGAGTTGTTATAGAGACCATTTAGCCCCAACCTTTAAATGTGTATCTCTCCTGTAAAATGGAAAAAAAATATCCCCTTTGAAAAATGAAAACAAACAGGAAAAAGTTTGGTATGATATTTTCATTACTGTCATTGTTGAAACTATTCATACAGTAATTACAGACATTTAATACATCATGGTACAATAATTGACATGAAATATTAGCACCACTAATCTCTAGTTTATGTATTGATTGGTTATTGGCAGAATCGCTTTCAGTGATTAGTTTGACAGAGCATAAAACAGTGAACGTCAGTTACACTAAGACAAGTAGAGAGTTAGTATCGGAATAGTTCCATTCATTTTGGTTTAATCAATCTTTTTGAAAATTGACAAACTATGATGCGAGTGGTTTCAAGAATACGCAAAAAAAACTCCCACAATGATGTGCAAACCCTCAAAAAACCCTATAAAACGCTCATTACAAAACAAAAGTTACATTACTAAAAAGTCCATCTCCATAAATAATATAGGTATAATATACTAGTATCAATACAGTAACAATAATAACAATTTGAAAAAAGGCCACAATTAATCTACATTTGTCTCAAGATTATTTTTTTTTTAATATATTAAGCAATGAAAAATGTGTTATGGGGAAATACTTTCTAAAACACAAATGCCAAAACATCTCTCACCTTTGTACAAACAAAATTCAGTTGAAGAAAATGAGAGAGAAAATGTTCCTTCAAACGAAACAAGGAAAGGTTTGACACTGAATAAACCATCAGAGTGCAGACAGACAGAGATAATTCAGAACATTTAGCTAAAGATAAAACAAGACAAATGAAATGAGATGGACAGTCAAACGTGTGTTAAATAACACAGAGAAGTCTCCCTCATGTTGAGTTTTAACAGACGTGATTGTGATGCATGGAAGAGTAAAGTGCTGAAGAAGACCACTATCAGTGGCTCATCCATCCACGTGCACAATCATCTGACCAGACTTTATTGCAATATTTCGTTCCCTCTTCAACTGTCTCACATTCGTCTTCTTCATTCACGCAACCACGACACCTCACACACACTTATCGCTTCACTGACACAGCCTTAAATGATCAACTTCACTTAAAACCCCAATTTATTATTCCTGACAATTTCACTAGCAAAGACATGGAGATCAAGTAGTCTGTTGTAAAGTTGCTAAAATGTGAAAAAAGAGGGAGGAAAAATCAAATTAAAATGATTAAAGACATGAAATGAAAATTAATAAACGCAAAGTAAAATTTAAATTCAAAATTAGAGATCAAAGTAAGAAAATAGGAAAAGAGAAACTGTAAAGGAGGAAAAAAAATATATATAATTGGGGAAAACTGAAAAGTAAAAAGAAAAGTGAATGTGGATAGCACAATGTGTGTGTGTGTGTGTGTGTGTGTGTGTGTGTGTGTGACTACTGTTCAGACAAAGTAGCAAATTATTGCTTTACTGTAGCTTTTAGTTTTCCTAATTTTTTAAACGATCTATACCTACTATGACTATAACTAACTACTCTATCTAATCTACTCTAATATATTAGCTGTAGAATGTATGGACCAAAAAATAATTCTAAATGGAACGTCATACTAATGATGATCTGAATAAATGCTTTTACAAACCGTGCAAAAGTGAAAGGAACAGAGCAGAAAGACAATCACACACACCGTTCCACAAATCTTCAGGTTTTTCAAATTTGTGCCAATGTTTCTTTGACCAAATCTGAAAAGTAAAGTGCTCTTAGCATTTCAATACTACACGTGATAAACCTCCATCTTTGGGATGTATTCAAATAAAGAGGATTGCTACATTAATCTTCCACACAGACTCGCTTTCGTCTATGTCCAGCACAGAACTCTACACATCCACTATTACATAAGGTGCTGTTGTGGCATTGCTTTAGCGAACAAGGTTTGGGTTAGAGAGATATTTGGATTTGGCGGGAAACACAGTTGCTACACTTTTGATTGGCGTGAGGAGGTTATGAGACAAATATATACACTCCAAGGATTAATTAATACGAATGAATAACACTAATGTTTCATTTAATATTAATGATGTCATTGTATAATGTTATTTGATATTATACAAGATTTTATATTTTTATATCTTGTGATATCTGGTGACAATATATGTTATTTTTAATAAAGTATTTATATAATAAAAATTAATAAAGGTGCTATTTTTATAACAGGACACCACTGAATGTTGGTGTTCCTGGGCTTAAATCAATGCCTGGATTATACAAGCGTATTTACACAATGTCTTGCAATACCGTTTCAGAGTCTCACCAGAAAAAATAACTAAATCAATATTTTGACTATTGCTTTATAATTATGGGAAACGTTTCCCCCCCGTTTGCAGACTTCTGATGCAAATAGTGCAATGTACGTGTATTATGAGATACTCTGACAAAACGGATTCTTCCTAGCCAACTGATATTATACCAAGTGATTTACAAAACGAGAAGAATAAGTACAGTAAAGTATATCAATGAATCAAAATAAAGTGAAACAAAAGCATCTCGTGACGTTCCACCAGGTAAGGATGACTTGTCGTCTTTGTGCGAATAAACCACCTTGAAAGATCATCTTACAGTAACAGACAAGTCTTGTTAAAACTGCTAAAATCTTGACTTGGTATCTCATAATGCAAATAACGATTGGCATCTTTATCATAATGTGGAACAATATTACAATAAATTTTTTTGATATCATCAAAAAAATAAAAGTTAAATGGCTTCCTCAATTCCTCAGATTCATGTTACAATAAGACAAAAGAAAGATTTTTGTATTTCATCATTAGAACATCAATGTGATTCAAATATATTTATGAAATATATTCATTAAGTAACTGTTGCCTCCATAGCAGAGCACGAGAAAACATGAAACAATAAACATCAAAAGCAACACAGTTTAGAACTAGTATATAAAATTATTAAATATTAAAGTGATAGAAATGAACGTTTCGCACACATTTAAAGGAATTTCAGCGCTGCATTGTTTCCAGGAGCAAGACGTCGCTTGGCGTGTCTGATATCCCTTTTCTTTCACATTTAATGTGAATGGAAAAGTTCATGAGCTACTGCAGGTTTGTGTTTAAGACAATAAATAAATAAAGGAAGTCCAACACTCAACACGAGCTATCAGCAGACTGAACTCTCCCGAGAGAAAACCGAGGAAGACCTACGGCGTGAAGGAAGTGAAGCGAATTTGACTTGACCTGGTGGAGGCTGGTGGTCTCACGCGGAGGCGACACGTGGTGAGTCCCGGTGGGCTCTGGACTGACTGTGGTGTGGTCTAGGCCCAGAATGACGGGGTCAGGGAGTATGGGACTGCTGACCGTGAAACACTTCTCTTTGTGAGCTTTGAGCATGTTGGAAAAGCGGAACCGCAGGCCGCAGACGTCACACGGATACGGCTTCTCTCCGGTGTGTGTGCGGCGGTGGCGCTTCATGTTGGGCCGGCTGGTGAAACTCTTGCCACAGATCTCACAGATATATGGCTTTTCCCCTGCAGCAGACCCCAGGATGATCCAGAATTATGACGGTTTTAAAAGACACATACACATTAGATTCTATATTATACACACACACACACACACACACACACACACAAATACACATTTTTTGCAATCAGCAGATGATCCAAAGCAACTAACACAAAGTTTACTTTAGAAAACAATTTTATAATGATTAGTGCAAATTAGTTTTGCAATGACGATTAATTAATTGTTTTATAAAGCATATGATGTTGGCAAATGACAACAGCAACACAAAAACCTCACTACATACGTCACAAACATCCTGGAATTTGAAAGAAGGGCTGATGATTATAAAATGAATATTTGATAGTGGATATGATCTACAGACCGAAACAACAAAAAGCAATAAATGGATAGATGGACAAATAAAAACAAACTAATTGGATAAACAGAGAAAAGTCAGCAGATCCAATCAGCTATTTTAACACGATTTGTCGCACACACACACACACACACACACACACACACACACACACACACACGAGGGAATCTTACCAGTGTGTGTCTTCATGTGTTCATCAAAGTACTGCTTCATGTTGAAGTCTTTCCCACACCACTGACACATGAACTGCTTGTGTCCTATATGGATGCTCATGTGAGACCTCAGCTGGTATTTATACTGGAATCTCTCACTGCAGTTCTACACAATCAGAGAAACACCTCATCACCAACACTGTATATACACAATCTCGGCTTTGCTTTAGGTGTGACAAAGTCAGTCTTTAGACACCCAAAAACACAAAAACTTTTAAACAAAACTTTCAAAAACAGGTTTAATCTGATTCTTAGTCTAAACACGGGCAAAAACCCTCTGCTGTCACCATGTGAACATGAGTGTCCTCACCTCACACTTGAAGGGCTTTTCTCCAGAGTGCTGGAGAGAGTGAACTTTCAGTGACATGCTGCGTTTGAAAGACTTCCCACACGTCTCACAAGTGAACGGCATGTCCTTCGTGTGAGCTGCAATCACATTCATTCACAGTACAGAATGTAACTGAAAAGGCTTTTCATGTCCAACAAAGAACAATTTGATTGCATAATATAACAAGAAGCTAAAACAAAACACATGGATTGGGTAGAATGACAGTCAGACCTGGATGGATATTATAGATTATAGTGTACAGTAACAGTAAAAATGCATAAAGACAAAGAAATTAATGGATAGACAGACATACGAAGATTTACTGACAGACAGACAGAACTGACAGACAGAACGAAGGATCAGCTGGAACAAAGTCAGCTTCATCACACTCACCAACCATGTGTTTCCGGACATGTGCCATTGTGTAGAATTTCTTTTCACAAATATCACAGGCAAATCTTTTCTCTGCATAACCATGGACAATCTTGTTGTGTTCATGTAAAGACCACAGCTTTTTAAAGGCTTTCCCACAAGTCACACACTGCAAAGAGCAAAAAACAGAAACCACCAAATCATCAGTCAGTACACAGTGGATTCCAGCGGACTGCAATGCCAGTTAATCGGGAAAGCCTCTTATTTGAGACAAATCCTGAAGTCTCAAAACAATTCCTGTTACAAAAGCCAGATATTGTTCATCTTAATTGGGACTAAATGCCACTTTTTTGGGACTATTGAGGTAAAGTTAGAGGAATAAGTAAAGACATGCACCGCACTGCTCATCCGGAAGATAAACAGCACATGGAGCCTACAGCCGACAGGAATGGAGCCGTGTCAAAAGTCACAGACGGGTCACAGCACACGCTTTCCACGCCGCCCGAGCAACGTAAACAGTCCAAGTATGTTTAATCTTATTGCGGCTAAATTGGGGTATTCCACTTAATTGCGCCTGATATCCACAATTAAGCACCTGCTGTGTCCCAATTAACCACAATCCACCGTTTATGGAATAGAAACAATATTCAGTAAAATTAAAACAATGCACAGTACTGTATATTACTCATCTCTGTATTTTTCCATGCATCTGTTTAATTCTATACATCCCTAATTATTTATATTAGATTTATTCCACAACTGTATACCTCATATGCACTTCTGGTTAGATACAACTGTACTTCATTGTTTCTGTACATGTACTTTGCACAATCACAATAAAGTTAAATCTAATCTAACAATTTATCAATTTTTCCTTTTCTGGATGTACCGGTACCTGTATGTTCTTCTCGCAGTGGGTCTGATGGTGAAGCAGCAGCTCGCTCTCCAGTAAAAAGCGCTTGCCACACTTGTTGCAGATCTGCATGCGGTTGTGTGTGACGTTCATGTGCTTCTCCAGGTACCAGCGGTTGTTAAAAACACGTGGGCACTTTTTGCAAGAGTGCTGCTTCTCTTCCAGCTTCACCTTCTGACCCAGGCTCTCCTGCTCTTTCCTTGTTTTCCTCCCTTCCTCTCTGTCCACCAGCATCTGCTTTGGGCTGAGGGCCGTCTCTGTGGCTTTGGGGTTACTCAGGGCATTCTGGGATCCTTCCAAGTTCATATCACCCTGTTCTTGATGATAGAAGACCTTTTCCCCTCCCAGCTCTTCATCTTTCACGACATCATTTCCATGTTCATATTCATTTTTAACACCTTTGCTCTCTTGGTTCGGTTCCTTGCTCTTCTTAAGGCCGAAGAAGTCATCCCTTTTGTGAACGAGAAGGTCTGAGGTGCTGATGCTCTTCCCATCAGAGCCTTTAGAGACATTCAAAGTCTGATTGTTGAGATTAACCTCCACAATAATTTGCTCTCTGCTGAAAGAGACAGAAATATCTTGAGGTCTTGCTTCATTTAAACAGACTCCTCCCTGAAATACACACAAGCCCTGTCTATTGTCAAAAGCCACGCCCTCTTCACTCTCTTCCTGTTTGTAGAAACGCTTGGTGTGTGAGCAGAATGGTGATTGAGTTTGGGTGACGGTGAGGTGTGCCGAGTCATCTTGGATCCCGATAAACGATCCATTTCCATGCTGTCTGCACATCTTCTCAAGCTCTTTCATCTCCACCTCTCTGTGAAATTGATTCAATGTGCCACCGTCTTCCTCATCTGTGTAAGCCATCTCTCTGAAGGCCAATGATTGGCTGAGGAGCTTGTGACAGGAACGAGCTAGACCACTCATCTGGACTTTAAGGATGGACCAGCCACTCAATAGCAGCCTGGCAATATGATTAATATAGAGGCTTGGTTGTAGAGAGCTAATGCTGAGCACCACAGGTGCCAGGATGAGTTGTTGCAGTGATCGGCTCCGACACAGAAGAATTTGGAAGAGGTGGCAAAGGGCAGCCAGAACTGAGTTTTTTGTAGAAATATTAGTGTGTGACACCAGTACCAGACCCAGGTCACACAGAGAAGGCTGATAGTGACACACTTTGCTCAAGGCGTCCATTAAATAAGTAAAGTGCAGCGCTACATCCTCCACCAAACTCAGGCTTCACTGTTAACTGCAGAATAAACAACAGAGAAGTCAATTAGTAAATGTAATATAGTTCATTTAACAAATTAAAGAAACCTTACAAAAAATATTCATCACCTATTATTAGAATTCTTGATTATAATTTGCCATACAAGCGCTTTTGAGCAACTTTTATTTATTTTGTATTTCTTATTTTCTCTCAGCACTTTTGCCCAAATAAGCAGACTGTATAGGCTTGTTCAACAGTACTTTTTGTAGAACTTTAGCATTCAGCCTGATTAAGTGTCTGTCCTCATCAACCAACGTCCCAATTAACCAGAACTGAGTTTATCTGCTCAATAGATAAAATATAAAGCAGAAAAGACATGTTTCAGACAGTATCCTGAAAAAACTCAAATGAAGACATTAATTGATGAACAGAGAGAGTATTGATTAAAAAGACAAAGCCAATAGAAATGCATACGAATAGCACATATTCCGAGTGATGCGCCAAAACATCGTCCTCCTCTTGTCTACTGAGTAGACTAGTAAACTGAGCAGAGATAATAGATATCTGAGATAATAGATATCAGCGAATCAGAACGATTATATGGTTCGTCTCTGGTAACCTTTATCAGGCTAAACAATAGTTTCAGTGTCTTTTATCAGAGTCCATTTATCTCAGTGAAAGATTAAGCACAAATCTGTGTGATAAAGATTTAGATGTGATAAAGTATCTGTGTTTATCAAAAGAAGAAAATTTGATAGTTTCACCATCTACAATACCTATATTTCTCCCAGTTACAGAGTGTTCATTTTATAATGGCTGTATTAACAATATCCAGACTGTTTGTATATGTTGTGCAGCAGTATTCTTGATTTCTAGATAACTATGCAGAGCAGAGAGGTATGAAACTAATTTCATCCAAAAAGTAAAACTTGTAAATAATGTTCCTTCATTACTCCAATAAATTATAACTAGTGCTGTCAAAGTTAAAGCGTTAATGCACATGATTAAATTTAAGTGCTTAATTGCGTCAATTATTTTTAACGCCATTAATCACGTTGCATTTCATATTTACTTTCGGTTTGGCAACGTGCAATGAATAGAACCAAGAGAGCGCTAGCTGTCTCCTGGTGCGCTCGTTAAGATTCACAGCTCACAGTCACTGAGTTCAGGTGCTGTTACTTAGGCGCAAAGTGTTTAATTGACACTGACCTAGTGTTCAACTGCAAGTAACTTGCTCTGTTCAAAAAGTCAAAGCTTTAGATTCATACAGATTAGATAAACAGACAACACTGTATTTACTTACACTTATTTTTTAAAAACAGACATTCTAAGCTTTATGTAGACATTAGGGGTTGGCGGTATACCGGTATTAACGTGAATACCAGTATTGAGTTGTGCTACGATATGGATTTTGCAATATCGTGGATAACGTGGCACTTTCATGAATTTACCTTTTATACACGTATATAAATACTTTAATACAGTAAAATACATTTGTTTCGTTACAACTTTTAATTACGACACGGATACATTGCTAATTGAATCCAGAAAGAAACTGAATTAATAGATCACCCGCGAGGCTCATGCATGCCGCTCCATGTCTGTAATGAGCCGTTTTTTAAAGCGTCGATTTTAGTGTGCGCGAGACCCGTAAAACGCGCGCACGAGAACATTCTGCTTGTTTTGTGTTGGTCAAAGTCTGTTTTTGATTGTTGATTGTTCGGTTCCACCCCTACTAGACATATGTTTCATATGTTAGAGTGATAAGTTGTTTATTAAGTCACAGTTCGTTTTCAGCTGACAAAGAGAAGGCAAAACACGCTTCATGTTTTATTTTTATTATTATTATAATTTTTTTTTTTTTACAAAAACCACAATGTCCTGTTTTTATTAAGAGTGTAACCTAAAAAATATGTTCTTCAAACTTTCAATTGAAGTATAACACTTATATGTAAGACCAAAATTGACTTTTTGTGTGTTTTATCTTGAAAACAAAGACAATACATTGCAAATTGAGCAAATATTATACTAAATTATTTTACAGTATTTAAACAAGTGAACATTTTACATATTACACCTCAATATCCAATATTACAAGCTTCAATCATTTAATCGCGGTTAATCAAAATTTTGGTCAGGGAAGTGTGATTAACTAGTTTTTAAAAATGAATGGTTTGACAGCCCTAATTATATCTGAACACTAAAAAATATCTGTGTCTCAGAAATGAGAAGAGGTTCCGTACTGAACTCAGATCAGCTCATTTACTCAAAACCCCTGCAAAAACCTTCAAAGTGGAATCATTGGGATAAACTGCTGGCTTGACAGGTGTCAAAAAGGTGACCCTTGAACCCTTATACAAGGAAACGCAAAAGGAAATTCCAAACAAAGCTCTGTATTAAATCACATTAATAGAAAGGTGAAGGCGAGGAAAAGATGGTGTAAAAAAGACGCCAAGCAACATGGACAACCACACCCTGGAGAGGATTGAGAAACAAAACCCATTTAAAAAATGTGATTTCAGATTCACAAACAGTGAACTGCAGCTAGAGTCAGTTCTCCTAGAACCATTACGTTCAGTCGTATGCAAGACACGGGTTTCTTCTGAGGCATTCCTATTGTTTAGTCTTTTTTGAACATCAGCCAGCGCCCGGAGCATCTTGTCTGGGCTAAAGACAAAAAGGATTGTCTTTGGTATCCGTTGCTGAGTAGACCAAAGTTATGTTCTCTGACATTTTACATTTCCTTTGGACATCGGGCCCTCACAGTCTAGGCTTAGGATGCCATGTCCACTGTGTTGGTTCACCAACTTGAACATTTCTAAGAGCAATTTGTGCTTTATGGCAACATTATCCAACGGTAGGGAGCTGCTGACTTCATTTTCCAATAGGACTTGGCACCTGCACAGAGTGCCAAACCTGCCAGCAACTGGTTTGAGAAAACTCGCATGACCTTAACCCCAGAGAAATTCTCGAGTGTTGTCAGGAAGATACAATATGCCAACCCAACAATGCAAAAGCCGAACAACAATATCAGTACACATTAATCTCATTATATTTTGCACAATTGAACTAATTTGGAGCATATTTTATAGTATTATATAATTGTAAGTGAAATTTAAAGATGTGGGATACCAAGTTACCGAGAGTAAGCGGTTTTCTTCTGATAATTACAATCAATTTAATTCATGCACATTTTGGCAAACATCACCTAGTTTCTTTTGTGACCACACATAGTCAATCTGTAGACAATGTCAGTCACTTACTACAGTACATATTCGTACAGATCTCACAGGGGTGGTTTACTTCTTCACTATCAGCTGAAATCTTTCCTGCAGTAGAAGGTGAGTCAGGGCTTCTGGCCAGATCGGCTGCTCTGTACTTGGCCGAGGTCGAGCAGAGCCGTGCCAGGCAGAAGAGAACACAGCAGTGTGTGGGGGAATGAGTTCTTTCTGACTTTCACTTCAGCTCTTTTAACTCCCTCAGAATAACTTATATGGTTTCTGCTGACAAAGGTCTGCAAGTCTCGATTAATAAAAAAATTGTTTTGAATTTAAGGAAATGAGACTCATTCACACTAATAAGAAAACATTAAATAGTATAGTTAACCTTTTATTATTGCAAGCAAAACTTGAGTGCGAGTCTATAAATCAACTACTGCATTGATATTATAGTAAAGATTAAACAGAAATAGAACGTGGCCAGACATTTTATTCGATAGATTTTTTTTTCTTTTCTTATTTCAAAGACTTATACAGTATATTGTTATAAATATATAAGAACTCTGACGAATGAAAAAGGAACACAAATATCCAAACTGCAAGAACACGTGGTTCTGTGTCTGTCTGCATAATTGTTGTTTTCCACATTCGCTCCGGTTCCCAAGCCTTCATTTACAGACCACTCCAGTGCCTTTCAAGGTGAAGAATCTGTCCTCCGGGAACAGACAGTGAAACCGTGCCCTGGGTGTTTGTGTCTCGCGTTCTGACCTTCAGCTCCACCAAAGCAACTGAACGCGTGCACATTTACTTAAGAAACAGAAAACCACTATGATTGGCTTATTAAGTTCAGTTTTTAATTTATGCTGTGTGTGTGTGTGCGTGTGTGTTGGGTTGCATAAATGTATGACCTGGCATGAAGAAATATGGACAGAAAGATTGATAGATAAGCTACATAAAAAAAACTTTAAATAAATTAAAGCTTAGAAAGGTTAGAGGAAAATTAATGTGATGAAGCATACAGATGCACGATTAATCATTAAAAGATCGCGATCTCGATCTTGCCTCTTCACTATCTGAATTCAGCATTTATACGATTACAACTCTCTGATCGATCGGCTGAGTTTCGCCCAGAGCGGTCTGACAGAAACCACTATTCTCGTCCGCTCACGCGTGCATCGATCGTTTAAATATTATAAAGAAATGATGATCCTGCATTACGTCTGCCGTATTTCGGGACGCCTCTGCTACGCGTGATGGCGCGGGACGCACGTGACGGACACATGCGCAGCTGCAATCACCTGCACTTGTGTATGTGAGTCGTGCAGCAGACTCAGCAGTCAAGTTTAAAAGAAAAAAAAAAACTAAAAATAAACGGGGCGAATGAATGATTAAATACAATGGTAGAGTATCAACTCCAACATTTTACTACCTGAAAAAGGATTTTATTCTGAAGTGTGTGTGTGTATACACTCAGCAAACCACATACAGCAAACATCTACAGTTGAGGAAAAAAGTATTAGTCCCCCTAAAATAATCATTGTTTGATAAGTATTTCAAAAGTGCTTTGAAACAGAGATAATAATTTTGTACGCATTGTACATAATGCTGTTCTTTGGAATGTTTGTTTTTATTACGTTTAATGGTGATATTTCTTTTCTTTTACATTACTTTTACATTACATTATAGTATTCATTCCATTTATTTAAATTTAGAGCAAAGAGTAATATGTGTTATTATATTGCTGTTTGACAACCTGATTGTCAGGGCTGAATATTTAAAATAACAAAATATCCAGAAAGAATCGTGATCTTTATTCTAAGCAAAAAAATCGTGATTCTCATTTTATCCAGAATCGTGCAGCTCTAATACATAGTTTCAGGTTTAGTCGCTAGTTGCGCAGAAAACACTCACCTTCTCTTCAAGCTTCTCTTCAAGGAAAGCACGAGTGCGGCACAGCGGCTCCAGAAACTCATCATCAGCATCCACTCAACACAAATATCCAACAACACAAATCTGGAATTCAAAAAGAGAGAGGCTTTTAGTTCTATTTTGTGTATTTTAATGATAATTTTAAGACACGAGACAACTCTTCAAAGTTCAAACCTTCACACAATGTTTTGTAAAATCAGCAGGGAATATCTCTGATTCCGAGCATTTCTCCTGAGCAGGTTCTTTTCCATCTATATGTTAATGCAACCAAGGGCACCAGAATCCCCGTTTGAAATATGATGTGCCAAGCAGGGCATGAAATTGAGCAACACAAACAAAGCTTTGCAACTTGCACGTGTCTGCTGCTTTTAATAAAAAGCGTGCATTTGACAAGGTGAAGGAAAAGAGAAGCGTTTAAAATGGCAAGTCATGGAAAAGTCTCTGCTGACATATATTTATACATACATACATACATACACTGAGTGTGTGTGTGGTGTGTGTGTGCATGCACGCCTGTGATTAAATAAATGGAAAATAGACGGACAAACAGACAATGTATAAACAAACAGGAAAAAAAAAACATACAAACAGCAAAAAAGAAATACTGAAAGTCAGATGATTGCGCAAAATGGATGGATGGATAGGAGACATTTTAGATAATCAGATAACATTACAGAAGGAAAGACAGACCAACAGAGAGACAGACAGACGAATGAAGAATTCTGCTTGGAGAACTGCTTGGTCACAGTCCAGAGCTGGAATGTCAGTAGAAATAAGCCGAGGGTGTAAAAAGCTGAGTCAGGAATTCTGGCCAAAGGAAGAGCCTGTGGAGCTGGCACGTCTGCACCACATAAAGCACAAACACACACTGCCAAATGTCTGCTAACTCCGACCAGCACAGCACCATGACCTACCGAACCTGACAGCCGACGACTGAAGCCCTGACAACGCAAGCGGAAAGACAGCAAGGCACCTCCAGTGACAGGTTTACCAACTCCACATGTCACACAGACGACAGCTAAATAAAGACAAAGACCTCCAAATGAAGCCCAAGATGTTTGCTGGAAGTGAACCCTGGAAGTAAACTTGTCACATTGATTTTAGCGACCCACAGCGGAGCACTGAAAGACAACCAAGCCTCAAAGTCAAGGGTTGGAAGGAAGAGATGATTATATAAAGCCTCAGCATGATGCCATCTTACAGTCATATGATACAGTGGGATTTGTAGTTTTCTTCAAGCTTTCATCATTGTAATGTCAACTTATATGCAGAAAAAACTACTCTCCCAAAAGAACTATTTTTGCCTTAACCTTTTATCAGCATTTTTAAGCTTTTACATTTACGCCCTTTACTTCAACTAAAACTAATACAACAGGAGTATATTAGTGGGTTTTACTGAAAAAGGTCCCTGCAAAATGTATGAGGATAAAATTAAGAATTTTTTTTGAGTTTTTTAGAGTACTCGACAAATAATACTTAGATAATGTTCATTTTTACATTCTTGATTTGACCTTGAAGAATTTACCAGAGTTATTTCTAGTTTATTAGTTTCACAAGTTTGAATGCAAGCCGTAATTAAACACCTGTAATAATAATAATAATAATAATAATTCAACCTTTATTAGTCCCTCAGTGGGGAAATTTTTTCTCTGCATTTAACCCATCCGACACAAACTCGGAGCAGTGTGGTCAAAGTACATTTAAAAATCAGATCGTTTCAGAGAAATCACCCATTTCAGTTTAAATAATTGCAAAATGTAGACATGATTATTAAAGAACACATTTTTAAAATTCAACTGTCGTTTGCTCTCCTACAATTGAGCAACTTTGAGCTAATAATTCCAATTACAATTACTAGTCTGGCTTAAAAGAGCAAACACGGATAACGGGGGAAGAAATAGTCATCAAATAGTCATGTAGCTGAAATTGCGTGATAGCGATATGAGTTCACCTGCACTTATCCACTTTGAACAGTGGCGAAAAGTAACGGACCCAAAATAATTTCAAACGAGTTTAAATTTTGGTATACACAATAGTCGATGGTTTAAAAATATGATTAAATTGCGTTTCAAGCTTTTCTTTCCATTTCCTAGACCAGCTGCATCAGTCACGACGTGAATTCTTGCCGAGGCACATTGACATGACACGGTTTAACTCTTTGAATACTCCACAATGTCGCTATTGTCGCCTTTACATTCTTGTGAACCATCCAGTTTCTCTCAGAAATGTTGAAATGCCGCCATTCCGTTCACGTCAACATTTCCCACACGCTTTTATCCGAAGCAACGTGCATTGCATTACAGTACCACTGAAAACAACTTCGCGCTTTTTTTTGGGACTCGAACCCACGACCTTCGCAAACGCGTAGGAACAACACGGGAAAGTGTTATCGGGCTGGAAGCATCCCGGGACAAACTACTGCAAGTTTTCACGGCCTAGTCAAGTGCTTCGGATTAAATCAGACAAAATATGGATTCGACAGCATGAAAACGTCGTTGTCAACTGTACCATTTGGTCCAATGCGTCGCGCATCAGAAGAGTCCGTCTTGAACTCCATTTCTCCAGAACTTCCGCTCGGTGTGGACCCTCACATTTCCCCAGCTTTCCTTCCCCTGCCTGGTTTCTTTTTCCGCCGTGCTAGCAACATCGAGACGGATAAAAACGCAGAGGCTGCTTTTGCAGGAGGAATTGGTGATTGGCGCTCAGGGATCATATGGGCTTTTGTCAGGAGTTTTAAAGGGCCATCGCACATTTTCCAGCTTCACTCTGTCTGGACACCAGACGAAGAGAAATCACAATGTGAAACCATTATCACCCGTTTGTCTCCAGAAAGCACGATGTCATAGTAAGGCAAAGCTGGAGAGCATGAAAGCAGCAGAACCGCAGCTTGATCAATCATTTTAAGAAATCAAATCACAAGATTCTGCGAATGGTTGGCCACCAATCCAGAGTGTGTATCCCGCCTCCGGCCCTAAGACGCTGAGATAGGCGCCAGCTCCCCGCGACCCTGTAAAGGATGAAGCGGTAGAAGATGACTGACTGACTGAAATCACAAGATTGTAAAATTTCTCACTCTTGGGAGGAATAATAGCTTGAAAAATAGTTCATCCGTCCATCCATTGTAGAAGAGAATTTAACATTTAGACATTCAGAGAGCGTTTGAAATACAAAAAAAAATTGCATTTTTTTATTTTTTTTTTATTTAATTCAGGCAGTGAGACAAACCGATATATGTCCACCTGTCAAACATTTATTAACAGAAAGCATTCAAGCTTTTTATGCTTTCTTTTTAAAATACACAACCTATAAAATAATTCAATAAACCTTTTCGAAAACAAAGAGAATTTTGGCACATGGAGCTTAGGAGTAAAATATATAGAAAACAGTGAGCATAAATAGAATAACAAGAAATGTGGCCAGTTACTTTCATCTAGAATACTTTGCCTCCCATGATTGACGGAAATGAGAGCAGCTACTTGACAAAAAAAAGCCTTAAACCGAATAAATCCTTCGAAATAGAAACAAAACAAGGAAATCTGCAGTGTGAAGTTCAGCTGTATCGACTACTGCGACTGCGACGTCTAGAAGAACTGCGACTGTAGGAGCGGTAAGACCTAGTGACAAAAAGCAGATCTCAGAACAATGTCAAGCTCAAACCAAAAACGTGTTATTTCAATTTATTATTTATTAAATGTGTGCATGTACCTGGTCGAGTGGTCCGAGCTCCCACTTCTTCTGCCATAGCTACGACTGCGGCTGGAATAACTATAGTCAGAGTCAGACCTGTAATTAATGACGCAAAAGCAAATTACAATAACTCAACAGACACTTCAGAAACCACTAAATAATCATAAAGTGTTAAAAACTCACCTAGATCTGTAACGTCTTCGGTGTCGACGTCGCGAACGACTGCGATCAGACCAACATGATTATCAACTACAAAATTACTAATAAAACGAGTTTTGTTCGCATGTTATAGGAAAAATATGTACAGTAACTTACCTCCGATAACTCCTGGAACGGGATCGAGAGTGTCTCCAACTGTATCTGCTTCTGCTTCTACTTGAACTCCTGTGTGTCATTATGTATGCAATACTACATTTTAGATACGCATGTATGACACGGTTTATATATGCGCACTGATTGTATGTGTTGTTTCTGACCTGGAAGTGTTGGTGTAGCTTCTCGACCAGCTTCTGGAGTCATTGTATGAACGGTCACTGGACACAGACCGTGACTTGCTCCGATTATGGGATCTGGACCTTTCATCAGTGGCTGGAGGAGAGTCTTCTTCACTCGAACTGTCCTGATTCCTGGTTCTCTGATTTAATCGCGCAGTCTTACGAACTTCATCAAAAAGGGAACCTGGTCGGATTCTATTCCTGCCCTTGATCTCAATCTTCAGTCCTTTGGATTTTGTTTGATACTCTGTTTTGTTTACTTTCAAATTTAAAGGCTTCGGGAGAACTGCTTGCATGATGCTCATGTCTCTCAAAGGTTTCCATTTTTTATCTAGGGCTTGGAAACAGCTCTCACCAGGCATTACTTCGGGTCTGATAACAGGGCTTAAAGCTGGGGTGCCCGAGAATGGAGAACTTTTCTCACCTTGAGGTTGTGAAGGCTCATTACTGCATTGAAAGACATTCTTCGTTGGCAGTGCAGGCTTTTCTTTGCTCTGGCGTTGCTGAAGCCTTGAGTTCTGCTTTGGACCAGTCATGGTTTGATCTACATTCATGAAGAGGGTGTTTGTGGACTTGGTGTCTGAAAGATTGGATGTGTTGGATCCTGGTCGGCCTTCAACTGGCTGGATTTCAGTCTTGTTTAATCTATTAACTGTTGACTTTTTACCTTCACTAATTTTTTGCTTCTCTACATCCTTGGAAGCCACTTGTGAACATTTACCTTTTGGGCTCTTGTGAATTACTTGATCATGATCTTTACTCTCTGTGCCCTGAGTTTTGACCAATCTGGCCTGTAAATGCTTGTCTGCTCCATCATTGACAGAAGTAAGTTTTGAATTGTTTAACGGTTTAGACTGAGCAACAGATTCATCCTCTTCTCCTTCCTCACCAAACTCCAGTGGAGGCTGCCAGTGAAATGCCTCTTTTGGTTTTTGTGGTTTCTTCAATTTCTTGCTTTTGGATCTGTGTGATCCTGACTTGGACGAGTTTCTCTTCTTGCGCTTGTGCTTCCGCTTTGCTTTCTTACTCTTGTGTTTTAGATTTTTAGTATCTGCATCACAGTTTTTTCCAACACGTGACAAATCTTTCACCTCAACGTCATTCTTTGATTGTAAAACAGGCCAGAAATCATCATTTTCTGAGCTAGCCTCTCCTTCCTCTTTTTCAGACAACAGTTTAGTCTCTAAAAATGTGTCGGGATCCTCAGTGTCGCTCTCAGATTCCCAACAGCGAGACAAAACATTTCTCTTTCGCCAATCAGAAGCTCTTTCTTTCTCTTCAACAGGAAGTTCAGAAGCAGTTTTGATCAATGTTCTCTCTTCACATTCCCATTCAGCTGGGTTTTTATTAACTACTGATCCTTTTACACAAAGACTCTTACTCGTCATGGTTTGTAGCTCAGATAAAGAATCCAACTTGTCCTCTTTTACGAGTAAACCTTTTGGCCTGTGAACAGGACTCTGTGGACTAGCTAATTTTCCTCTGTGATTTTTCTGCCTCTTATGGCTAGTTCTGTGAGAACCGGAATGTTTCTTCTTCTTCTTCTTCTTCTTCGTGGCCCTTTTGCCAGAATCATAAGAATTAGACCTACTGAAGGAGGATCTGCTGTGACTTTGAGAATTCCGGCTGCATCTTGGCCAATAAGAAGTCACATTTGGATAAGTATCAATTGGCGTAGGTAACGCAACAGGAGTATATGATTTTAACTGATTGCAACATTGATCAATGATGGGTGGCGTCTCTAACAATGTCGACTCTGAAGGAATGTTTGTTAATAAAACCAAGTCTGTGTTTACATTAACCTTTGGAAGGCAAGTGGGTTTCCAGGGTTTTATACCTGGTTTCCATCGAGAGGGAGGTGGACTATCACTAAAAGGCAACGGAGCGACACTTCCTGAATTAGGAACCAAAACTCTGCCAGCAGATTCTTCTGGAACAAATACAGGTGAGATTTTGGGACAATCCTCTATAGGCTTTGATTTTTGGGAAGATCTCAACATCTTTTTCTTGCTGGAACGTAGTGGAGTTGTTGACCTGTACCTAGAAGTCGACCTAGTACTTGATCTTGTCCGGTACCTGGATTGGGAAGGAGAAAGTGACCTTGAATGAGCTAGCGACCGCCTATATTGATATCGAAAATGCCTTTTGGACCTTGAGCGACTTCTAGAATAGGATCTGGTCCAGGACCTTGAATACGATCTAGAATTTCGAATAGAGCGTGATGAATAATATCTCCTTTCGGAATTAAGAGACCTCTGTGACCGAGGTGATAAGGAGCGGGAGTTAGAATAAAAGCGTGAACGAGAGGACTCTGAATATCTTGAGAATTTAGTTTTTTTGCGTTTTCGACTTGCATCTGAGGATCCTGACATCTCACCCTCTGACAGGGAATTCTCCTTAGGCTTCAGCAATTTTTGTTTTTTTGAATGCTTTTGTTTTTTAGACGATTTCTTGCTTTTAGCCTTTTTTTTTCCTTTTCTGGATTGATGTCCATGTGAGCATATGGATGCTTCACTTACAGAATCATTTCTGGACCTTGATCTTGGGGTGTTACTACTATCATCCCACCTGTTTAAACAAACAAAATTATACTTAATAAAATAATTCCAATCATAATTATTTAAATAATCCATTTAAATAAATCCAATAAAAAGAAAATCAAATGAATCACAAAATCACAACATTCTAGCAGTTTTAAAGAAGTGATAAATTTAAATTTTTGTCTGATACATATCTTGATGACAATTTTGCTTAATATAGGAAAGAGAAGATTTCTAAACTAAAATAACTTGAGAAACAGGGCGCTGTCCGTGGTAGTGGTGTCGCACTGGCTGTCTATGGCTTGATATTTTTTATTTTCATTTTACAAAAGTTCATTGTGAAGTGAAACAACAGAGCTCTTTATTCAATTATTACTTCTTAAAGAGTTGGTTCAATCTATGCGAGTTCACATTTCTACAATAATCCAATTTTCTAAATGAACGCAACCTGTTCAATACATTTAAAAATTTTGAATTTCATCCACTTTTTCATCCAAGATTCTAAGTAGATGGAGTTTAATGAGACAGGAAGCTCTTTAAAACCTACTTTTCCCCTTTACTCCATCTTTCTAGACTGGGTGGCTGGTAGACTCTTGTTTTCTGCATTTCCTCTTTCCAATGCGGTGGCGTCTCACTGCTTCCTCTTTCCCCTTCTGACTCCGAAAAAGATTGCGAGCGAGTTGGTGTGTGGTACCTCTGTACACGTTAAAAACACCGGCTTTAAATACATTAAAAACACTTATGCCATTTCTGTCTTTGTGTTTGGGGTCGTACCATAGTACCACGTCCTTTGATTTTGCGTCCAGACTTTGTAACGGCTGGTTTGGGGTCATTTGGAGCCATAATAATATCCTGTGCAGCTCTATAAAAGAAATCAATTCAACATTGTCATGTTTAAAATGCGGTGTTACCATTGTTTCAGTAACAAGTGTTCTTGTTAGAATTCTTGTAAATTAAAAGTGTCTGTGTTTAAGAATTAACACAGTTACGTTTAAGAAAGCATGTGTTCTTTGTAGCTTCACAAACAGATCATATAACAAACATTTAAGGAAAGTACGCCACAAAAGCGAAATTGAATTCTGAACTTTTTGTGATTGGTGACATTACATTATTTAAATTAACATTTGTAAATAATAAATAGATACCAACACTTTTATTTTATCCTCTTGAATTGGCAAATCTTGACGGAGCAGGAAGCGGTTCTCTGGCACAGGTGGGATTTCTTCAGGTCGAACTACAGGCTTCTCTCTTTTCATATTCTTGTTACCCTCATCTTCCTCTTCCATCTCCATCTTGCCATGACTGTCACAAAAGACTTTTCCTTAATTTGTGCTATACATACAGCTAATCTCATATAAAACTGGAAATCTAATGGAAAAGAATATGCTATGACAATAATTCAAGAAAAACAAATTAATATAAAAATCACTGATATTTACCTTTCATCTTCAGTCGTATCAAAAGTGGTGCTTTCTTTTGCTCTTTGTAGCCTTTTTCGCTTGTTGTATTTATTCTTTGAGCGTCTTTTCCTCTTTTGAGATGCAAGCTTCTTGTCAAACTCGCTTTCAGACTCTGAAGAACTTGAAGAGTCTTCCTCAGAGTCAAAGGTCTGGCTCTTTTTTCCTTGAAGCACTTAAAAAAAAAGTCAAGTAATAAATTTAGACACATAAAAATGAATTTTAAAACATTAATGTTTTACTGGCTTATTGTTAAAAAGATTTATGTTTATTAAACAATATGTTTGTTTAAAAATAAACCTAATGCATTATTTTATGTGTATGTATACACAGTTGAGGACAAAATTATTAGCTCCCCTGCAAACTAGTAATTGTTTTGTAGGGGAGCAAAAAAAATAAAAATGTAACACCTTTTCAGACAATCTAGTTAGATGTATACATGTATGGTATATATCGGTATATCTCTCAGTAGTAGCTTGGCGTTTATTCAAAAAAAAATATTCAGACCTGCGGCTAATGGAGTCATGGAAAAAAAACAGAATTTTATAATGATTTTAAATGAATTATAAAACTTTAAATACATTTCATTTTATTGAATATAAAAATGTTTTTTATACACACACACACACACACACACACACCTTATAGAATTGTATCTCATTGTAGTAATGACTCTTACTATTATTCACAGGTAATGGTAAATGTGCTTTTCATATGTACATGAAAAATAAGTCTTGACTTGTAAATGGATTAATGGACTTAAAGAATGGTTGGTTTGAAAGACAAAACATTCTCCAGTCCATGATTCTGGACTTTTATATTTTTGGATCGTTAAATGGATTCTAAATTAAATTACGATTAGGCACAAAGGCAGCAGCGGGTTTCTCAAGCTCACCATCATTAGCAGACTTTGTAATCAGCTGACCACAGTCAATCACTCTGACGTCAGCGTAGGGTCTGCTGGCAGTGTCGGTCTTCAGTCTTTCGATGTTTTTTATCACCTCAAATCCAGAGATGACTAGGCCGAAAACAACATGTACGCTGGAAAGAAAAACATGAAAAGTCAAAGTAAAATAAAAGTGACTGTAAAAAAGTATGAAACTGATAACTTGAAATAGACAGATTGTAAAAACTACGTATCAGGAAATCGCTGTTAGGTGGTGAAGCGCAGGGCCTAGTGCTTGGGCCATCATGATTCAATATTTACATTTTTGTTACAGTCTTCTCAGCATTAGCAAACATTCTCTCAACAAACTTTTCTTTTTTACATCATCCCTGATATTCGGAAAAGGCATCACATAAAACATTACCATTATTATAGTATTTAATTCATGCAATTTTATGCAATGACTAAATCAAGAACACACTGAATGCCACAAACATACCCATCTAGATGAGGTGCAGTCTTTGTAGTTCTGTTCCCAGTAAAAGTCCAATGAGAAATAAGTACATGTGGGGAGAAATTAACAAAAAAAGTAATTAGAAGCACAGTATTCTTTAAAAAAAAAAAAAAGCCGGAACAAAAAAAAAACAAAACGAGAACATCAGAAAGATACAGTCATGATGAAAAATGTGTGCACAGGTTTACATCTCCGAGTGGTATGTTGTTGTTTGAAAACCTTAAATCAGAACCAGCTCTTATATAATATGAAAACATTTGGATTATAAATCACCTTGCGACCATGTGAAAGAAAGACTGTAGTTACACTTTCTAGTCATTTAACTGTAAAAACAAACAGTTAAAAACAAACAAGAAACCAGTGCAAAGCAACAAGATAGACAGTCAGGAGAGAGAAGCACAGCCTCTGAGAGACACTTTACCTTGGAAGAGCAGCATGCTAGTGTTTCTGCAAATTTTACACAAAAATGGCAAGAGAAAAATTGTAACATTTGTTGAATTTCTTTCTGCAAAAATTATTTCTGAATGCACTTTCACAAGAAAAAGGGAGATGAAAATGTTGAAGATCCCACAATACCAGTTGATCGGGATCATCAAAGAGTGACCAGACATTACGTATATATAGTTGTGTTTCGGTTCAATTGACTTAAAACATTTTTGTTGTAAAGTGAATTGACTTTCAAAAATTTTTTTGATTTGTTTTTGTTGGGATTAACTTTCCTAACAAGAACAACAACTTTCACCAATCTGCAACAAAGTCGGTATGTTAGGCTTTAAATAACACATATTGGACGTCCAACAAAAGGCCCAAAATCACATTATATAGGCCAATAATTTTGACCACAGAACCGAGGCACCACTGCACGTGTGGTCTAACAGAAAAGACAGAAGGGGGAAGAGGGATGGGCAGAGAGGATGAAAAGCAAGTGCGCTTTGGGGTCACAGAAGGAAAAAAAAAATTGTACTCTTTTTGTGAATCAAATTGTGCGTAACTTCTACAGCCAATGGTGGACCAAAACATTTACGAAAAATGTACGACAATTCACACCCCAAAACAAACAGAAAAATAAACTGATAACCACTTAAATAGACATTATGTAAAATCGGGGACCACAGAATGTTTACAATTTGTATGTGTCATTTAATAGCGACTTAACAGTCTTAAAAGTCAAATTAAATAGCAGAAGACTTGGGGATAAATGACAACTCGACTAGAACTTACATGAAGAACTGAGACCCATTGGTGTCTTTGCCACGGTTGGCCATCGATAATAAGAAGGCTTTGTCATGTTTGAGTGTAAAGTTCTCATCTGCAGAATACAGAGATGAAAACAGAGAGTGAGCACTGTGTTGGAAGAGACTAGAGTTGTGTTGAGGAGAAACAGAAAAGATGCTCATTAACATTTACCATCTGTCCAGATTTACCATTGAGTTTGAGGATTATGAACACATAATTGATGATTTTACTCACTCTGATCATGAACAAAAATTACTGACTTAATTGAGAGCACAACATAGGAGATTAAACAGAATCAGGTCCACACAGGCATGATCACACTGTGCAGTGTGGAGGTTTCTGCCGTGGGATCAGGACGGGGAAGTTTAGTCTACATTGTGTTACTGCACTGTGCACATCTCTTACCTTTTCATTGCAAAAGACCACAATCTCTATAAATAAAAGAATATGTTGAACATTTTAGGCAAGAAGACTGAATGGTTATATAATCAAAATCCCTAGCTCCATGCTGACTCAGAAAGATCATTATATGATCACAAACGAAATAAGAAAACAACAAATATAGATAGAGAGATAGAGAGATAGAGAGACAGAGAGATAGATAGATAAAAATCTAAGAAAAATATTATGAAAGACTCATAAATCATGCACACAACAAAGAAATTTATTCAATACTCATGCCAAAGTTACCAAAATCTTTAATTAGTGTAATTAAGGGGCCCGACTAAAGTAACTGAGTGTCTTAAAGTAAAACCAGCGTACCTTCAAAAAAACCTCCATAAATTGATTCTCCTCCTCTTCCATTGCCTAAGAAGGAGCAAGACATTTGTAGAACGTGAGGATGCATTTACATTTCAGGTTTATCAAACGTAAATGGAACTCACCCTCCGTGAAATCGCCTCCTTGGATCATGAAGTTCTTTACGACTCGATGAAACGTGGAGCCCTTATAGCATAATTTTTTTTTGGTTGTTTTGCCACTGCCTTTCTCACCTGCATGCAAAAAAAAAAGACGTTATATTATAGTATATTGTATATGCATTGACTGGCACACAGCACATGCCATTTACCCAATGCGTCCTAACTCTAACCCTAAGCCATGATGAAATCACAATAACAGGACGAGATTACGTACCAGTGCACAAGCAAAGAAAATTTTTGCACGTCTTGGGACAAATGTCAGAGAACAGTTGAAAAACGATCCGTCCAACTGAAAGAAAAGAGAAAGCGCCAAAGGAAATCTGTTAATGTACAGACTCGTTCACAATTAAAACACAAGATGCTAAACAGAAGAGAAAATCAATATAACCTAAAAATAATATAAAAAATATGATTACTAACAATAGTCACACCAGCAACTTACCATAGGGATGCACTCTATATTTTTACACAAGATAGAATGGTAAAAGTAAACTTTATCAAATCAATCAAGATAAAATCATTTCAACAATAAGAATATTTCAATACTCCCTGAATACCAAATTATTCACATTAAACCTACTTTTTAACAATACAGTAATTAACAAAATTAATTTACCAAGTTAGTTTCTTTTTTTTTTTTTTATGTCTTTTTCTGTTCGTATTGTCACTTACCAGGTTCTCTATTGATCTCCACATCAAAGTAGCACTGTGTGCGCTCTTTCGCCCCCATCCTGAACAGAAAGAAGCCCTGCAATCAGACTAATAAGAACCACTTTCACTTAGACAAGCACTTGTAACGTCAATTTCCGGTGTAAAGAACAGCAAGTGCTCCAGAAGTCACACTCTAATAAGGAAGTGTTCGGTTAAATCAATGAGATGCAAATAGTCTAGTACAGGGGTAGGCAATTATTTTTTCCAGGTGGCCACACGAGAAACAGAAAATATCGCCGGACCAAAAAACTCAACTCAATTCTGCTCCATATTAATAATATTTCTTTATGGTTTGAGTGATGCAAATTGAGTTGTGACATTATTTAATCTGTCTTTTTATTTATTATGTGGTTTTTATTTTACTATCTGCTGATTTTATGTATATTATCATCTGTTTTACCTTATATTTTCCTTAAATATAAGGTAAAACATAAGTGCACTTTCTTTAAATTAAGTTTGTGGGCTTAAAGGGCTTAACAATAAAATTACAGTTTCAGGTAAAAAAGCAGCATTGTTTTGTGTTAGTGAGATTGGTAAGCCGGAGTGCCACATTGGGTTCTAAAAATACACATTTTGGGATTTGGAGGAAATACAGTGGTACTTTGATTCACAAACGCAATTCATAAACATATACGAACCAGGTACGAACCGGACGCGCGGACATTTGATGCTATTTTTAGGCTTTCTGATTGCGGAGAGAAGGACAGAAACAGAACGAAGTACTGTATTGCGAGTAGTGTGTACTACTTTAACCACAATTTGCAGAGGCATGTTCTGAGGAAAGCAGCAGCGTTTGTAGAGTTACAAATAAATTAAATGTTCACAATTGAAAAAAAATGTATGACGTACATACTGTTGTAAAACGAACTAATAATGTCCCTAAACTTTTGCACAAGACTGTAAGACGAACACACAGTCATTCCTTGTGCAAACATAAAGCCAAAATATCATTATTCACAGTTGTGTTTACGTTTGGACATAGAGTTGACGTGTTAGCAATTAGCATACAGCTAGCAAACCCGCAACACGAAAATAAATCATACTCGATGTTCCCCAAATCTTTGATTCAGTGGGTTACATTTGAAGATATTGAAATTAAATAGTAGTAAACACTAGGCAAAGGTTTGTTATGGTAAACGGTTAAGGCTGTATGGGTTAACCAATTATCACATTAAGCTTACATTGAATCTAAAAGACCTTGACATAACGTAAACAAATCGTCGTATATATGTACAAAATATAAGGCAGTAAAACTGACTCACGAAACTTACCTTTCGAATTAGTTTAACATCGAAGTTTTGCCACTAACTTGGGTTAGCGGAAAGCGCTAGTGCTTTGCTACATCTGTTTTGTCTCAACGTCCACACACGCGCCATCTACTGGACGCCAAGTGTAATTTAATAAGATTTCTGTACTTTAAAAATACACGTTATAACGGTAATATACGTTAAATATTGAAGTTACATTTGTTTTCACACTACGAAATCGCTCAGACTATTTCTTTATAATAATTGTGATTTTGAAATATTAAATTGCGACAAATGTTTGTATTCAAACTACTATTATCAAAATCGATTTTCAATTAAAATGCTAAAACAAGTATTTTGCACATTTTCTTTTCTGTAAACGTTATATAAATATAGCAAATAGATAATTTATGTTTGTAAAAACGACGTAAAGGATGACAAGGACTTTTATTTTAAAAAAGACAATAATCTTGAAGTTCCGGTTTCTCGTAATACAGAGAAAAACAAAAAGCATTGTCGCGTTTAACATATAGAACATAATTAATGATAACATCTAAAACAAACACTTAATATAGAAACTATAATACTTAAACAAAGATCTTTATCGCGCCATTCACAAATACGCGTGTTGATGAACTGTACTGTTGCGAGGTAAGCGCGTGCAAGCGTCACTACATAAAATAAAAAACGATGCACGTGTGTAGATCGCAAATTGACATTTACTCGTACCCTGTGATCAGCATTTCTTTGTTATTAAAACGGGCTAACAATTTGCTTGATGTTTCCACAACAGTTGTACTAGAAATAACGCATGTTCCATATAAGACAAAACGTAATGTTATGGTTATTTCCAATCGCTGGAAAAAGTGCTAGAAAAGCATAAACTGTGTCTTAATAGTGTGTCTTTATCACTGATTTACTGTTTAGGATGTGTTCTCATCGAGAGCCAGTGGGAGCATGTCATTGATCCTGTTCGCTTTTGTGGTTCGAGTCAGGGATGGTCTCCCTCTCTCCGCTTCCACCGATTTCCTCCACAACAAGGAGCTTCAGGAGCGAAAGCAGCAGCTTAAAATCATCTCCAAATCCCTGAGCTCCTTACCAGAGCGAGGAACCATCAAGGGCCATGAGCTCAACATTCAGTATGACAAAGATTTGCACTTATTTAACTTTTGCAATAATTCAAAGTGACTTACAATCCAACAGCTTTTGTCTTCTTGGGACGCAAACCCATGACCCTCATTGCTCCAAATGGCATTTCTAAACTAGAATAAATCTGTGAAATAATGCGTAAATTGCTTTACTGGTTTTTGTGTGTTGCAGCTTCCTCTCTTTCGATGACGTGTCCTACATGACTATAAGCGCATGCAGTCTTCCTGTGTCCACGGCCTTCTGCTTCCTGGAAGACTTGCGATGGGAATTCACTGCAGCCTTTGACTGCTCCGCAGTAGCTCTGGCAAACCGACCGTACCCGTTTCTGGAATTCGGTGGGATATGTACAAATATGCACAGTGTGATACGGGATGCGTCACAAATACGTGTTTAGATAATGTAGGTCATAATTTTATTTTTTAAATACAGAATTTATTATTTTTAACTGAAAAAGATGGAACAGTACTTTTTTCTTTAATGTGCTGAAATGTTAAAATGCAAATATTACAAATTACACAGTACAATTAATAGACAACTGAATTATGGGCCTTCAAAACCAAGGATATCAGCTCCATGTAAAAGGGTCTCAGGGCCTTGACGTATGTGCACTAAATCATTATAATCCTGAATTTTAGACAGGGCCATTCAAAAACTTCAACACCACTATAACATAAATGGATGTCCATTTCTGGACATCACCTTGGCTGAGGTGCAGGAAGACTTCAGGACCAGCCCTCCTCAGCTGCTCACAATGGAGGACGTGGCCTTCACCAATGGAGCAGCCAATGGACATGCAGAGCAGACAGCGGCATCAGGTGTGTAATGCAGCAGTGCTGGATCTTCTGCTCTCGAACACTTCAGTGTTTCTCACATGGGTTTGTTTCAATTTCAAAGGTCAAACTCAAAGACTGGAACCAGTGTCTGTTCCAGGAATCCTTTCCTTGGTTCTCAACATCATGTGTGCCGCACTAAACCTGATACGTGGCGTCCACCTTTCTGAACACACATTCCAGGTAACATTAGGTTGAGTTCTGGAAAAAACACGTTTGTTTTAAATAACATGCAAATCATTCTCTAAAGTAACTTGATGCTTTTCTTGGAATAAACCCTTCAACCTGTAATGTTCCTAAAATCTATTCTGACTGAGCCTCAGGAAAGCCAATTTAAATCATATATGGTTTTTGGTTACAGTGAATACTAGAGAATGCAAATGAGTTCCTTTTTAAAACATTTTGTTGTAGTTACGTTTGAGTTGTTATTCTATATTTTTTTCTACAGGATGATTATGATGTGTTGTGGCACGTGGTGGCATTTCTCCTGGCATTTGTCTGCTGTGTATTTCAGGTTTGTCTTTAGTAGTTGTTCTTTCAACCAGAACCAACGGTTTAGTGTCAAATCAGTACAGGACTCTAATCTACGTTGAACTTACTTGTTTTCCAGTGTCACCTATACTTGTTTCACACCTGCCAAAAGCAGCTGAAGTCCTTTCTTATATTGACTCTTGTCATCCTGTGCAATGCATTTCTCTTCGACCTAAGGAACATCTGGCAGCTGGTCTTCCACGTGTCTGTGGCCTGTCTGTCCACCCTCCTCACCCTCCGACGCAGAATGCTGGACAGGAGCGTGGACTGTGGAGTGTGAGCAGTGAATATAAAAAAGATATTTTGATCTTGACAGGGTTTGTTGCATACACAAGCTGTGATAAATTTGTCACACGAACATTAAGTGCAATAGCTTTTCTCCAATGTTTATAGTCTAATCGAACATATCAGATCTGCTCAAAGTCTACTCTTAATACTAGTATGGAGAAAACAAAAGCATAATCAAAAATCTGTTCATTTTATATGACACTTTGTACCTCATTTTTTGGTCTTCGGAAGTGAAGCCAATCACAGCAACCCAATAAGGCAGAAGACGACTTAATTTGCTGTCAATTTTTTTTTTTTTTTTCAATTTGATCTTTTTAGTTCAAATCTTTTAGTTTTTCTGGGGTTGTGAAGGTCATTGTTACTGCCCCCGAACTAGATTTGCACATTATTTTGTGACCAGTAAAATTGTAATTGTTTTGTAGATTTTCTATTAATGAAGGGGAATAACTATTCAAGCCGAATCTAACTCATACATTTCCTAAAATGACTTTGTAATGTCAGTGTTTAAGAGACCAAACTAGGATTTAAATCCTAGCACTTGTGCAAAATCATTTGTCTGTCTTAACTAAAGCTTATTGCTTTAATACACAGAACATGATTGAATGAGGAACATCTAATCTAATTTATGCTTTCACATTTTTATATATGTACGTTGATGAATATTAGTGGTATTTTTGCAAAATAGTGTATTAGCATTTAGGATTTAGTTTACATACGTTTGCACTATTATTTCATATTAAATAAACAAGAAACAGTAGCCAGTGTTACAGTTTGGCTTATGTAAAATGTTCATTCCACATGTTTCAGTGCGTTTACAGGTCTGTTTATGACAGAATGAAGCTTTATCTTTCGATTTGTATGATTTCATATGAAGATTGTGAATATTCTGTTACCGCTGTCGCCTCACAGCTAGAAGGTTTCGCTTGACGCTCGAGGTTTGAGTTCGAGGCTGGCTGTGCAGTTTGCATGTTCTCCCCGTGCTTGCTTGGGTTTCCTCCAGGTACTGCGGTTTCGTCACATAGTCCAAACATGCGTTTGGCATTGGAAATTTGCGGCAAGCAGATTCACTTCCACTTTCATTTAAACACAGTTCTAGCCGTTTCACTGGCATGTGCATATGGATAATTGAGTTTAGGGTAATTGACTTTAGTTGTTTTTGTAAACATGTTTTTGTGTTTCCTCACATGTGTAAATGAACATCAGAGATGTATTTTTAACAATAGTTTTCTAGGTTCATAAGTGTCGTTAGCATTGATAAATGTGTAATTGCGACCAGCAAATAATTATCAAATTTTACACTGGTCAAATGCTACCTGCTCCTGTAATTCTAATGAAACAATAAAAAAAATTGAATTAAATTAAAATAAAATCTTTTTTTAAACTGTTTTGTTCGAAATATTTATTGTTAACCTGCTGTTAACTTATTGAGTATTGTTGATCTTGGTAAAAACAGAACAATAAACCAGCTTGAATTTACTAGTGATCATGTTCTTTTTCCTAAAACGCTTCTGCCATTCCTTTGACATTTAATGAAATAAGATGTTACTAAAAATACAACTATTGTATATAATTGTCGTTTTTAAACATTTGAAATGATCTGGCTATATATGCAGAAAAATACTTTTTCAGTTGTATATTGTTATTATTATACTTGTTAAACTGTATTTCGTGTAAATGTATGTATTTATTGAATTGTTATAATAAAGATCAACCCTTTAGATAGCTGCAGTACAGGAATAAAACCACTAGAGAGCAGTGTGGTGATTTTAGAAGAACACATGTCAAATATTTCCCTATAAGTCTTAACAATGCAAGCGCCTTTGCTGCATTGAATGTGACCCCGTGCTTTGCGCTGCTAATGGAAATGCTATTTTGCCACAATTGCGATGTATAGGGGGTCCAGGATCAACTTTATGATCTTTTTACTGCCATGCTGGTCTCTCCATTAAAGTTTATGTGCAAGTTGGAGGAGGTGTACTGAGTGATGGCGAATGGTTTTGACGTGAACCATTATCTCTTTTTTGACCACACACTGTGTTAAATATGAGAAACCGTAAATCCTGAAGATTATTGAAAGCTCAGATTCGATTCATTTTTTTGTTCAAGTTAAACAACTCTCTAGCAACAATTCCACAGACCTGACCCTGCTGAACAAGATCAGACAGAAACTAATGAAAAGATTTCTATGGACATGAGTTATTTTGGAATTGTGAAATAAAAGCTATGCACACGAAGTCGTGCAAAATTTACCATCTAAACAACAAATTAATAAAGGAAATCTCTACATATGAATGCTAATAGTATATATATATATTAAAAAGTCCTATTAGTATATATAATACTTTGTAATTGTAAGTCTACAATAATTGTTTAACTGACATTTTACAGCATTTTTTTAATTAAGCCAAAGTTTTTCCAGATTTTTTTGTCCTCTTACTACTTAATTATCTAGTTAAACTTTTGTCTTTTTAATGGCGCTTTAACTCTTTAATGGAATTTCTTCCCACACGTGTCCATTTGTGCAGAAACTGACAGTTTCTGAGGTTTGACAAACCAGGTTTCTGTCATTGCTCAGTGATTTTACTCCACAAGTTTCAAATTCAAAGGAAAAAAAAAAGTAAACGGTTGTACAGGCAAGAAAAAGAAAAGAAAGCTGTTCTTTCTGATAGAAAGAATTAATAGAAATGTACATGAACAACAAAATAAAACAACTATTAATCATGTAATTGATAACGTAGACTTGAGGGTGTGTTTTGGAATATAAAAATAATGAAGTAAAGAAAAATAATTTATACATATACATACATACAAAGAATGTTATTAAATATGACTCCACTACTCATATTATTGTAGTTACAAAATGCAGGGTTATATTATTTTTTATAGTTTAGGTAGTTGCATTTCATTGATTGTTTTTATATTTCACACAATTTAGTAAACAAAGACTGATCGCATCAGTGTGACTCCCGGTGTGTTATACTAACGAACATGATTATTTGATTTCTACCGGGACTTGTATTCTGCCCAGCACATTTTGCCAACAATTGACGTTTACAGTTTCAGTTCTCAAAAATTATCATGTATATATTCTTTTATCTGTACACATTTACAGACAGAAACAACAGGACGTTGTTATGAATTATGTAATCGCAATTATGATGTCATGATGAGTTATGTTGTAAATTATATGGCTGTTGTAGCTTGGTGGTAGGGAGTGGATCTGCCACCCCGGCGTTGCAGGTTCTATTCCCAGTCTGGTGGGCTCTACTGTGTGTCCTTGATCAAAACACTGACCCCACATTACTCCCATCACCACGGCTTAAGGCTGCCCACTCCTCTGCTTTTGTGTGTGTGTGTGTGTGTGTGTGTGTGTGTGTGTGTGTGTGTGTGTGTGTGTGTGTAACTTCACTGGACGGTTAAATGCAGAGAACAATTTTGTCACGACCTTAGTGGCCACATTGACATTTGGCCACACGTGACTCGCTCACGTTGTCATTGATGATATCACTGAAAATTATGTCGTTAGGAATGATGTAATTGTAAATGATGTTGCGGTGAATGACGCTTTTGTCGTGATGTATTTTAAATAATTGATTTTTAATTAGAATATTTAACTGAATAATAGAAGTTTATTTTGAAACGTACACTCTTTGAAACTTAAAAAGTACATACAGTTGGATTGATCTAAACGGGGAAGAAGACTGAAGTGTGAGATCTTGAACATGAACTGGCTTTAGATCCAGCAGGCCAGAGATCATGACTCTCCCTTCAACGACTTCTGCAATGGACCGAGCCGAGGCTGCTTGACTATTAATCTCTTAATAAAAATTAAGATTGACCAAATCTCATCTGTCAAGGTTGCAGTGTAACTTGCATTAACCCGCGCAACAATGCTATGTTCACATCTCTCCCAGTGTTTTAATCGCAGTGACAGTTAGGTTGATTGATTGGCCTGACCTGGGGTTTGGCTGGGGGTCTGTGCTTTTTCAAGCGTGTAACGCTGGTCCGTATTCCATCTAGACATTTGCTCCATGAAGTGCCTCCTGTGTCTTCAGACAACCCTGACGTGCACACTCCTCCTTACATGCACATACACTTTGCTATTTGTCCCTTTCACTTACTTTTTTCAGCACTTTTAAGCTCAAACTAAGGCCTGGGCAAGATCACTGGAGCTTTACATACAGCAGAACGTCAATAAACAATATAGATTTGCAAAGGTGACATTGCTTGTAATTCTCTTCAGCTTCATTATGTCTTCTATGTTCTTTTTAACGATTTAAACCATTTATTGTTTTTCTACGCTATTCAAAAAAAGTGTTTTTGTCTTCATGATACACAATTGTTATTATACATAAGAAATGTTTTTCAGTGCATAGTAATCAAATATACAGTATAACATACTGTACGTGCTTGCACCTAAGCTTTGACTTGATTCATAGAAAGAACTTTTAAGTTTTCGGTTTATCTTCTTTCACCCTAGTCTTGCAATAATTGCGTCTTTTTACAGAATTAAAGGAAGGGAAGAATGAAAGCAAATGCAAAACTCAAACTCTTTTGGTATATGTTAGATGGCTGTACATCAGCTGTTGCTATAGTTACTCTCTTCTGCACTTGATGACGTGCTTCTTTGAAAGGATAATGGAAGATAAAGAGAGAGAGGCTTTTATTCCACTAAAACATTTTGCCTTGTGCTTGTGTGTAATACGGCGGAATGTAAGGAACATCACTTTGTTATGCGTTTGCATGTTACATGCAATGCCTAAAGAATTCATTAAAACTTTGTGAAGTGATTAATTTGTACTTTGAGCACTTTAGCGTGAGGAAGTCTGTAAATCGTTAGTTTGAGCAGGAATTGAGTTCTTTTTGCAGGGACTGCCGGGAAAAACTGATCGCCACTTAAAACCACGCCGGAGGTGGACTCAGCACAACCATTGACATTCAAGATGACGCCGGGTCACACGCATGATTCAAACAAAGGGCAAAGGAGTCGAACGGCGGCGTTTAATGAACACAGGGACACATGTGACCTTCATGCAGATTCGGCCCACATCACTAGTCACATCCATATCCACACTTCTGCTTATCCAAGGCTGATGGCGGCGCATCGCACTTATACATTAAAACTAATTTATGCTGTTCCAGGGGTTTGAACTTGTGACCTTGCTGTTGGTGACGCAAGGCTATAATGATTGAGCCTCAATATCTTTCTTTGCATTGCAGAGTTTGGCTTCAGGACTCACCGGTCTGGAGATATACGCAGCCTTAAATAGTATGCTAAACAGCCGCCGAAAACACGGGTACATAACATGGATCATACCAACAATGTTGTTTCCTTTCATAAACACCACAGGAAGCCACATTCCTCAGCATGACGGCTGGTTGTGAGACCCTCGACATGGAGAGTAAAGAACCTTACCAGAAATGTACTTGGTTAAACTGATATAAACTCTACATTTATTGGAATTGTATACATTTATATAAACATTTAGTATTATAATAATATACATTTATCAACACAATTTGTTTTTTTGTTCTTTTGTTTAAATCTGAAGACGCTTTCAAATTCGGTGTGGTCACCTGAGTCACAGGTCAGTAACATTTCTGTCTGCTTTCCTAATCTATATTATTTCAGATAATAAAAATAAGAAACATACTATGCTATTTTATTAATACACCAATAAACTTGAACTTTTCTAATAATTATAACAGTATCGTAGGAAAATTAAAAATGCATCAAGAAATAAGTAACAGCAGTCTATAATCAAATCTTTAGAGGCAAATTATATTTAAGCTCCACCCATGCCCCGCCTCCTTGTCCACTTACTATTATCTTTCTAAACGTGATGTATAATCATCATACGCATTTTTACTTTTCTGCTACATAACAGCACAATGATGCCGTCTTCCCCATGTCTGCATCAAACTGAAAGCCACAAAAAGCTTTTAGTCCAAATTATGGTGGACACAGGATGATTCGACCCTCTATGCCAATGCCCAGAGTGACTTATAGGCCGGACTATAATTGACTCTCCTGGGCGTCTCGGACCCGGTTGAGCAAGCTGGGACTCTTTCATGTGGGCAGCGCGGGGACTTGGCACTATATCTGATAATGCTGAGCAAAGACAGACCCAAGGACACCGCAGTCCGGCTGTTTGCTTTACTCTGGCTAGTATTAAAATGTCCCAGCAGAATCATAAGGCCAATTTGGATTGTCATGTGCGCATTGTGTCACACTGCATATATAAACTCAGTGTCTGTTTGACCTAATAAAATGGTTTAATACAACTGGAGAAGCATCTGACAGCTTGATGGATCGCTCTTCTACAAAGCTCTAATCTTTATAAAAGCCTCTCTTGGCCAAAGATATTAGCATGAGTCAGACTTAATGCAAAGTTTCTCTCCCAGGCTCAACTTGAGATGATGCTGGTCAAACACAAAAACTTCAAAGTTATTTTTAGACTTTCAAATTCAAAGGGAACATGGGAAAGAATCAGGTGCCTATTTCATGGAAGTTAAGACTGAATCGTGTTGTTGATGCTCGACCTTCTGATCCAGGGACGTTTTGCTGGTTCATTTAAATACTGATTCTTTTTCTGCCGATTCTGGATGCTCAAATTGGACAGAGTAGGAGCTTCTACTGGTCTGCAACCCGAGATAAAGAGTGATTGACTGCTTTAGAGGAAATGTAATTTAAGTCTCTTTATCTACGTGGACATACAGTATTTCTAGGTGAGTTTTGCCTAAAGGCGAGGAGGGTCCAAGTTTGTCTGGGTCTTTCTGTGTGGAGTCTGCAAGCTTTCCTCCAGGTCTTCTATTGATCAAAATCACATTTGTTCATGTGACACATTATTCTGTACGTTTTAAGTGAAGAGGCATTAGGAACATGTTGCATTGGGATAAGTACAAAGATTCATTTATATTCATAATCCTATATTTTATTTCATATAATATTGCACATGCATATTCATGTTTATACATTGGACATACATATGTACGTGTTTATCATGTTCAGTGGGAGGTTTATCTGGTTAGGCTGGGATTCTTACCTGCTAGGACTACAACTACCACTACTACAGTACAAGCATAATAATGGAATAAACGTAAGTTTATTACTTACCGTACTTGGAGTGTTTTTATTTCTTGTTTTATTCTAAAAATGTACCAAATCAAGCTACTAGAAACCACCATCTTCCTTAGCTTGCCCACCTCAGTATACGATAGATTCAATAAAAAAAGATGGATCTGATTGTCATTTTCAACAAAATACAATTGATTGATTCTGTATCAGATCTATTTCATTATCGGACCAATTACATTCTTGTAATGCCCAGATTATGGTGACCATAGTCCAGCTAAACTATGTGATCACGCTAAACGTCCAGCTAAACTGTGATCACGGTTAATGCCGGTGAAGAGCACTGACGTTTAGCATTAAGAGCTCAACAAGAATTCCGAAATCTACTGCCTGTCATCTTGAAGACACTCAGTCAATAGCGGATTCTCCAGGATCAGACAGACACTTTTAAGATTCGTTGATTCTGAGAAAATCTTTAAAGTCCTGCTGACCGTACGTACCAGAGCCTTTAACTGTCAAATTTCTAAATTGTAAGAGTCATGACTTGCTGCCCCTGAATTGCGGGCTTTACAGCCACGTGAGATTTACAGCATATTGTGCTCTACAAACTTGTCTGGTTGGTTGGATAGAATGGATTTTCGAGGGATTTACCCAGTCTGCTTTTGTCCAAGTCAATAGATGGTGAAGTTAAAATGGACTCAAAGGCTGAACAGTGTATTTTTAGTCTATACGGAAATGGTTCATTGACTGTTTGGGCTTTAGATAGCAAGTCCTGATATAACAAAGATTATCTGGGCCTGTTTGCAAATTATCTAGTGAACAGAACAATATTGACCTGGAGACCATCTAAAAGCCTAATAGACTAGAATGGGACAATTGTAACATTTTAACAGTGCTACAGTTTATTTTTTGGTCAAAACAATGTTAATGAGACTTATGTGAAGTAAGCGCCACTAGTACATTTTATTTATTTTTATTAGGTTATCTTGAGAGAAACTTTTGTGTCTACCAAAACGGCATCATAAAATGTCTTTAAAAGGGTTTTGATGACAAGAATTTCACAGAAAATATATAATTTGCAAATGAATTTCTTGAGGCTAGGTTTTTCTATTATGGTAAGTGTTTAATATTAAAGGCATTCATAATTGTATGCTTGAGATTGTAGCTGCAATCTGGTTGCACCATTGAACTGTGTCTCACTGAGAACTCAATCTCACAATGTCCCTTCATATCATATCATCGCAGCTCATCACAAAAGTCATTGTATGTACAAATTCCTTTAATATTTATACCCATGACTGGGGTTACTGATTTTTGGATTTATTACTGCCTGTTTTTGATCACTGTCTCTTAAGAATTTATAATTGATCACAAATTAGGCCAATATTAGCAGAAATGTAATTTTTTGCTGCCGTTTTCCAGTTTTCACCACAAGTTTACAATTAGGCTTCAAGCAATCAATTACTTAAAATAGGCTCCGTATCCACAGGGGGCCCGAGGGTTATTTATTGGTTAATAGATATTTATTACATGAATAGATGAGATAAATTATATATTCAATGAAAAAAATGATCATCTCAAATGAAACATCTTGATGGGGTAGTGATTTATGCTTTAAAAATGGTCATATAATTGCTGATTATATGCTGAGTTGACCTAATATAACCCAACAGTGTCGTCGTGACGTCCCAGTTCGAGTTATGAGAAAAAAGAGGTGTTATCTGTAAAGATCTGTAGATCCCGGACCCGCTTCAGGGCTCCATGGTTTAATTAGTCACATAAATAGAGCGATCGGCGTGAGCTTGTTGTCCCTGTACCCTTGAAAAGCTCAATAAGCAGCATCATGCCAGCCCGTCTCATGCAGACTGAATCATGACCTCTGCGAGGAGCAGCAGTTATTTGTGTATTTCAGAGCATTAGCAGATGCTTCTTGTTCTTCCATGTGGAGAGAAGAGAGAATGATGAAGCAAGTGCCATCCACACTATGTCATTTAACAGCTCTTACTTCAATTTAAAGTGTCATGACAGGTAAAAAGTGCGTGGGGGGATTGTGAAGAACCCGTCTTGTCTACGTCGGTCTCTTTCTCACCTCACGCTCACACTTACAGAAAAGACAGATTTAACTCTTTTCTGTCTTTCACTTTTTAAGCAATTTTGTTCCAAAATAGATCTCGTGTTTGTTGGCCCAATGGCTACGTTTGAAAATCCTCATTTTCTTTTCCAGAATCAGACTCTCACACACGCACACACACGCACACACACACACTCACAAACACATTTATGTTTAATTAAAATGTGCTTGAAAATGTTGTTGTCTGATAATTCTTCCATTAAATGAATGACTGGTAAATATCAACAAAGCGTGCAGCGCTACACATTTTAAACACAGGAAAGCATTTAATAAGCGACTAATACGACTTTTCTAGAAAATAACCTCAGTAGTCATCAAACGCAGTCTTTGAGTCAGTCTTTTCTTCTATTGGGACTGAACTACAATCACAAACAAAGAAATGTGTATACCAACAATATGCGCAATATTTTTTCATTCATATTTCCCCGCTGTGGGACTAATAAAGGATTTTTCAATTCAATTCAATTCAATATTCCTTATTTTTATTTATTGCTTACCATTGTGTATTCTTTACTTGATTCTTCGCTTCACGTGTGGTGGCTGCTGCAACGTACATTTCTCTTTGATGGACAAATAAAGGTTTTCTTCTTCTTCTTCTTCTTCTTCTTCTTCTTCTTTTTTTCTTCTTCTTCTTTTTCTTCTTCTTCTTCTTCTTCACACTTTTTCACTCTCTCATTTGTGTTAATTGAATTTCAACAATGATCATTCAAGCCCAAAATGGTGGCACACGCCTTTTCTTAAACTGATCTTATTTAACTTATTCATCATTATAATAAAGCACTTCACATTCATATAAAATGAATGCTTCACGGTCATTAATGTCCATATTTTGGACATTTTTAAAGATAATACCCTTCAGCATGTGATTAACAGTTGGAAAGCTCATGAAAGAATAAAGTAGAAAATGAAAATACGTATAAACAACTTTTTTTCTTTGCTTTTAAATCCCCTACTCGTCTGATACTGTTACAAGCATCTCAAACATCCAAAGTCTTAATATTCCAGTAATGCAACAGCTACTTCCATAGACACGTTTTGCTGGTGATGTTTAGTGAGGTCTTGTCTCTAAAAATATCTCACAGAGCGATGCTTACACAAGAGCCTTCACGCGCGACTCTGGGACGTTCACTACTACCTGTTTAATTGGGTTTATATTCCTCGTCGCTCTCACTGTTCCATTTACAAACATTGCTTGTATTTTTTAGTCTATTGCCAATAAGCTTCAATTTGACACCGCTACACGTTAAATTGCTTCTAGATGCTTCTTTGGCTGTGCTTCAGAAAGGTGTTTTTAAGGTCTCTGTGGTTTGTTCCTGAATAACTGGTGCGTGAAGGTGGCTTTAAGGTCAGTGTCTGTCGTTTTTTAACACATTCTGCCATTCCCAGCCACTCTGCAGTTCCAGTTCAGACCACTTTTTTAGGTCTCTGTGTGTGTTTTGACACATCTTGTAAAACAAGACATTTTCTTTTAATCACACACTGTATGTCAGTGCAGTTTTAACAACAGTATACTGTAAACTGAACATGTTGTGTATTTTTACAAGCAGTATCTGGGTTTTTTTTTCAGGCTCTACCAAGAAACCAGTTAATTTCCAAGTGGTCCCTGAATTCTCACCCTTTCTTAGTCTAAAGTGATCTTGGCCCGAGTGGCATTTATTGATCTTTTTTGAAGTGTCAGAGAAATGTAGGACTGTCTAACCATGCTCTAGTGAGGCTGCTACTGTTCGCAACACCAAATATTATAGGTTTGATTCCCAGGGAAGGCAGGACGTTGTTCAAATCCAAAAACGGTCATGCAATTTAGGATTGTTCGTTTTGGTTTGTTTGTTTTTGTTTGTTTGTTTTTTTCCCAGAGAATTACATTGGAATAATTGAATTACCGTATAACATTTTGGGGAGATTGCATCTAAATTGATAATGTTTTGAAAACTTTGAAAGAAATAAGACTTTTTAATTACATTATGTTCCAATATTGTTGAGCACTGCCTATTAATTTGGCTTTTGTAGAAAAACTAATTTGGATTCGTTCTTTGTACAATACTTTCCCATTTTTATCATTGTAAAAGATGAAAAGAAGCAGAAATTGGTTGAAACAGAAACGGTCGTACGAACATCAGCTGTGCCCTGATTGTAGAGAAATGCTGAATCTAATTTATTCAGTGTGATATTCGTGATAATGCCGCGCATGGATTGAGTTGATTTGTATTTCTGCCTCCAACATTCACTCTACACTTTTCTTAAATATGTCTTGATAAAGTGATGGATTTCATGACATGCCTCATATTTATAACAGGACTGAGTTTCAAATATGTCATGAAAGTTCCTCTGTATTTGCATGTGGTCTTGAACATTAATCATAAAACAACCCTTGTCAACAGAAACTTCGCAGCGAGTGTTTTTCCTGTAAATGTGATTCGCTTCATGCAAATAGAAATGATTGGAATGTGCTTTGCTTTGGGATGGATGGTTGTTTATCGTGTGACGTCCGAGCAGAGAGATCTGCCACAACGTGATAGTCTTAATTAGATTCAGGCAACCATGACCTTTCCTAGACAGCATCTGAGATACAAAATATTTATTCAATATTATTATTCATATTCAATAAGTAAAAAAAAAACATGCTTTATAAAATGGCTCCATACGTGGTGTTTAACGCTGTTGCCTCAACCGTGAGGCGAATACACGTCTCTGTGCTGGCATGGATTTCTTCTTGGTCTCTCTGACTTCTTTGCCTTAGTCCAACGGTGTATATTTAGTCAATATGTTTAGTCCAACAGTCCATAAACATATTTTCAGTCAAACTGGAGTGTTCACATTGTCTATAAATGTGAGTGAGAATATGTGCGAATGTGTGTCCAGTCATTTGTTGACCACCACTCTAGTGTGTGTCATTTATACTTTTATGTATATTTTTATTATGTTACATTACTTTTTTATGTAGATGCTTTATAATTGGGCTCCTGTTTTAAATAATGGTTATATTGCTGAAGCGCTCCAGTGGTGCTCATACCACAAAGGTCACAAGTTTCAAGGTTTATGAATGCACCAAGCCTGATAAAAGATACCAGTCAAAACACATCAACTTATTTGACAGAGATAACGGCTCAAAATGTTTATTTATGGCGTATGCAGTAGATTATAGGTTGCAGAGTAATCACTGTTTTAGAGGAAACGGCTATGAAAAAATGAAAAAGTCAGTGACCTTTATTAATGGTTCCTAAAATGCTTCATTTTGTAATTGACCTAGAAAGCAAAGTGTGTTGTGTCAGAAATTCAGAATTGACTGTTTACATAATGTTCCTGTTTTTTTTTTTAAATATAAGCAGCTTATGTATTTCATGACATTAAATTAACAACTTGATGTTGCGTCTAGGAATCAAACCCACAACCTGACTCGACACAGATCTTATTTTATCTGAAGGCATTAGCACTCTTTGAGTAAATGTTTAGATGGATGATGGTGTGAAATGGAATATAACAGCGTGTTGATGTGAGCACTGGCATAAGAAACGTGCATTGAGTATAATCGATTGCAACCATTTACATTCAATAATCTATGTGTGTTTATCATAAAACTACTCAGTGAATCGGATTCTCGCCCAAGCCAAGTCAAATTGTTTTGTAAATAATAGACACAAACAGTGTCTTGAAAGATGTGTTGTTGGTCATGTTTTTGGGAAATTAAACAAACAAAAAGACATCTCTGACATGTTTGACCAATCAGAATCCATCCACACAAAGCATTTGTTTTTATTGGTTGATTTCTGTTCAAGTATAAAACTCAGAATTGTCTATACAGAATTAAATTTTTTTGCATTGTGAATGATTTGCAATAATTTCAATAAGATTAATGTGTGACATTGGTGTGGACATATGGTTATTTGCGTACAGGGGTGTAAGGTACTTGAGTAAATGTACTTTGTTACTTTACTTAAGTATGTTTTTGGCTACTTCGTACTTGCACTGAGTAAAACAATATAAGCAACTTTTACTCTCTACTCCACTGAATTTGTGATTGAGTAAATTGATTTGTGTTAGCAGTACTTTTCACTCCACTACATTTGAACGAACACTTATCGTTACTCGTTACATTGTAATTGTGCGCGACAAGCCAGAATCGATTTATACCGCGGTTAATTTCTTGGGCGGACGAGGCGAATATCGCCATCATTAGGCTGCTGAAGGTAATGGACGCTATTTGTGAATTAGAAACCACAAGAACGCGAATTAGGGGCGTAAAAAAGTGTTTTTATATAATATATAACTTTACATATAATATATAATTTACTAATCAGACTAATCATTTTATTTTATATCTACTTGCAAATTTAAGTGATTGAGACTGACTTTTTGTCCTTTTTATCTACTTTGTTCTACCAGTTTTCAAACATTGAGGTTAAATTCTGTTTCTGTCTTGGAAAACAATATTTTGTTTTCACATTTCTTTTTTTTGGCCCTATGTTGAGCACGAATAAAAATACTTCTTAATACTTAAGTTCTTTTAAAATTGGATACTTTGCTACTTTGACTCAAGTCTTTTTGAAAATGGTGAATTGTTACTTGTATTGGAGTAATTTTTACAGTAAGTATCTGTACTTTTACTCAAGTATGGCTGTCCGTTACTCTTTACAACCCTGCTTGCATAACCTCGGTTTCCTGAATTTTCAGGGAACAAGATGTCTGTCAGATGGACTGATGATGAGAGATTGGACGGACCCGATTTGATGCTTCATCTCTTAACGTCAAGTTCATGGCTGCATGAATTTGGATGTCATCTTTGAACCTGAACTGGTGGTATAAAAAGGATGCACACATCATGCACATTGAGGTTCACAATCCTTCGCTGATTGAAGCTGGTCGGACCAACATGGACTTCCAGCGAAGGAGTTCTCAGTTCGTTGCCGGTAGGTGCAGATGGCTGCTACATAGATTCTCAGAGTGGAAGGGGACAGGCTCTAATCGAGTTTCTGCTGGAGAAACAAGAGAATCGTCCTGACGTAGCAACTCAGTGGCACCAGGTGACAAAAGCCTGCCATTTCAGGGTGTACAACCATCTGGTAGATGGTGCATATGCCTGTACGATAGTGTCCTGTACCAACTGTTGCAGTTCGTCTAACAAGGCGTCCCGTCCAGCCGCCAGACATGGAGGTTCCAGAAGTCTGGTCGTGGATGCCAGAGCAAGCCCAGTGCCTGAAAGAGGAGGTCCACTCTCAGGGCCATGAGCTCTGATGTCCAGGTCTTGTTGGGCCAGTAAGGCGCAATCAATGTAGCCTGATGACCCTCCTTCTGACTTGACCCAGGAGCTGGGAAATCAGTGAAGCTAGCGAGAAGGACTTGCGTACTTCCTCAAGTGGTGAGGATATGGGTGGGCAAAGGCGTCTATACCAAGAGGCGCTTCGGTCAACACAAACCATAGTGGACAATGGGTCGATGTGTCAACAATTGTCCGAAGCGATTAGATCTATCCATCTGTTGTATCTAACTTCCTGGGATTTTCAGGAAGAGCAGAAGCCGCTGGGAAGCACTGCTTGATTCCAACGATGAGTTTTGCCAGAACCGAAAAGAATGAAGGCATTAGATTGCTTCAATCAACAAAGGATACTATGCATTACACGCACATCCCTTTTATACCACCTGTTTTTTCAATGGTGACATGAAACATCATGCTGCCATTAACTTCATTGCCGTTCATTGGCGCTTTGTAACAGTTGAAGCATCGATTCAGGTCTGTCCAATCTCCCATCGTCAGTCCATCTGACAGACGTCGAAGTGAAGTGACGATGAAAGGGAACACTTATTTCAACAGAAGGCAAGGAGTACTACACAAATAATACATGTATAATCCAGAGCTCATAAACATGTGGGTTGCGGGGGACCAGATCCCCCTCAATGAACACATGAGACCTGGGTGGGCCTACTCTGAAAATAACTCACAATATAGGGTTATAAGTTAGTGTCTGATCGGATGGGTTAAATGCAGAGAAAGATTTTTCCCATGAGGGACCAATAAAGGTTGAATTATAATATAATGAATTAAACAATTTTATTAATGACATTTAATATACCGTAATTAATTATTATAGTAATATAAAGTCAGTTATGTTTTATATAATACAGTGTCAAAATTCTGTTGTTAATAACTAGTTAAAATAATAATGCCATATAACACCATTAATGAATAGTAATATGTGCTTTTGCTAATTTGTCAATTGATTCATTAATAATAGTGACACAAGGGAAAATTGAGCAAGTCTGTTATTTCAGAAGTGTTTACTACTAGCCGCCCTTTACCGCATTACTCGAAACCTAAGGACTCCTGGTACAGCTTAAAGTGTAAATAAATGGTGATTTATGTCTGTTTTGTTGCCCAACTTTGCAAGTGTAAATACAATTACTGTATACTCCCAGTTTTAGTTTTATGATGACACTTTGCATGCAGTTTTTATCTTCCGATATGATCATCTAACCCTGATACTCGAGCCATAAATCGAGAATGAAAAGGAGTGATGCGGTCGCACGCGCTCCGAGGCGCTGCGCTCATTGGTCGCAGAGCTGCAGCCACTATATGAGCCGCTCGCTCCGCACGAGACGCGCTCACTCACTCACGGCTGTCACGATGCTATGATGTCCCTTCACCTCAATTTACTGCGGTTTGCTCGTCTGTCAGAACCTTGTCCGGCTTAACAGAGTCTGGCTACTTTCAGACCCTTGATTGGAGAAACTTGACGTACGGTACTAAAGTTTTCCCTCTTCAAGCACGCGCGGTAAACCGGAGAATCTGCGATGAGACTCTCCGAACTGTGTTTGTGGTCTTCAGCGATGTGCTTTACGTTTTCTCTGGTAAGTGGTTTTCTCTGGTTTGCTATATTTTTCCTTTCATTTTATTTTCTTATGGTTCTTTGGCACAACGCAGTGAAATATTTGTATTAGAAATCATCGCGCGTGGGTGTGTTAAAAATCCGACTTACCTTTTGGAAATTGGATTGTAATCCACGTATTTTAAAAAGCATTGAAAATTTAGATGAGATGAGCCTGCTATTTCTTCTTTCTTTCTTTTTTTTTGCAACAACACAAAAAACTGTCCAGAATTTTTTTTTTGTTTTGACAAAGGTGAGTGTTGCATTTGTGTTATTCTCAGTTTTAGTGCACATGTGGTTGGTCTGCTTGTCTGTCATCCGCTTATTCACGCCGAATTACACCGCTGAATTATTCGCACTCCTCTAATAATGCGATTGGACCATTTCCATATTCATTTAGAGAATGGTCATCCGTCTATGTTTAATTAATTGTGCCCTGTATATTAAGCAAGTCTACTTAGAGTCAGTGTGCGGTACACAGGGCAATGCCATGCATGATAATTGTCACAGATGCATTCATCTACTGTAAATCATCCTCTCCAGTGCTCAGAAAAGCCTCTTCTCCGCACCATCCACATGTTTTACCCTGTTGAATTGCTGATGAAGACCACAGTGGTCTGCCACTTTCACCATCAGATGCCTGGAGCTGAATGCCAAAGACATTTTCTTTCTGACTGGGGAATTAAAGGCACTACATATCAGCTAAAAGCATCCTGTTAGAGACGCCACGCTGCTAGTAATTTCAGTTGTACATGAGACTCCTTGTTAACAAATTTCTTTGAGTTTTGCTGTTGGAATTCTTTTCTTTCCAACTGTGTCACAAATAGCAAAAGCCCATGAAAGACGCAGAACTTGTTGATTATGGTTTCGTTCTTTCCTAAATTGAGATCGTATTGCCATGTTACATTTTAACTAGTTTCATTCTGCTAGAATCAATTGAATACAATTGTTGTGACTTTTTTTTACTTTTTGTACAAAGACTCAAAATTGCTTTCTCTACCCATGCTCTTTACAAATAGACATACATTTTTACAAAAATACAAGTAGTACAAAAATTCGCAATTTACAAGAAGTACTAGTACAAAGTTGTACAAAAAATGTGCGACTCACAGTAGTACAAAGTGGTACAATAAATGCTGTGCAATTTGCAATTACAAATAAAAAAATGTGCAATTTACAGAAAGTACCAAAAATGTGCAATAGGCACAAAAAACACAATGCAGTGAAAATGAAAATGTGCAAGAGAAAAACACTGATAGTGCAGCAGTACTATCAGAATACAGAATTATATCAAACATCTCTTTCTAGGACACACATTATTTTACAACAGCTAAGGAAAGATGACAATGACAAAAAAGTAAGATTAAGGAAGAAAATAAAAGTGTTTTGAAATGTCATGCTGTTCTACACGCACAACAAATTGCACGGATTAATATTCAAGCTGGTAAAGGCGGCGGCTTTTAGCAGAGATAAGAACTTCTCTGTGTGAAACACTCAACATTCCTCACGCAAAACCATCTTTATTACATACTTCCACTCTAAGCCATTTCTTTGTGTGTCATGCCGTGTCCTCCAAAACAAGATATTCATGTTTTGATGAAAGCATTAATTTTAATAGTTTTGCTAAACGTGGGGTTGCTTTTTGCGTGCTGTGCTAATGATGGAGGTAGAGAAAGTCTCGGGGCAGCAGCATTAGTGTGCACGGCTGAAGTTTGCAGACAGATTCTGAGAAGCACTTCCTCTCTGAAGACCTCAGGCTGGCACTCAAAAGAAAGTAACTTCAGATTTCCCCAAGTTCAGACTTGTGACAGCATCACCAGTGCACTCAAATCCCCTAAAACACTTCTAAACCCCCTGTCTTCTCCCTGTTGTGTAAGCCCACGTCACTTATTCATGATAGATCGGAGGCATTGCTTCCTTAACACCATGACAACGTCCTTCATGTGTTCAGAGTTTTTTTTCTGCCTTTTAAATGTGAAATAGTGTTGTGTTTTTATCCATGCTTTATCTCCAGAGAACGGAAATAGAGGACGTCGACAAATTCAATAACTGACTGAAACTCATGAAAACGACGGGTCAAAATTAGTGCAAAATTATTTTAGTCTATAAGGTGCACTCAAAATCTCTCAAAAATAAACATCACATTGATTGTGCAAACTTATAATTTGGTAAATATGGTACTTTTAACTTCCGTTGTATGTGCAGTAGCAATTAAACACTGTAACATTAAATCCAATCTATGGTTGGCGTAAGAAACTTTCACACAGTCCAAAGCCAACAGAAATGAGACAACCTGACATCTGCATTTCTGTCTTAGCTGCAGGCCATCTGAACCATGTCACCATAATTAACAACTAGCGGACTTGATCCCCCATAAGACCCCGCATCACAAAAATGTATACAAATTGGGCATGACTATAGTACAGAATTTACAAACACAGTTGTGAGAAATTGTACACTACATTTGTTTTGGGCCAAATTCAATAAAGTAGATTCTGATTATTTGGACACATCTGGACTGGACAGCTGGATTGAGATGAGACGCAACTGTGATGAAAACAATTATGAGATAAAAACAATTAACAGTTACATAGGTGTGAACTATTTTGGTCTGTAAACTTGAAACTGCCCAGGACGAAAAAGTATTAAAAATAATAAAATAATACAAATTTGTATTATATCCATAAAGATTCTATACTCAAACCCTTATTTATTGCAGGACACTGAACTGTTTTGACAACTTGTATTCTGTGGTGAAAAATTGATAAACATTCAGAATTTACCCTTGAAATAGTTCAGAATTGACTGATATGTAAACAACATATCTACAAGGACAACAACATGAATTACTGTGATAAGAAATACATTTTGTCTTTCCAATGAAAGTTAAAGTAACTCCAGAAGAGTCTGAAATCTAGATTTATCTGCAGTGAAGTGTTCTGTCCGTTAACCTTTGTGGTTTTCCATACATCAGTCCATTCATTCATCCATGATTCTGTCGTCGTGTCTTGTCCAGACAGTTGTGTTGACATATTTTGTTCTCTGAAAAGGTTGATAGTGTGAAAGCATTTAAACAGCTGCTAGTGTCAGCGTCATGCTAGCCGTCAGATAACATAGCCTGACATGTTGTTGTAAAGCAGTGGTCCAGGGTCGTCTGTGTTATGGCCTGACAAAACCACTTGGAATATTGTGTCCTTATCTGAATTCTTGGTGAGTCAGGGAGCAGACGAGCGTGCAGGAAGTTTATGGTGGTCTCTGGGGTGGTCATTTATGATTCCGCTCGGCTGAGTGATTAACTTCTTGCTTTTATGCAGGAGTCGAGTGAGTGAGCAACAGATGCATTTCCTGTTTGTGCAGGTTTTATCCTCTATCTGCTCATAACCAGGATTCTGTTCCGACCCTCTTGACAGATGCAATCTTTTTGCGAACGGCCAAACAGAAAACCGTCCCCCATCATTCTGATTACTCATAAACAAGCCTGCCGTGCAAAGCCAACAAGAATCTCAGTGTCCATGTTGTGTCTGATTTATCACCTGAGAACATGTTTCCCAACTCATCATATTTTCTGTATAATGTCCTGAAAATAAGACCTATTGCCAAAATAAGGTGTAGTGAAACACCATGCCAGAAGAGTGCGCTCTGCACTGTTGTCTCTGCTTCTGCTTCAACGTCCTGTCTGACAGCCATATTAACTTGTGATTCACATAGAGACTTGGCAGAGCATTGTTGTTTCAGGTGCGGTCTTCATTGTGCCTGACCATTTTGCTTGTTATTTAAATTTTTTTTTTATTGCTTCTGGGATTTTACCTTTTGTACCTGGTTTTGATCCTGCAACACATGACACTCTTGCTTGTGACATTAACGAAGAACTTATTCTGACTTAAGTCTGGTGCCGTTTAGGAAAATTATACTTTTAGATTCTAAAACATACTCTGAAATGATACGTTAAGCACACAGCAAGACATTTTATTTGATTTTTTATTGTCATTATTTTTGACCGATTAAAAAAAAGCACCTACTAAAAATATAAAAATTTTTCAGAGATTTATGGGAAATATAATTTTTAGCTTACTGAGTCTATAAGAATTGTTCATAATGTCTTCTTTTCATGTATCTTGAATCACAGTCTACAGCGGAGAGTTTATACGGAGTGTTAAAATTGTTTATATTTCGCCTTGAAATAGTGCAGAATCTTCAACATTTTTGGCTGCCTTTGTGTTTAAAATAGTTACTTTCCCGAAACAGTTTTGGAATAGAAGCCTCCAGAGTTTAAAACGTATTGTTATGGCCATAAATTACATTTATGTTGTTTTTAAATGATGGCTGCTTGTAAAACTGGAAAATTGGTTTTATTTATGCTAAATGAAACACCCCACCCCAAATAAAATAAATATTAACAATCACCAAGACGTTTGTATTAGAAGTGATAATAACTGACAGAAAGAGAGATTGTGAATAAAACCATTGTAATCGGAAGCATGTGGAATGGTTCACCATAGACAATCTATGCAGATATAGGCGATTATTCAAGACCTCTTTTGGGAAAACGTGAACCAAACTGATTGGGTGGAAATTATGCATCGGCCTGAGCTTTCATTTCCACGAGGACAGTAAAATAAACGTTTTCTCTCTATACAACCTTGAGTAAAACTGAATGAATGCATGAGGAAGAAAACCTCTTGCTTGGAATTTCTCTCAAAAAATTATTTCTTTCTTAGCAATGCGTTTTAAATTGTGCCAATTATGTGGTTTGTTCCTCAAAATTAATTAAAATAAAAAGCAAAATAAAAATCTTTTTTTTAAATCACAAGACAAAATAAAAGTTTATAATGACATTCCACATACAGAACATGGGATTAGAAGGAGATTGTGTTCAGCTCGTAAGAAATCTGAGTGCAAGGAACATAATGAGAGTCTTAGCACCCAGAAGTCTGACAACGTTACAAGGGTTTAAGAAGCATCTGCTGGCCATTTGTTTTTTCCCACCCTGCCACTTCCACAACTCTGTTTAAGCAGAGAAGATTTATCCCAAATGTCAGCAGACGTTTCAAGAACTCTTGTTGAGTTTAGGTTCAGATTTTAGCTGGTTTACGGCATCTCAGTTTGACAGTGTGTTAGAATTACAGAGTTCGAGACCAAGGCTCAAAGTCAACTTGTCACAATCTATTTTTTTTCATGTGGTTTCTCAGCTCTCCAGTGAATTAGAGACTGTTATTGTTTTGTACGTGTGAATGAGTGTGTGAATCAGTGTTTGTGTTTCCTGCCATGTGATTTGTTACATAAACTTCAACAATATAAAAATTCTGATTAGGAAAATGTGAATTGTTTTTGACCCAACATTCTGTGCTTTCCTATCAAACTGTGTGTGTGTGTCAAATTAAATCGTCAAAAAAAAAAGTCAAATTGATTTTCAATACTTAAGTACAGTAACAGTAGGAATTTTGGTTGAAAAGACCAGAAGTCAAGTCTGTAGTTCTCATAGGTGACTAAGGAGTGTGTAAGACTACAGCTTGGCTCTTCTCGTTTGCTACGTGAATGAGAAACACTGACGTCTCTCGCCAAGGTCTCGCTCTGAGTCACAGCGTGATTATTGTTTAGCTCTCTTCACTCTTCTCTCTTTCACTCAAATGTCACCGCAAGCAGGATCCAAATTAAATGCACAGATCAATACTACTTGTAAAGATCGTTCCTTGACGGTCCTTGAAAAGAATTTACTCTGTTTTTCCTTCTAGAGCTTCAACAGTGACATCTTTACTTCATGACGCACTTTTAAATTCAGAGTCTCTCTCAGCATCCAGCCTCTCTGTTCTGATGGAGGCTAGTGTCCAGAAAAACTGGTTGTGCCAAATTTACTACACTTTGCACTTTGAAACCTTTACAACATATAATTATCTCTAATATTAAATAATCCCAATGTGCAATCCAGATCCAGCAGTGTGGAACCGTACCGTACTGTCTTCTGCCGCTTATCCGGGGCGGGGTCGCAGGGGCAACAGCCTCAGTAAGGAGGCCCAGACTTCCCTTGCCCAGCTACGTCCTCCAGCTCCTCCGGAAGAATTCAGAGGCATTCCCTGGCCAGCCAGGAGACATAGTCTCTCCAGCGGGTCCTGGGTCTGCCCCTGGGTCTCCTTCCGGTGGGACATGCCCGCAACACCTCAGCAGCAAGGCGTCCGGGAGGCATCCTTATCAGATGCCCGAACCACCCCATCTGGCCCCTATCGACCCGGAGGAGCAGCGGCTCTAGTCCGAGCTCCTCCCGAATGGCCGAGCTCCTCACCCTATCTCTGAGTGAGAGCCCGGCCACCCTGTGGAGGAAGCTTATTTCCGCCGCTTGTATCCGGTATCTCGTTCTTTCGGTCACCACCCACACCTGGTGGCCATAGGTGAGGGTAGGAACGTAGATCGACTGGTAAATCGAGAGCTTTGCTTTTTGGCTCAGCTGTCTCTTGACCATGATGGACCGATGCAGCGTCCTAATTATCGTGGTATCCATAAAAGTTATGAACAGAATCGGTGACAAAGGGCAGCCTTGGCGGAGCCCATCTCTCACCAGAAATGGAAATAACTTGCTACCGGCAATACATACCAAGCTCTGACACCGGTCATACAGAGACCGGACAGCCCGTAACAAGGGCACCCCCCACAGGAGTCCCAGAGGGACACGGTCGAATGCCTTCTCCAAGTCCAGAAAACACATGTAGACTGGTTGGGCAAACTCCCATGATACCTCCAGGATCCTGAAAAGGGTATAGAGCTGGTCCGTAGTTCCACGTCCGGGACGGAAACTACATTGCTCCTCCTCAATCCGAGACTCGACAATCAGATGAACTCTCCTTTCCAGTAGCCCTGAATAAACTTTCCCAGGGAGGCTGAGGAGTGTGATCCCCCTGTAGTTGGAACACACCCTTTGGCCCCCCTTCTTGTAGAGAGGAACCACCACCCCAATATGCCAATCCAGAGGCACTGTCCCCGATGACCACGCGATGGTGTAAAGGCGTGTCAACCAGGACAGCCCTACACCATCCAGAGCCTTAAGGAGATCTGGGCGGATATCATCTACCTCCGGGGCCCGGTAGTTTTTCAACTACCTCAGGCAACCTCGGCTCTAGAGTGAGGAGCACCCATCCCCGATTCCAGAGGCTCTGCCTTCTCCTCGAAAGACGTGTTAGTGGGATTAAGGAGGTCTTCAAAGTACCGTACTCCCCTCCACCGATGTCCTGAGTTGAGGTCAGCAGCCCCCCATCTCTACTGAGAACGATGTTGATGGCACACTGTTTCCCCCTCCTCAGTCGCCGGATGGTGGACCAGAATTTCTTTGAAGCCGTCTGAAAGTCGTTCTCCGTGTTCTCTCCGAAATCCAAAGCATGTGGCCGCAAGTTCGATTATAAAGTCAATCATCGAACTTCTGCCTAGAGTGTCCTGGTGCCACGTGTGCATGTGGACACTCTAATGTTTGAACATGGTGTTCGTTACAGACAATCCGTGATAAGCATATAAGTCAAGCCGTTCCTCCCAATCACCCCACTCCAGGTCTGACTGTCGTTGCCCACGTGAGCGTTGAAGTCTCCCAGGAGGACTATGGAGCCTCCGGGGGGAGCCCTCTCCACCACTCTCCCCAAAGATTCCAAAAAGGGAGGATAATCCACACTGCGGAGGGAAGCCACCCTTTTGTCCCCCGGGGAGAACCCCAACACACAGGAGCCGAGCTGGGGGGCCATAAGTATGCCCACACCGGCCCGGCGCCTCTCACCCGGTTCAACCAGAATAGAATAGGGGTTCAGTGTCTCTCTCAACGACACTTCAGATCTGACACCTGTCAGTCTGGTATTTGAACCTGCAACTTCAACTGACTTTCTCTCTGAAATGAGCTGAAATGTGAATAAAAATCCATCAATTTTGTTCAGAAATCAATAAGGGTTTATGCGATTCATCAACCTATATTACTCAAGAAAAGAGCAGTCAGTTAATGAAAAAAATATATATCTATAAAAAATGTAATGAAAAAAAATTATAAAAGTAAGAGTTTGTTTTGCTTATTTGTAGATAGATTGTTGGTTGAGCCTTCTTTCTTCAGACCGTGAAAGATAAAATGCTAAAATAATAATGAAAACAATTTAAATAATGAAATGTACGATCACTTTGTACATTGACAATCCAGTGTCCAAATCAGATAATTATTGCTACATTGTAACGTTTCAATTTATTGTCACATAATTACTTGCTCAATTTACTGTCACAGAATCTTCACAGCTGTAGTTTCACATCCCGCGGCTCTGTTGGGGACAGTTCTGGAAACTCGCTTGACCACCTGGTGACCGGTTAAGGATCAGCTATTTTAATTTTTTTCATCTATTTTTTTCCTTCTTGATGGTATTACACACTGATAAGTTTAGGGGGGGACCATTTAATGATCAGATTAGACTAGTGATCATGTTCCAAAACACAAGCTCACCTAAGCTGGATTTTCCAGAAAGGGAATCCACTTATGTAGATAGCTGAACTCTTGCAAACAATTTGAGCATAAACACAAATATGTGAAGTTGTTTGTGTGTGTGTGTGTGAGAGAGAGAGAGAGACAAAGAGAGAGCGGGCTTCGTCAGGAATGCACTGTGATCGCCCCGATGTCTGACCTGCCGCTTCATTGGGTCGCTTTCACACGCAATGTACTCTGCACCTGATGAATGCGCCAATGCAGAAAATTGTTGTGCAAGAAGGAATGTGGGTTCATTATCTGTTGTATTTGAGCGAGCTTGGCAGGTTTATCATCAGACCAACAGCGCAGCGTTATTGTAATCCAGGCAAACCGCCCTAAACGTCTCATTTGTTCAGTTTCTGAGCAATGGATCATTTTTTTCTAATCTTTTAACCATCACAACGTATCTGAAACAAACCCGCAGGAGCCAATAGAAAACATCAACAAAGTACTTGAAAATGTACTTTCACAGAACACCCGGACCATGAACGTGGAGTTACACTTTAAACTGCAGCAATTATTAACCACTGATAGCTATTTTGACCTGTGCTTGCACTTGTACAGCAATTTAAGAGCGAGGCTGGGTCAGATGATGCAACAAAGAGTCTGGTGGAATTTTCAGATGGTGGGACTATCCATGTCCATTTGAAACTTCTATTGCAGTGCTTCTGGAGCTGGAGCCAATCCCAGCGACTCTAGGTCTGAAAGACACGTACACCTTAAATTGGTGGTTAACCATTCACTGAGCCGGGCACACAGACACACACATTCACTCTCTCACTCACAAACTATGAACTAGACTCTTTTTCTACATGTTTGTGAACTGGGGAAGGAAACCATAGATCCTGAGGAATCCCACACAAAACAATAATAACACGGAAAAACCCTGGGTGGGCTTCAACCTTGAGTTTGGAAAGGGTCCTTCTGACTGTGAGACGCAGCGCTTGACACTCCCACCAGTATAAAGGACAAATTCCTTGCTTCAGCACAAATTTGGCCAATAAAGCAGATTCTGAAATGCAGTATAAACAATAACTGTGTGAAGAGATGTACATAAAGAGTCTATTCCTCTTAATCAACTATTGGAACCAAATCAGATCAGCCGGTTATTTGGACCAAAATGACTAAGCGACAAATGGCCCCAATAATTTGAGACGTATATACTTAAAAATTAAAATGTCATTGTGAACTTTACCGTTCAAAACACACACACGTTTGATGAAGACATCATAAGCTTACAACTTCGTTCCTTGAATATAAATGCACAAGTGAAATTGTGTTCAAATGAACACAATGATCTGCGTTTCAGTGTTTAAAGAATTGATCCAGTGTCTTGAGGAAATTCTGTTGGCCAAAGCCGTGACTAAGTGATGCCTTTCTGCAATTCCAGCAACAATTGGCGAAACCATTAAATGGAAAATTTGATTAAATTAAAACCCATAAGTGGGAGAATTTGTTTTCTGCATTTAACCATCCAGTGTATTTGTGAAACCCAGCAGACTGGGATTCATTGCTTGCAACATCTAGATGGCGACCTACAGTACTGTTACCTCTAGGCCACAATTACATCCATAAAGTAAATGTCCTTCAATGGGCAAAAGACATTGTCGTACTCTCCGTTTTCATCGTAGTGTTGCACCTTGTTGATAGACACAAACTCTGTTGTTTGCAACCTGATAAGGGACACACACTGAGATGAGACACACCGTTCATGGACTAAAACATCTTTACAGGTCCGTTTTTTAAATCATTTTTTGTCCCCAATTATTAGTAGTTTTGTCCCAAATAAGCTTATGTAACCAGATCCATTTTGGTTCGTTCAGATTCGGTTCAAACAAAGCTGGTCGGATGACCGTGGACCATAAATGGACCATGTTTTCTCCCTTTCTTCATGTACATACACTAGTCTACACGCACATCCCAGGAGAGACTCGAGCTCAGACACCTACTCCAGCCAGCATCCACATGCACACATCAACAACCCCACAGGGATTCAGTTCAGCCTGTCCATTAGACCTTCACTTCCACAGCTCCATGTCTTCATTGACCTTCTCAAGCTGTTCGCTGGACTTTCACGTTCCTATTGACCCACGGGCTGTCTGCCACTGACTGTCAGCATGAATTTGTCATCAGCAGTGGACATCACTGAGCAATCCGGCGATTACTCACTGGCCCCACGCGTCTTCTTTCTCAACAGGCATGATATCATCTCCACTCCGCAAAGCTGGAGTCTTTTGTCTGCGTGCCACTATGTCGGTTTGTCAATAAGAGCCGTGTACACCAAAAGTGGGACGAGTCGCGTCCCAGCGACGTGGGATTCTGAGGTTCTGCTCATCTATAAATATTTCTCTGGCATTTGCAAAGCCACTTTGGAAGGTGTAAATATGCCTGTCAAATAAAAACCCTCTGAGACGACCGGCTCCTTTATGCAGCAAGTGGTCCTGAGATTCAGATCGTAGGAAATAGATGAAAAGAGACTGGCGCTTTGAACATCTCTTTCCTTCTCTTTCACAGGTTGGCGGCGTCCAGATGTGCGATGTGGTAAATGAGATCGAGTTGGCAAGAGGGAGGTGTGAGAATAAAACGTCTGGGAATGTCACGTCAGGTGAACTGCACTGGCACACGTCACTTGCTGCTGCACCAGAACCAGTGAATGATTTTGTACCGTGTGGATGAAATGGTTCCGACATATGGATGAAACACATTTTTGATGAAAGTATTGACACGGAGCAATAAAAGTATTAATTACAATGAGTTTTACGTTATTATGATAATATTAGACTTACATCCATTGATTTTCTGGTTGTGCGTTTCTGAGTCACCGGGGACTGAGGCCAATCCCAGCAACTCTGGGCCTGATTGCGGGAAACATCCTCGATTGGTGGAGAACCAACCACAGAGCAAGAAACCCACATTCACACACTCAAACAAATATAGCCAATTTTCCATGGTCCCATTCTCCTGCATGTTTTGGACATTTGGAAGTCTGCAGAAACTGCAAACAGTTTATGACTTTGTTTCTTGTATTTTTTTATTAGACACTTAATCACTGACTGAACTTTATTTCGTTTTGTTCCGTGACCGTATCTCATAATTAGGACTTTTTATTCAGCTACAATGTCTACCATGACTTACTAAATAAAATGTTTGAAACCAGGACTTGTGCATTTGATGATGCCATACCAAATCCAAGGTGAAAATCGAGTTGCAGCGCTGAATTGGTTCTGAGTTGCAGAAAGCTTGACCGTGAAACGGAGCTGAACGTAATCCCTGAGTTGCTTCAGCAGTGCGGATTATTTGGAATCAGGCTGTGGCTATCCTCAGCTGACTCCGTCTTCAGGTGAACTGGTAATCAGGCATGAAAGATGGGTTTCTGAAGTGGAACACAGCTGTAAAAGTCAGACCCCCATCAGGAACGTGGAGGGGAATGAATGAAAGGCTCGCTGCCGCCACAAGCGCTTCATGCTTCTGTTTGAAGTGGAACTCCCATCGTGTTCCTCTCTATTGTTTTGAGAGTTACAGAACTCTTTTGATGAGATCTGTTTGTGCTATGTTGGAGACATCTGTTAGGAAGCAGAATTCTCTCTCTTAGGCGTTTTAATCTGTGATACGCCACACACACGATTGACTGTAAGTGTCATGAGTGAAAATTCAACATTGAAGATGTATTTTCAACGTGTGGAGACTGTGTGGGGTGCAATGGTCTCCAAATATCCCCATAAATAAAAGCTAAAGGTATTTGAACACGTCAACAGCTGGTGGAGTCTGTCATGAACGTGACATCACTTCTTGTGAACTACTACTACTCAGTTCCTAGTCTTATCACTAGGAAAATTAACTTTGGCATGAACAATGTCTATAAATATAAAAATCTATATTTTTTTAATGCCTGAAAATGTTCTTGGTGCTCAAAATTATTTATTCAGTTGTTGTTTTGTTTTCTTTCTCAAAATTACACGCTTCAGGCCGAACACCCAAAATTACATTATTATATAAATCAAAAAAAGAATGTAAATACAAAATGAGAACATAAGAAATAAAAATATAAATACAATGCAAACAAGAAAAAATATTTAACTTGCCCTTTTTTGAACTCATATTTTTAAATTTTAATTCTATTTACAATATCCATTTTTTAAATGTTTTGCAAAAATAGTTCAAATTATGCATAAATACTTATTCAAATTATGTTTGCACACAGTTTTCTGAATCACTCTTCCAGACTCTTCTGTCTGTCTGTGCTCTTGAAGTAGAGCATCTGAATGGGATTGATTCTGAATTGGCAACTTGCCTCTGGAAGGTTCTCTAGGTGAGGAGTCTGAGGACATATAAGATGAACTAGCTGTCGAGGGCCAGCACACCTTTCCCCGGGAACCTGACTGATGCTCTCTGTGCATGTGAGGTGCATCGTAAATATTCTAAAGAGCATCTGCCAAAACTAAATCTCGTTTTGTCTTAATGTGTACGCTGATAAGAGAGTAAGCCACTTCACCACAGTTAAAGAAACATCTCGCGTTACTCACTGGCTATAATTAGCACACACAAGACTTCATTAAACCACTAGTTAACTGAACCACATTTGCGGAATTTGTCTGCAGGAAATCATTGTCAGATTCATTTTTTTTCTGCCCCACTGGTCTTTACTCGCCGTATAATGAGTCTGTTGTTGTGTAAGAAAGCAATTAAAAAATATTTGCATAAAAAATGAATATTGTTTAAAGTGGCCCAAAAAACTAAATGCATATGAAGACTAGAAACAAAATGTCCATTATTTAAATTCAGATTGTAAGAGTTTAATCAGATGCAACAGTGGCGTGTATGTCACAAAGCTCAGATTGGAATGATATAGTTTCAGTCTAGTTCAAAGAAAGCTTCACATGTAAATGACTGTGGCAGTGCTAATCATTTGCTTTGTTTTGACAGGCTGCAAGGGGATGTGGGATATTATCGCTTGTTGGCCATCTGCCAAAGTTGGTGAACATGTGGTCATCCCCTGTCCAAATTACTTTCGACACTTCTCTGATCACCACGAGGGTAAGTTAAAACCACTGGCGGCTTACAGCCATTAAAGAGCAGCTGCGTCTCTGTGTCGAATGCAGAAAACGTACAGACACTTCAGTGTCAGAATTCTTCAAGCTCTGTTATGAATCTGCCTCAAAACACCAGATAAGACTCTTGAAAATAGTGAAGTAAAAGGGATAACTGTTTCTGAGATTAATGGCATTGTTTCAAGTAGCAAAACACACAATAATGTTCATTTTCAGGCGACACAGTGGCGAAGGGATCTTTGTGTGTTACCCTGTGATTGGCTGCCTACTACCTATTTGTTGTGTTCCACCATTTGGCCAACGGTGCTATTATTGGCTACAGTGCTCCACAACCCAGAAACAGAAAAGGCGGTTCCAAAAATGGATGGATCGATGGATGTTAGTTTTCAAGTACTGCATTTTGCTTTATCAATATTCCTGTGGTTTCACAGTCTGGAACAGCACATCTATGATTCAAAAGAAAGGTGCAATGCTCAGTGTAATAACTGTGATAAACGTACCCCGAGTCGGGCCAAGGGAAAGTTGTAGGAGCCACACAGATGCCAACTTGATACAAAAAATTTGTTTAGAAAAAACTTTCAAATAAAGTAAAAGAACAAATCTCCTTCAGACAGGAGTAACTGTAAACCAGACTGTACACATGACCATGTGTTTGCACAGAACATCCAACCAACCAACCTTAACCTTCACAGTCAAAATGGCCTGGCTTTTATAGGCCAGTTTTCCCGCCAAAACCTGATTGGACCAACCTACATTATCTGAGCTGGAGGGGTAACTAGATGATCACATAAAACTTGTTCACTGACAAAACATCCTTGTCATTGACATAACAGAAAGGGGAAATAAACTCAATCTATCATATCTAATCTAAACAAATCACAATAAACTTTGAAATACGCACAATCAATATATAATCCATGTATTTGGCTCATACCATGTATTTGGCTCATCCTCTACCCAAAATGGAATCATCCTCAAGCCTTTAAAATGGCAGACAGGTCTCTTTGACCAAACACAAAGGACGTGGTAAGTCTGCTACAAAACTCAAATTTTCTAATAAAAGGATTTAAACCAAATGTATGTATTTTCTTTCCTGCAATTTGAAAACCTTTAGTGATCTGACAAATAAAATGCTGACTGTAACAAATCAATAGAGTGAACATGTTAACATTAACCGGTTGCTGTGATGACCCTCGTCATCACAATGACTACTTACAATTATATGCCTACTGTATAATCTGACAAGATTATTAATGGTCACGCAGGTGGACTTTTCAATAAAGAAAACCAAATGTGCAAAAAAACTTGTGGGAGGAAGGAAGAACTCGTCCCTCTCTTCGTCACTGTATTAAGTAAATCAAAAATTATGTGTGGGACCTGTTTTAAGGATTGTGAATCAGTATTCTTTCAGAAGCCAAGAGTCAGTTTTTATAATGGTGACGTAAAAAATGTAATTGTTTTCTCCTGTATATTGAATTGAATTGAATTGAATTGAAAAATCCTTTATTAGTCCCACAGCGGGGAAATTTCACGTCACAACAGCAACAACAAATAAATAAACAAATAAACAAACATCAAACATAAATAAACAAACATCACCATAACGCACTGCACACATCATAATAAACAATCAAACAAACACAGACCATAAATGAACCTGCCCGTCATAAGCATAGTTCCAGTCACCAGTTCAAATTTAAGTTGTAGAGTCTAATCGCAGCAGGTAGGAAAGATCTGCGATATCTCTCCTTCACACAGCGGGGGTGAATCAGTCTGCCACTGAAGCTGCTCTCCAGAGCAGACAGTGAGTCCACCAGTGGGTGAGAGTCCAGGTCCAGGATGGATGATAGTTTATCCAGGACTCTTCTCTCACCCACCTCCTGCACTGTGTCCAGAGTGCATCCCAGGACAGAGCTGGACTTTTTGATGATCCTGTCCAGTCTCTTCCTGTCTTTGCCTGAGATGCTGCTGCTCCAGCAGACCACACCGTACAGGATTGCTGATGCCACCACAGAGTCATAGAAGATCTTCAGGAGTGATATGATAATTGAACAGACAAAACTGATTATTTCTAGACCTAAAATAACAAAAGTTTTACTAAATTTCATTCCACGTGTTCTCCAGAGCGATTAATTAATGGAAGCTTGATTAATGAGAGCGCTGGGTGTATTAGCATTGAGAGTTGTGTAGGTGACATGTTTGTCTGAAGGTGAATACTGCAGTGTCGTGAATATAAATGCAATTCTGCTCATTCTGACCAGCCATAGATGTCTAGGGTTATAATCCAAACCATATTTAGCTTTTAAATGGATTGGGTGGCTTTCTGCAGTCTTTATTTGTTCTGTTTGACAAAGAATGCAATGTTTTTTGAGGATCAGAAGGTTTGCTGTTCTGTGTGTGTGTGTGTGTGTGTGTGTGTGTAAGACTATATAGATGTGGTCAGTGGTCATGCTAGTTACAACCTAAGCAGCGGAGCAGCAAAGAGCCTCCTACATCTCCTCTTATATAGGATTAGTTTAGCTTGTGTACATTTTAAACTCAGCTGGTTCAAATTTTGAATTTAACAGTCCATTTTCTGAAAAGTAAAAATTATAGGCAACACTAATTGCCTTATGCTGATGCAATGGCCTAACAGCCTGATTGAAAAGTGGGAAGTGTGTTCCATAGGGCAGCATTTTGCCTGAGTTTTCTGATGATATTCTCTCCACCGCTGGACTTGACTGGATGCGCATGCACTTTTGGTTGCATCTGTATTGGCATTCCACCGCACACACGACAGTGAGAGTAAAAGCCAGCGCTCAAGAATGAGAACAACTAGATTACGCTCCCTAGATTGATAACAGCCTGTCAGTCGCTCAATGGCCGGGAATTATTACGGCATCCCACATTTTCTTGATGGGATCTTTGTGGCTCATAACTAATGCAAAAGCCACTGCAGCCGTGTGTGGGTGGATGTGTGTCGGAGGAAAACACAAAAGGTTTGACACAAAACCAGCAGCAAAGATGGTTTTTACAGCTTTCTGTTAAGCATTAGTTGGTGTTAACATCAGTATTCGACGCAGAAGAAAACAAGAACTCAATATTAGACTGAAACAGAAACGCAGTGCAAGTCACTTTGAATAAAAACATCTTCCAAAGGCATTACAAAAACATAAAATACAATGTTACATGGTCCAGTCATAGTCATAATCAAACCATCCATTTAACTGAAAATAGCCATCAGAGCCTTTCTTCCATTGAGCGGTCTCAATTATATTTGTCTGAATTCGATTTTATTGACGTCTTCAGATTTAATCAAACATTTCCACTCCTGGCCTTTGAGGACATAAAAAATGCTCTTGTAATTGGCTTTCCAACTTTCCAGCATTTGTAAAACAAGTCATACCTGCCTGTAGTGTTCTTTCAGCAGGGGGTGTTATTGTAATAAACAGGGGTCACTGGCGGTCCGGGTGGACTCAGGTGGTCTATGTGGCTAGAATTGACTCACTCAAGTTGTTTCTGCCTAGTACCGCTTGTTCTTTTGAAACATTCTGCATTTCTGTCTTCATTCCATTTCCACTATGCTTTAAAACAGCATCTATTTATTTGTCCTTCTGTGCAGATACGTTCCAGTAAAATCCATATTGGGAATAATACAACCACAATTCGATTTCTTCCAAGTCTGAGGGAAATCGATTGGGCTCGGTTTTGTTCAGTATGTGATGCTGTACTAGTGACGACAAGTAACGAGTTGTTCTTTTAATGAATTACACAACCTATTTTTCAAACTAGACAGCATGAGACAGCTCTCTAATCGTGTCATCGTCGCAGGATTCCTATGTATTGTCCTCACAGCATTTTTATCAACGCTTATCTTAAATTCTGATCCAGCCTTTGGTCCAAATCCACTAAAATACTAACTTTCCCTCCTGTTTGAGGTTGGATTTGTGCTATTTTATGACCTGAAAGATGCTTTTTTTTCCCCCAAGGCTCTCTTTGTTCATATTTGTATACAGCAGAGATGAAAAGCGAGTGCTGGCCGCGGTCGCAGTCCCTGGCTGGGCGCGTGCTGTATTGATTGGATGCAGAGTTATTCAGCTGTTGGGCCACTGGGCAAAAGCGGCCATGAAGTGGTTTATGAAGGGGTGAGGTGGCCCAGCGTGTCTCTGCTTTAATTGTGTGGACACACTCCAGGAATCTAGCTTTACCGCCTTTCACTTAAAGCAGAAGGCCCCCAGACTGATGGCTGAAAAGTGCAGTGTGTTTTGGGATAATAATCTCTGACTTTTCTCACACAGGTAACCTCTCAAAGACCTGCACCACGGAGGGCTGGAGTGAGACGGACCCGCTGAAGATTGCAGTTAATTGTGGATATAATCTGAACGGCACTTTTGATGATGTAAGTGTAAAAGTGTGTCCTGTACGCAAATTAATGCCTCGTGCCTTTTCATATTCTTCCAGTTCTAGTGTTGAACTCTCATCCCACACGAGGCCAATCCAAAATGCTTGTATGTTACACATCCCTCGAGTCTTCCTGCCCTGAAGACCCGAGCGTTACTATTCATCCTTTTTCAGTCAACCTCCTGGTCTCCTTTCCAAGCCAGCTTCTTATCTCCTGGTGCAAACCGACAAGGCCAAGAATAATAGGCGCTTTATTTAGCAGTGCACATCAGCGGCAGCTCTGAATGTGTTTGGAGACCGAAAATCTGATTTATAAGATCCAACTGATCTTTTGCAGAAGGTTTAGTTAAATCAATGCAAGTGATCTTTGGCTTTTGATGAAAGCTATCTCCACTTGTCCCGTCATTGAGGGACGGAGATAGTCGGCATGCCTGGGACTTGGGAATATGTGGGCAAGAGACTCAAAAGGAAGTTTGTGTCGTGCGTGAGATGTTCTGCTCAGTGTTTGAAGGGTTGTTTAAAACACTTCATCTGACAAACTTACATGGTGAGAAGATGAACAACTGAACAGAAGTGACCTTTGAGCAAAATCACCTTCAGGCACCTGAAGAAACCCACAAAAAGTCATATACAATAGTTAAGATACAATAGTTAATCATTGTTTCTGAGCAAATCTTTTCGGTTGTAACAGCAGAAAGAATAGTTTCATAAAAACCTAAAGAAATAATTATTCTATAAGATGTAAGACTATTGCTAGAATGTGGCTCTGCAGATACATGGTCATAGAAGGGGCCGGGGACTTTCCCGTCATTGCGAGGGTCAACCAATGAAAATTGGGCGTGGCCAAAAGACACTCTGATTCTGTATTATTATCATTTCACTTGTAGTGGAATAAAATCCAGAACATTCCAAAACAAGGCAGCCTGATCTAACAGTAGGCAGACACAGTTTTGTATATTGTTCCATTGGCTTTGAATAAATTTTTCCTTCCTTTCCAGGATAGTTTTTTCAGATCTGTGAAAATCGGCTACACCATTGGACACAGTGTTTCTCTCATTTCTCTCACCACCGCCATTGCAATACTCTGTATATTCAGGTAAGGTATATTCAGCCACACTTGCGTTAATTCTAAAGCCTGCGCTCACACAAACATTAGTAAAATGCTTAATTCCAGATATGTTTATATTGGAACACGAAACACTTCATTCAATTGGAATGCAAACAAAACCGACGGCCAGTTCTTGAACTGCGAAGCATCTCGGGACTTGCTTTCTTCACTTTCACTCTAGTCGAGTTACGATTGGGAATTGAAGACAACAGGATTTCTTTATGACTCTAAACTGAGCTTTTTTTTGGCATAGACATAACTGCAGAAATGTCCTACAGCCAAATCCTTGCTCCTGAGAGAAGCCCCTCAGTGAAAATGACCTATAGTAACCCTGGGGTTGAACTCTGAACCACTAATGTGAATTACACTTTCAGTGTAAGAGACACAACATCAGTTGTGACGTTTCAACGATTAACTAAATTCTTATACTCATCAGGTCTTGTTGCACTTTTGCGCAGTTTTAGTGTGCCATGCTAGTAGTGATTTTTTATGTACTGGCATGTGATTTGTGTGTGTGTGTGCGTGTGTTAGTAGTGATTGTTTTATATACCCACATGTGTTTCACGTGTGTGTGTGTGTGTGTGTGTGTGTGTGTGTGTGTCACTTACAAATATATCAGAGTGAGCTTAAATCAAAGACACGTGTAATCCACATCAACGCTCAAGGAGCCAAAGCCTTCGCAGCCGGTCTATTCCGGCAACATCTATAATGCTGTAATCAGCCATAATCCAGTGGAGTAACACTCAACAAGTAACATACCACACACCTCGGGCTTTTGTTCATCCACTCGATTCTGAAGAGGTCACAGACTCAGCACCGAGGATTCTAGAAGCGATGACACCTCTGAACTTGACTTAATGATTTCAACTTAAATAGTGTCATTGGTTTTACGTGAATGTTTCTGTCCATCAGGGAAGTTCAAGTCTGTCATCGCCTCTTCAAGGTGAATGTGCAGATGGACAAGGAGTGTTTGAAAAGCTCCCAAGCGCCCTAACTGTGTGTGTGTGTGTGTGTGTGTGTGTGTGTGTGTGTGTGTGTTTGATCCTGCTGATTGTGTCATATCTATGTGTGCAATGAGTCAACACACACCGGACACCCAAGACCCGTGCAAGGTTAAAGAAACCTTCAGATGTAACAATATACAATGTTACTTTACTTGTTTTTGTAAGAAATGCATTTTATTAACATCATCTTTATCAGGAGAACATGGTGTTTGCAACACTGAAGCTCAAGGGTTCAATTACCATTAAGATATCCAGCAGATTAATAAGGAGAATTTAAATATTAAAAATCTGAAATATAATTTTCTGTTTTGAATACATTTTATAACAAGGGTGGAAAGAGCATTTTTTTGTGATTTGAACACTCTACGCAGTGAATTATCATGCTGCGCTAGTCGCGACCGGAGCTAGCAGGGTTCTTTTTAATTTCATAAGCGTGTGTTATATGAAATTAATATTACTCTTAACCCACACATTAAGGATTTGCCCAGAATCCTACAGCAAAATGAATGAAAATTACTTGTCAATTGCAAATTCCACAAATACTTCATTGTTTAAAGCAGCTAGTAATTATTCTATCACGCACAAGGTTTTAACAATGAATGTATTTAGTTTTTTGGCATTTTAGAATATTAAGTATGATACATTTATGTGTGTAAATGTAAATTAACACCACAACTAGCAATTATATAGAATATATATATATATATATATATATATATATTAATATATAATCATTCAATAGAATAACTATCATTATTATTAATATTATATTATTATTATCACCATTTTAATTATATCAATTATTATTGTAATAATTAATGATTTTGGAAATTTGTTATTTAGACTAATATAAAACCAAACATTTTATTAATTGTGTTTGATTACAATATTTTATATTGCCGTGGAGATTTCTTGGAGTTGAATGTTTTACTAGCGCAAACACACATTCATGAGGAGAACCATGGGGAACTACGCTTTGTGAACCTTTGATCAGAATCAGCGGATTTCAGAATAGTCTGTGATGAAAAACGTCAGATGAGTCTGCGCATCAAATGTGAAACGTGATTAACTGTTGAATAATTAGTTTTAAGGACAGAAGTGATATGTGGAACAGAACTTGTTTTGGATCCTCTTTCCCCAGGAAACTTCACTGCACTCGGAATTACATCCACATGCACCTGTTTGTGTCCTTCATCCTGAAAGCCATTGCGGTCTTCATCAAAGACGTGGTCTTGTACGACGTGGTTCAAGAATCCGACAACTGCTCCACTGGATCGGTAAGTGACCGGAACGCTGGACTCAGGCACAGGTAGAAAACACCTCATAGGTTCCAGGGGAAAGAAAAATCAGAGAGTGAAGAATCCCTCATCAGCGATAAACACTGTAATACAGTCAAACACTGAACTTCATGCTGTGGGAATTGAGCCCACAATCATGGTGTTGCGGACTCCAGCTTCACTGCATGAGGAGTTAAGGAAACTTCGGAAACTTTTTAAGGCTACAGGAAACTTTGGACTTTGTTTGAGCTACGCAACAGGTGTAACTTTGTAGTTGTTACTCTTGTCATCTACAGTGTATCACCTGTAACTCTAGAAGCAGGCAGCTGCTCGGTCCATCAGGCATTCGTCTGATTCTGGCTCCTTGTGATTCGTAGAGTTTCTAAAGAAACATTTCTAAAGCTCCACAGGTTTCTGGGGTCATTATGGGTAAACAGTGGTGACATGTTGAGGTGTAATATGTGTCTCTGCTGAAGATGCACCTGGTCTTGACCTCTTGCTGACCTCTGGCTGATCTCTGTTTGACCTCAGTATGGAAGTGGTCACTCTCAACCCGCATCTTTCTCACAGCTTTACACGTCTAGCTGAAAGCTTTTATTCTTATTTATCGCAACCTTAGGGAAAGTTCAACAATCTCAAACTAGTATTGATTGGCAATTGTCTTTATGTATGCATATTGTGTGTGTGTGCGTGCGTGGGTGCGCGTGTGTGTATTGAGTACAGTAATAAACACATTTTTATATGTAGTGTAGTTTTTGCTGCATGCTTGTGTGGGTGTGAGTGTATTTTTAACACACACACACACACACACACACACACACACACACACACACACACACACACACACAGATTATTCATCTCTCTCTCTCTCTCTATCTCTCTCACTCACTCGCTCACTCATGTTATCAGAGTAAATTTTCACACTATAGCTGTGTTTATCATTAATGGTTTTCCCACCTTTAACAAACAGTCCGTAGGGAGCAGAGGATTGACCGATTAATAAATGAGTTGTGGCTTTATGCATCATACATTATAGATGGTTGATAAAAGGCCGTGAGTGCTCGGGCTCGAGAGACAAGGTGTTTGTTTGGCGTTTGTGTGTTTGAGCTGAAGCGGAAGCTTTTTATCTCTGTCAGCGAAGCCGTGCCGCGAGCCAGACGCTGCAGCTCTTGCTGCCATTTTGGATTATTTGAGCGAATTAGAACTATAAGCCACATCCATTCATCCAACCCCGTCTCATTTTATACAGCCGGCAGCAGGAGCTGAACTGACCACTGATTCTTTCTTCCCCTCAGCCCGAGACGTGATGCTTCCCGCGAACCTCCCATCATTTTTAGAGGCAATTCAAGATTTGCTCAAATACGTTTTTGTGTCGAAAGCCACAAAACCTCTATATCAAGAGGCTTTCCGAAGAAAAAGCTGTGTGTGTGTGTGTGTGTGTGTGTGTGTGTGTGTGTGTGTGTGTGTGTGTGTGTGTGTGTGTGTGTGTGTGTGAATTTATACTTATGAATTTACAAATATTCATAAATATAACAAAGACATGTATAGAGATTCCATAACCGATAAAAATGTAAGATCTGATTCAGAAGCCTTTATTATCATTATGCATAATACATAACAAAATTGTAGCAGCCTTGTAGTGGTAGTGAATAAAATAAAAAATCTAATTTAAAGATGTGTGTATGTGTGTGCACACGTATATACTGAATAGAATACTGGATGTTTTTTTTGTCATTAAGGCATTGGAAGAAAAACATAGTAACAAAATTGCAGAGAGGGCGCGACTTGTCCGCGCACGCCACCATAAAATCATCTTGAAGAAAATTCGAGGAAAAATAACAAGAAAAAGTAACAATACAGAGCAGACAACACATTCCGTGCAGTGCACACAGGATTATTTTAGGTACAAGGACTAGATAAGCTAGAGCTGTCAGAAAAACAGACTTGTGTCCTATCAGTTTTTGTGTAGAGTGTGTGCATCACTCTAAAAGTATATGAGATATATATTCCCCTATACTGTATCGTAGTGTGTAGTGTGAAAACATAATTTACGGTAATCTTTTTAAACTGATCAAAAAGGCACTATTTTTACAAAAAATGAAAAAAATCTTTTTTTTTTCCAGCAAAAAAAAATATATAAATTTAACCCTCCTCATCCGCGTGGCTCCCTCACTCTGCTCTGCGTTATGTTTTGGGGTGTGAAGAGAGAGGACACGGAGATCGCTTGTTGTCAATGGGTTTCAGCTCGCTTTATTATCCAAACTCAAAACCAGTGCGCGGCAGTTTTCTTCTCAAACGCAAAGGAGAAGTCACAGTGACTTTTACAGTACAAAAACATTGAAATAAAACATTAAAGCAGTGAATAATTTAACTAATAAAACTCAGCCGCATAAATTACCTCAACAAAACTTGCGCCGTCATGCGAACACAAATGGAATACAAAGTCAACATAAAATACAAAAATATACCCAAATAATATATCATACACACTCATTAATCCATTAACAACAACATGTAACAGTAAATAATTTGTTGAATAAGGACCCTGGCTAATCCCAGAAGAAGCTCCTCGGACCTGAGAAAGCACTGGGCACAGAAATTGCATGCTGCTTGACTCTTTTCTGCATTCTCTTCTCTGTATGTGATTCCTACTATAGACCATCTTTGAGTCTGAAATAAAACTAAAAAAATAAATAAATAGCACGGATGCCTTATAAAACTTAAACTAATTAAAAGATGCAGTTTGGCAGCGTCCTACCTTCTCAAACAAAGGAGAAGTCAGGACGTGCAGGAACGCAACGCTACAACACAAATAAAACAGCCCCCCCTACAGGACAGGAGACGCATTACCACTTCCCTACATATATATATTTTTTTCTTTATTACTTATGTGCGCGGATTCACGACTTTGCAGATTTTTTTTTCATAGGTATGCATAAATTATAAAATAAATATATGGAAATGTTCGTGCGCGACCGCGCGCTCCGCAGATCCCCCGAAAGACCCGCCGCCTCGCCCGTGTCGCGGGGCTCGCCGGTCGAAGTCTCTGCCCCCTCCCGACCATATCTCGGCGGAGGATGCTCGCATTGGCCGCATGCGTCTCGGCGCGGAGATGCGAATCGCTACAGTATGTCGGACGTCCCCCGCTACCACCGCATAAGCCCCAGCAGCGGGAAACGTGCGCCTGATATGCCCCCATTCAAACACTTTGAAAATTAATATGTCCGCTGGGACGCGTGCTAGCGAGAAGCGGGGTATATTATATATGAATATTTTGTTCTGTTACTGTACACACCTAAAATACTGTGTGTATTTTATAGTACGTGTGTAGCATAACAATTTTTCGTTTTTTTCGTGGTGCAATTATTGTTTTATTGCTTGCATTTGTTCCGTTACTGTACATACCTAAACTACTGTGAAATTTAATAGTATGTCACGATCCCTCGGCACAGCTCCCTCTGGTGGCTGAGCCTGGAGCCTGAGAGGACAGTTCTCGGTGCACCGGCAGCTCATCAGTCTCAGTGACACCTGCAATCAATTATCCTTGTGCTTAAAAGGAGATCCTGGGACTGATGAGCTGTTGGTCAAACTCGTTATTGGACTCTGTGTAGTCATACTTTGTGTTTGGAGTTTCTACACTCCGTTTCTGTACCCTTAAGTTCCTCAGTTTGGACATTAAAACCTCAGATTCGTTATCCGCCTTCATCTGTCCGTTCATGGCGTAACAGTATGTGCGTAGCATAACATTTTTTTTGTTTTTTTTTACGCGGTGCCATTATTGTTTTATTGCTTGCATTCATTCTGTTACTGTACCTAAAATACTGTGAAATTTTATAGTATGTGCGTAGCATGATCATTTTTTTTACGTGGTGCATAAAACAATAAAACACTCACTGTTTTATTGCTTGACATTCGTTCCGTTGTACTGTATATATCTAAAATACCGTTTAGATTTTTTGTACATACTGCTTAACAATCTTTCGTTTTTTTATGTTGTGCACTTACTGTACCTGGGATTTTTGTACTGAGATGTTTGTTAACATTACTTTAATAAAGAATACTACGTGAAAAAAAGTGTTTTAAAAGTCTGAATAAGTGGTAAATAAATACGTAAATGTTGTGCCTCTACTTCGCGGTTTTACACACACATAAATATATTTTCCCTGCAGAGTTTAGTCTTCTTGAAAATCATTAGTGTACGGCCGCCGTGCCTCAATAATCCCAGACTGAATCATGTGCCGTTATCGTGGTGGTAAATGTCAGGATGCAAAGCCTTCAGTGGAAACTGGTCTGTCCCTCTTTTGATCCTCAGGTCGGCTGCAAAGCCGTGATCGTCTTTTTCCAGTACTGCATCATGGCGAGCTTCTTCTGGCTGCTGGTGGAAGGTCTGTATCTTCACGCACTGTTGGCCGTCTCCTTCTTCTCGGAAAGGAAGTACTTCTGGTGGTACATCCTGATTGGCTGGGGTAGGTTGGCCTCAGTTTTCGCGCATTTTGGTTACATTTGTTAACCTTCGACACAAGTTATTTAAGGAACCGACCAAAATAAACTGGTGTGATCGCAGGAGGCCCTACAGTTTTCATCATGGCGTGGAGCTTTGCCAAGGCTTACTTCAACGATGTCGGGTAGGATTAACTCGCAAAGTCTTCCCACTGTCGGCTTAAGCGATTTCATGTGAAAATCAATCCAAAAAATATTTTTTTGATGACAAGAAAAAATAAGCATGACATTTAATGCCTTTTTTTCAGGTGCTGGGATATAATTGAAAATTCAGACCCGTTCTGGTGGATTATCAAAACACCCATATTAGCTTCAATTCTGGTGAGATGCCCTTTCTCTCCGAGAGCTTTGACATGCCAGAGTTACGAAGAATTAGACGAAGCTGCCGTTTCACATTATCCCGGCTGTCACTCATGCTCACGGTGGAGAGAAGTTCTCACCTTCCTAGTCCAAGTCGGATCACTAGTTGAGCGACACGTTTGACAGTTGTTTGTTAAATGACTTTCAGCACATGAGTCAGAACAGAAATGAAGATGATGTGTTTTGGCTCCGGTGTGTTGGGTAGTTCAGAATAGAATCTCAAGTTACTAGTAGGTCGGAAAACAGCATGTGCTCATCTGCAGAACTCAAGTATTTCTGTAACTTTTACATTGCAATGTTGAATGAATTAAAAAAAATTTTAAACTATAGAAAAAGAAAGCTAAAGCTAATATTATTCATATATTGGAACCACTTTTACTCTTAATGTGTCACAGGGAGTTGGTGCCAATCAAAAGTGGGACACACCCATGATTGGTGACCCATGAACAATTCTCCAGTCTCCATTTCTTCTGCATGTATTTGGACTGTTTGAGGAAACGGGAAACTTAGAAGAAACCTATGCAAATATGATAACAAGCAAACTCCCCACAGAAAGACCCCGACTGACTCAAACAACTCCTTCTTCCACTGTCAGTCGACAGTCTGGCACACTACGCCCTGTGCTGCCAAAACCATTATTTAAAAAGTAATGATTATTTGGTATATACAGTACTATATATATATATATATATATATATATACATACATACACCCACATATATATATATATATGATTTCTCTATACAGTACTGTATTTTTAATGTAGTTTTACTTTTGAAAAATAATGTTTAATCACTGTTTTGGGCTTTAGCGTTTTTTTCAGTTTGTTGTATTTTCTTGCGTACTCAGACGCTGGTAATCAGATTATTGTTTTCAGTGGTGAGTTTTAATATTTAAGGGCATAAAAGGAAAGTGACTTGTGTGGAAGGCAACGCTGTTCCTCCGGGGACTCGCGTTTTCCATGAAATATCAATGAAGAGTGAAAAGTGTGAAAAATGCTCTTGAGTTCCCGTCTGTGCTTTTAAGAGATTTAAGGCTGAAAGAAAGAAGTACTTAAAAAAGAAAGAGGAAATCTTGTCACTCCGGGCAAACGTTCACGCATATTTGTAGATTCCAGAATATGCGACAGTTTACTGAATTGCATTACTTACGCTTTTAGACATGCATGTTGTGGGGTTTTTTTTCTTTCTGTTAGTAATTTAAAGGCAACATTTTTAATTTAATTTCCATCTCTACCTTTGCTTAAACGAGTAAAAGACACTTTGGGGAGCAGGGGATTAACTGACCTGAAAATTTGGCTTTTCGTTTCTTAACCCCATTTCGTTTCTAGCCCTATTTGTACACAAATCTTCAGAAAATAAGATGAATATTAGTAATGTACGTTTATTACATTAGGCAATGCTGTCAGAGCCTCCTGTATTAGAATCTATTGCAGCATTTACTCTAACACAGGGGTGTCAAACATACGGCCCGCGGGCCGGAACCGGCCCGCAAGTAGGTTCGATCAGGCCCGTCGAATTGTTTGGAAAAAAAATAGAAAAAAAAAAAATAATTTTTTTTGCTGCAATTCATTGATTGTGTGAGCGTTTCCATCGGAGTAGAACGCTGCATCACTGAGACGGACAGAATCTTGTTAAGAACGGAAAACAAGTGTTATCCGCTACCTATCCGCTACAACCTCATTAATCAAAATGTTCCAAACGGAAAAAGATAGATAAATAGTGTAAATGCAAACAGTATTTAAGGCTTAAATACTGTTTGCATTTAAATATTGCATGTTTCATTTATGAAGTTTACGAATTTGACTTTCTTCATTGCACATTTAATATCACTCTCCTTAGTTTGTAAGGTGTATGCAGGGATTTAATTTATATTTTATATAAGTGGTTTAAAATTCAGTTCTTTAAAAGCCTCAGGTACAATACTATATTTTTCATTACCAATTTAAGGTGTGTGCCTTTGTACAATCAGTGGGATAAGTTGCAATGCCTAAATGTGAATGATAAAGGTAAATTGCACATTTGTAAGGAATTATGAGGAAATTCTTGGAATGTTTTGTAAAAGCATAGTTCATTAAAATGCAATATGTTCCTAATGTTCTTGTGCTTCTTTACACCAAAACAAAGAAAATACATGATATTTTTGATATTTAATGCAGAGTATGGTATAATTTTAATGGTCCGGCCCGCCTGACATCTCCTTAGGTCGTATGTGGCCCGCTATGCGAAATGAGTTTGACACCCCTGCTCTAACAGAAACATGACTCCACCCATGAATGACGTGCACCATTTAATTATGCATGCAAGGGGAGGTGCCACATTCAGCTTTAGAAAAGCTGAAATCCACAGTATTGAACTGATTCTTAATGCTTAGCATAAGACAATGGCGTCTGTCTTTTAAAAAAACAAACAGTTGAATGGATTATTTCTGAATCAAAAAAGTATTAGACCTCTGGGATTGTAAAACCTAGAGCCTCTTACGTGATTCTGGGAAACACAGTATGATATTAAGCTGTCGAGTATAACAAGAGCTTCACTTTTGTGATCTTCTGCCAACAACAGATGAACTTTATCCTGTTTATTTGCATCATTCGCATTCTACGGCAGAAGATCAACTGCCCTGACATTGGCCGAAATGAATCAAACCAGTATTCGTAAGTATTTAATTCTATTTTAATCTTTAGTTCACTGGGTTTTTTAGCTTATACCTGAATTCAACTTAAACATGAGATGCTGAAACTGCAATGAATGGGTTTTTGTGTAAGACTGGCCTGCAAACACAGAACCAAATGGCCAGCTAATTATGATGCTTTAAAACCCTAGAGCGGGACATTCTCCAGGGCCACACCAGAAACATGGCAGTTTAGCATGGCATAAAACATCCGAATAGTGTAGGTGGTCTCAAGCTAGGAGCGATACCCCTGCACGGCAATCTCATCATCTCAAACGTCAGCGACTCCTTCACATGATTTAAAAGCCTTTGTCCTAAAGTAGCTCTTTGTGGCTCAGATCTTGCAAAACAAGCCTTCGTTCCAGAGCACTCGCAATTTTCTCAACAGCCGTGGCGTTAATGTTGTTTTTCCAGTTATATGGCTCCTGGTACAGTACTAGCATCATTCTGTTTTAAAAGAAAAACAACTCTTTCCTGGGTAATGATGGACTTTTTCTGTTTCCTCTCTATAGGAGGTTGGCAAAATCCACACTTTTGCTGATTCCACTATTCGGGATAAACTTCATTGTTTTCGCTTTCATTCCGGAGAATATCAAGACGGAGCTGAGACTCGTGTTTGATCTTATTCTTGGATCATTTCAGGTAGGATTACTGATCCAATCTTATTCTTGTACCATTTCAGGTAGTATTACATGGTCAAAGCGTGGCACTTGAAACAAATAACCGTTCAGTAGAAACACCAACTAGTTCAAAGTGACTTGTCAACAGCAAAACAACTTTCCATGAGAATCGAGCCTTGTCATATTTAGTGATCCACAGCACAAATCACAAGTTCCACTAATATTTTATAATTTTCATAAATTTTACTATTTCTCATCTAACAGGATATTTACATTCAGACTCTCATCATTGAAATACATTTAACGAGGATCTGTTCTATAGAGGAATAGCCAACTCCAAAATCTTCTACTGCGTATTATTTATGTTTGTGTCTGACAAGTCAAGTTTGAAACAAACTAGCTTTGTTCATTGAACAGTAATAATCTTCAACATTTTTAAAATAACTGCGATGCTTTCAGTAATTAAAAATAGTGTGAACGTTTCTGTCTTAACTCTTGCTTTGCTTTTTTTAGAGATGAGATAAATTAGATAAAATAACGTGTGTCGATGTTAAACCAAGAGTTCTGCTTAATCTCTGCTGCTCTGAGACTGTCTGCGACTGTGAAAACAAAACTACTGAAGGTGGATCTTCTGCTTGCTTTACAGGGGTTTGTGGTCGCAGTTCTCTACTGTTTCCTGAACGGAGAGGTAAGAGACGAGAGCATGTAGGTGAAGTCCTCTCAGAGCTGAGGCCGAGGAGCCTGTGATTGGCTTTGATTCAGACTCACACGAGTTGAGAGAGAAGGGACAGCACGACATGGGGCACAGCCCGATTAAACACAGCACTGCGCGCAAATGGCTGTGTGTGTTACACTTATGACGTTTGGCCATCAGTATTAATCAGATACAGCAATGCTTTTACTTGCACTGCATTAAAACACTGAACCATCTTCAAGCTTTCTCTTGGGAATCAAACCCACAACCTTTGGCATTGCAACTGCCAGCTGTACAGAAGCTTTTTCTTTCATAATAATTGGCAAGTGCTGGGAATCGAAAAATGTATCACAATTAATCGGAAAGTATGAACTAACTTGGTTAATCGTTCTCCCTGGGATATCGTGGTTTCTTTTTTTTTTCTCATGATTTATGCGGAATCAAATTTGGTTGCGGAAATTTCCAGAAATGTGTGTCAGTAGATTTTTTTTTACATTGCAGAAATACTTCCATATTAAAATTGAATTAATAATGAAAATATGAGTACTTTCTCACTTAATCTCTGTTCACCAGTTAATATGCAAACTATCTGCAAATGTAAAATGTTTTAATTTGTGAATTATGGTCATCCTGATGAGCAGATCATGTGTGATCACACAATCAAATCGTCTAAACTTCACTTCACATTCACTCTGTTGCTTAATTCAGTGATGGCAGAATCTTAATAAGTGAGTAATGTCTGCCCCGGCATGATCAGGTGCTTGGTGTTTTTCAGGTTCAAGCTGAAATCAAAAGGAAATGGAGGCGATGGCACCTTGAACGGTTCCTGGGTCCAGATACCAAGTACCAGCATCCCTCAATGGGCAGCAACGGGAACAACTTCAGCACTCAGATCTCCATGCTGACCCGCTGCAGCCCGAAAACCCTCCGCGCGTCTGCGTGTCAGGACGAGTCTATCACCGCCTAGCCACCACTGCGACTGCTCTGCTGGTACGTTACCCAAATAAAACCTCGATAGGACTCTGTGCCACAACGAGAAACCTGCAGCTGCACATAGACACTTAATCTCAAAATCCCTCCCAACTGAGTGAATATATACTGGGACCAGCGCTGACCACGTGTCCATGCTTTGAGAAACGAAACTTGTAAATACAGCTTTGAGGTTCTTCTGGACCCCCAAGACCCACATATCTGCTCGGCAGCATCACGCAGAACGACTGAAGCCAGCCGACGTGAGGTGCCACTAAAGGCAAAAAAAAGGTAAAGTACAGTTATAACAAACTTGCTTATCCCGGAACATTGGCTTTAAATGGAGGAGCTCAGTTACCGTGCCAGGAAAACTGCCACATTTCAACGGGCAATCACGCTGACCTGCAGGAGCCCGTCAGGGATGTTCTTGACTATAACAGACTAAACGAAGTTGCGCTGAGGATGCATCATATTGTTATGTTGTAATATTGTCACATGCTTTGCATTTGTTTGTTGTGTGCAGCTTTTTTGTACCAAGTGGATTTTGTTGTGTTACCTACTCAAAATATGACTTGGAAATTACTGACCAGTTCCAGGTTCCTTAAATCCATTATAGCAGGACTTTATCGCAGAACCAAACACAACCAAAAGTGGATTGTTGAATATCCAACCCATGGAGATACACTGTAGAGACCAAACGCGACGTTTCATTGAAATTTGTATATTTTTATATCTATGTACAGTATATTCTGTAATGTTTTCTGGAGAGTTTGTGCGGGCGAACGCATTTGTGAGCGAGCGGAGTAGATGAGTTAGAAAGTGGAATGCCCTTCTCTGCACTATCATCCCAGATCTGTCACCAGAGAAATCGACGGTCAGCGCTCGTGCTGCTTCCATGTCACCGTGTCAGGTGACCAGCTTCACCGTGTTGAGAACAAATCACTTTTTGGACACAAAGGACACGTCAGCGTTCCCTACAGGACTTTGATGGTTACGCTTGTGCAATGTTTTCTGTAAGAGTTTTGATCCCTCATGTAATGATCTATACTGTCTCAGAAAAGTGAGACGTCAGAGGACTCGGTGGTCTCTCCGGCACGTCTCCCTCCTGGAGGCAGAAATCATGCTTGTTCACCTAGAAGTTGTGGGTGTACGTGAAAGCTAAAGGGGAATGGAAACAAGCAGGCGTAGTTGTCACACCAATGTTCTCGTCTTCCTCTGCTTCTCATCGGGACGGACTTGTAGACAGATCGGGTTCTGGAAAGCCACTCAAACTGGGTCACTTCCGCAGAGATCCAGCGTCAAGGTCCCTTGTGGGTTTGAGTGCAGATGGAGTTTAAATCCTGAGCTGTGTGATTCGCTGTGCCGTTGTGGCCTAGTGGTTAGAAGCAAGGATGTGGAAGGCTGCAGGTTCGAGTCCCAGGTGTCTTCACAAGACACTGGACACAATCCATGTGTGTGAATTTTACAGGAATGTACAGATCAGTCCCTCCAATTTGGCATGATTTCAATAAAAGGCAGAACAATACATTTACAACAGGAGGTTATGAGTATCTCATAAAATATCAATCCAATGTTTTATATAAGTTATTATTTACAGGTCATATGTTAAAGATACATTTTACATAATTAGTAATAATTTATGAACGATAATTTGCTTTTTATTACCGGGTTCACCGATAATAAGTGTAAAATGAAGTTCCCTTTTCAATTTCCATTTGAAATGGAAATGACCACATTTTTATCTTGGAGGGACTGACAGACGTGAAGTGTGACTGATGTACAGACGACCTTCAGCTGACCTCTAGAATGAATGTATCTTCTCAGACGTGTCTAATTCAAATGTACATAACGGATATAAAAGATCAAACGTGTGTCGTGATGCGCGGATGTTCTCCGGAGTCCGTGTCGTTCCATGTAGAGTTTTTGCGTGATTTCTCTTTAAGCCGTTTGGTTTCGCTGGAGCCGATCAACTGGATGTCGTGTTTGTTATATTGTGTCTCCTTGATGAGACCGCCGCGCATGCGCCATGTCCCGCACCATCACAGCAATCACACCATCACACAAAGTCCGGCTGCGGTTGTGAGCCGCGTGCACCACGAGCCGCTTCACTTTTCAAACTCACTTTTGGCGGATGTAATTCTTGTGACAAGTTTCCATGTGCAATTTGTAATTTAGTTGGTTGTTATTATTAATGATACAAGTTATATTTTACGTTGTTGAATGTGTAAACATTGTGTTTTTTTAATAACTGTTAAATACAGATCTGTATTAAACTATAAATAAACCAGTTTAGACTGATCTTTCCTGACATGCACGTCTATGTATGTCTGTGGTCTTACGATACACATTGTAATATTTATGTGTGTGTGTGTGTGTGTGTGTGTGTGTGTGTGTGTGTGTCGTGCGTGCGTGCGTGTGTGTGTGAGTGTGTGTGTGTGCAAGCCTGTGTGGGCGAATGATCTTTATGAGATAAAATTATACAATAATTCCTGATTTATCATCCGCCATTGTATATTCCGCACACACACACGAGTGGAATATTCTGTCTGCTGTGTGTCTCTGTGTTCGCCTCTGGGAAGCTTTTTATGAAACGCGGATGAAGGACGACAACGGGTAGTGAATGTTTAAACTTTTAGTGGCCTCTGTTAATTTGTCCGGATAATTGAAGAGATCCATTGTGCCAGCTGATGCTGTCCTGCAGCCAGATCAGCGTGCGTGTGTGTGTGTGTGTAGGTGCTTGTGTGTGTGTCACAGGGAGTATTCTTTTTGTCAGTGTCTAAGACAGAGAAGCTGTCTGTGTGTGTGTGTGTGTGTGTGTGTGTGTGTGTGTGTGTGTGTGTGTGTGCTTGTGTGTATGCAGTGGCGGTTCTAGGCATGGGCGACAGGGCGGCATTTTTTCATGTCATGTGGGGGGCGCCACGAGCGCTCCGAACAATTTTTTTTTCTGTAAAGTATCATACGTTTGTGACGGCGACCCGTTTGTGTGTCGTGCGCAGAAAACGAAAAAAGTAATAACGAAGGGAGACGAGGAGCGCAAAAGGCAATGCATGTGTGTCAGTGTGAGTGTGTGTATGGCAAGCTGAATTAACATTTATCCCCTCGCGGCGACTCATCGTAAAACATTTATGACTAGTCACAATTCATTTCAAGATATCTTCAAATGTATTTTAATTAGGCACAACTCGAATTAGAGATCTCTTCAATTGAATTGTGACAAGTCATAAATGGCATTTGTGATATCTCTAAATACATTCTGACTAGTCACAATTCAATTGAAGATATCTTCAAATGCATTTCGACTAGTCTGCCCCATTGCAGTGGCGTCACAAGGGGAGTGCGGGCCGCACCGGGTGACACCAAAATTTAAAAAATGCGAATTCGACAGAGCAGACATAGCTCGAGCCTCGATCGAGTTGGTTTCAATATTCATAATCGATCTTAGATCAATACAAGACAGTCTTGTGAGCAGGTCGCCGTTAAACGTGAAGAGGACGCAATGAAGACGTCACGTGAAACAAGCGCATTTAACACGCGTTTACATGCTGCAGGAAATTTAGGGCTTACTCACACTAGGTACTCGGGTCCGTGCCCGGGCACCAAAGCACGGTTGGTTAGACAGTGTGAGTGTTCCTATTCCTGCCTGGCCGCGGCACTTCTGACCGACCGGTTGGTGTGCTCGGGCACGGCCCGCAGGACTGCGCTTGTGGTGTGAGTGTGCGAAGTGCCCGAGCACGGATCAAGGGGCGTGACGTCACGTTTCAGGCGCTCCAAAACGGGAAAATGCGCGCGCTCCTCACACGAGCAGCACGTTTATGTGCAACAAAAGCGAGCGCAGCACAAGCAAAAGCTCTCCACATCTCGTGCTGGTTCTCTCTCTCTCCCTCTCTCTCTCTCTCTCTCTCTCTCTCTCTCAAACGCGCGTGCACGCACGCACGCACACACACACAGGCTGCGTGTGTGTGCCGCGTGGCTAACAAGTGATTTTGCGAGGCTGTGAAGCTCCGCAGACCAACGATTTAAAATGATAAGCCACAAACTCACCAGCGACAGAATCAATGCTTCAGTGAAAGCGCCGCTCTTCACGTTTATATTGAAACCGTTGCACCATAATAATGAATGTTTTGTCCCCATCTATATGCTTAATAACATATACATTTCGACTCATTTGGATTCCAAGAAAACGCACGAACCTGTTTTGATTTCGTTCGTATTTTTACTAACTTTTCCAACCATATATCAGTGACAAAGTATGATGAAAACTTACTACCGGTAAATACTAGTATAATACATCGCAGCGTAAGCGTCCTTATTTCTGGTCCTCCTTCCGTCTCTTCAGCGTGGGCTTCTTTAATAAATGGATCACACGATGGATTCAGAACGACTTGTTTATTTCCACACAACGCGCAGCATTCACAGTCCGCTTTTCCGGGAGACTCGCACCTGACTCATTATTTCTCGTTACTCCAAGTTCGCCTTAAAGGGACAGGGACATTTTTTCCCCACAATTATTTTAAATGAATATTTCAAGTTAAATAATATAATGCCAATCACAAATTAAACAGTAAAATAAATCAACAATAACTTAAAATAGATTTATACTAAATTAAATAAAATGTATATGAACTTAAATAAACAGGGTTACAATTATATCAGTAACAAAGCATGATGAAAACCTACGCCATCTACCGGCAACAACTAGTATTACTTAAACATCGCAACGTAAGCGTACTGAAGCACGACTTCAAATTTAGCAGTGTGAGTGCGGGCCAGCGGGGGAGTAGGGAGGGGGCACAATCGAACCGAAGCACGGATCGCCCAGTGTGAGTACACCCTTAGACGCGGTGGTCTGGCGAAAAAAATATTTGGCTGACCAAAAATTCGGCGCGCGGGTAACTGGGGGTGGGGGGGTGACACCATGGCTTTACTGCACCAGGTGACACCAACCCTAGTGACGCCGCCTGCCCCATTGACTTCCATTGTAAAATATTTGCGGATATCTCTAAATGAGTTTCTCCTAGTCACAATTGATTTGAAGATATCTTGAATTACTTGCAATTATAATTAGTGATATCTTCAAATATATTGTTAATAGTGCTAATTTGTATTAGAGATATCTTCAATTACATTTCTACTAGTAGTAAAATATTTAAAGATATCTGCAAATATTTACGACTAGTTATAATATAATTGAAGATATCTCGAAATGTGTTTAATTAAAGATATCTTGAAATACATTTTAGTTATCTAAAATATATTTTTGACTAGTCATTAAAAAATGAAGATATCTTTAATATGATATGACTAGTCGATTTATATTTAAAGATATTTTCAAATATAATTAGTTCTAGTCAAAATATTTAGAGATATCTCTAATAGAATTGTAGATATCTCGAATGTGTTCATTGTGGATATCTCCAACTTTAGAGATATCTGCAAATGTAATTGTCACTATAGTCAGAACTCGATTAGGGATATCTTCCATTGGTATTTTGACTAGGAGAAATATATTTAAAGATATCTACGAATAATATTCAAATGAGCAAACCCGCCTATTCTTTGCCCGTTGAGATTCAAATTGTCCTCAGATGAACGCCTGCACGAACAAATCTGGTAAGTGTTTTTTTCTGCAAAATGCGATGTCATTTTCACCGCGTTCCTACAAGTTATTACAAATCCTTTGTCTGACCGTGTAATTAATAATTCACTAATTGACTCCACGCATTTTTAGATAAATTAAGTCACCGTAAACTACACGTGCTAAAATGCTACCGCGTTTTTTTCACGAAAAGAAAACGGGACTTAAGAAAGAATCTTTTAAAAATGAAAGACTTCCTACTCCAAAGTTAACAGATTTAGGTAATGTAATATACAAATGTGTAACTTATCTGGATTTCAAAACGGTTGACTTATAAGTTCTAATGCTGCTATCTGAAACACGAAATGATAGCATGCACTAGTCTTACGAAAAAATGCTTCAGTGTATTAGTTATGTGTGCTGTTTTTTGTAAATTACAAAATATGCTATTGTGTGAGTATTATATAAACTAGGCCTGTAATGATATACAACACAGAATGTGATAGTGAATAGATGGAGAGTGAAAAGATGCTATATTTAGGGATTTCTATGATAGAAAACTTTATCTATAGGCCACATTTCCAAAGTCTTCCAATTCAAATCTTATCATAAAGTCCAAAAGCAGTTCAAAAACCCTGAGCTGGAACGAACTGGCTTCACAATGTCAAATCAGCGTGGGTTCTGGAGCAATGACAGCAGAGGCCCGTTTGAGTGCCACTTCACACAACTGAAGGTGGACTAGTCACTTGCTCTTCTTTCAACTCTGCGAGCTGATTTCACACTCGTCAGACACGAAGCAGAAAACGATGAGAGTTTGACTCTGATAACATAACAGCAAGCCAGAGAATCTAACCTCAGCTTCCAACTCAGCCAACTTTACTTTACTTTACAGACATTTGGCTGATGCTTTTATCCAAAGTGACTTACAAACAAGAGGAGCAAGTGAAGCAATATGTCTAAAAAAAACTTTTTTTTAAGGTAACAGGGATAGATAAATTGTTTCACCAAACAGCCGCCACCAAGGTTCTCGTGAGAGATTTCAAGCCTCTATTGCAGAGGGACTACTAGACGATGTTTGTTCTTAAATCGTAGACTACGTGAGGGAGAGTATTCCTGTATCAGTTGAGGTAGTAAGGAGCAGTACCAGTAATGGTCTTTACGGTTAACGATAAAGCTTTGAACTTTATCCTGGCAGCAATTGGCAGACACAAGCAGTGGAGTGACATGTGTCCTTTTAGGTTGTTTGAACTAAGGCAACTAGAAGAAAATGCAACAAGAAGAGCAAACCTCACCACAGAGGAGCGTCAGGACCAAATTAATAATCTGTGTTTCTTTCTTTGATTGAAGTCTTGTATAGATTATTTAAATGACAATATTTATATATTTTTAGGTTATAATGCTTAACATTTGTTTATTGTTTATTATCAAAAATTGGTCGATACTTTCACTAAGAATACAGTTTAATATAATCTGAATTTCAATTAAAATACATACACATTTTTATTTTTACAATATAACATTTTTTAATTTTTAAAATAAATATTAAGTACTGTATTTCAAAAACAAAACAAAAAAGTGAAGCATTTAAAAAAAAACATTTTTACATCATTGAACAGGGGTGAGGGACAAACTTACGAACATACAATTCCCGTCATTCACAAATAAAGGGTCGTTGCTGTTATTTGTATTAGTCGTTGCTAGTATAGTAATTGAAACCAACTTTATTATCACCCTAACCACACTGTGTGTGTGTGTGTGTGTGTGTGTGTGTGTGTGTGTGTGTGTGTGTGTGTGTGTGTGT